>CM056996.1:51500985-52015985 GCA_029891345.1 Dryococelus australis
GTTATACATCAAGACTTCTAGATATCCTATACACAGGTTATCGCCTAAGTTACTGGTTAACGTTCAAGTTCGACATGCATATCGTTTAAAAAATGCACAGATAGTGGTTTTTATTAATCGTCTGCACCATCAGTCATTATTACTGCTTCAAGCAGTTGGTAATAAGATACGAGGGTCGCTGCAGGCACTTGTATCTCTTCCTACGTTGCCACAAGGGAACCCCCGCCTTGGCGTAATGGCAATCCGGTTGGTAATTCGCTTAGCTTGGAGTACGCGGGACGTCGAAGCATTTGCATAAATCAGCTTGAAGTTTCCTACGTAGCCAACTTGCGCGGGCTCATAGTTATTTACCCACTGCTCGAATCTGCACATCCAAGGCACATCCAATAAGTACAGTCGTATGCATATCCTAGGCACCACCAAGGATTATGGACGTGCTTCACCGGCTGGTAATGGAATATTATTACAGTAACACACGCATACTCGGCAGAGACGTGGCCAGCATACGTGCAAAAAGTGTAGGTCGCAAATCACAGCTTTGCTGCGAAATAAGCATTTAAATATTAGTTGCTGCTGTTACAAATTAGCATTTAATTTGAGCTCTATTGTGAAGATAAATCTTCATGGAAAACTGTTGCCATTAAAAACAGACGACCAAATAATAAACCAAATCCTTCAATTACATACAGATGTCAAAAGGATAAACTTCTGACTATGAGCGACCCAGTTGTCGAAAACTGAGAAAAAGTACAATGAAAATAGATAAACAAGAACCCTAAAAACAAATTCGAACAACAGAATACTTGATAACATGGAAGTGAAACAGACTTTCACCGCGAACTCTAGCCTCATACGACAGCAAAATGGTGTCAGTCGAGCCGTTTTCCAATCATCACCTGGTAGTTATTTGACAGGTGGCCGCCCAACCAATAAGTAATCGTTCACAGGACGCAATAACCAATCAGACCAAAAGGGCCATTTCCAAAGCCTCGCGCGGCCAATCACGGAACGTGTCGGAACGTCGTTTGCCAATCATCACGTGGTTACCTTCTCGCTAAGTGGCATCCCAACCAATAGGGCATCTTTTACGACACGCAGTAGTCGATCAGACGCAAGGCCTTTTTTCGAGAGCCTCGCGCTACCAATAAGAGAATGGATACTCCCAAGTCAAAGGAACCGCTACGTAATTTCGTCTCTGTGCATTTGTCTTATTCACTGAAGCCCTGCTGAAGTTCTACTTCCGGGATATTCCTCAGCCTAGTGTTAACAGAGCTTAACTAAGTCTAGGAAATTACACCAGATGATAACGCACCGAATTCGTGCGTACTCCTCCCACCAAGGCGAACCGGGTTCAATCCCCGGCCGGGTCACCGGTTTTTCGGAAGTATGAATCGAGCCGGACGATGCCGCTGATCGGCGAGTTTCCTCTGGGATCTCCCGTTTCCCCCGCCCCTTCATTCCGGCGCCGCTCCATATTCTCTTCAATCACCCTCACTGACTTTCAAGACCTCGCTGCTAAGAGCCGCCCAAATCTCTTCACTCATTCACTCACTCGTGCGCACTCAGAGGTAACAATATTTTTCATGATAACTATTTCTCATTAGGTGCTACCAGCACAAATGTTTCCTCACTGTTTTAATTCGTATTTATTATTAATTGAATATTATAATTTATAAGTGAAATTTAGGTAAAATGTTGATGTACTGAAGGATAAGATACTTTTATGTTAGCAAAAGTATATAAAGCTTGTGATACATAGCATATTTAGGAAATAACTAAACATGTCATACATGGGGTGATTGTTTTCAGAGGTTTGATTCAAAGAGTGTGAAGAAATCGAGAATAGGCTGTATAGGTTGTTCACGGCAAAATTGTCACTTTTGAAAGCCGTGCTTAAGATCTACTTGCATGCACGTTTTGTCTTCTTCCGCCTTATGTAAAATTAACATTCCCACGGGCCTCCTCAGTTTATTCACACGTTGGTCAAGTGATACTGTCAAATTATTAGGAAGGTAAGCATTAAAAAAATCTGCTAATTTTTTCACTTCTATGTATTAAAAAAGCAGAAAGGGAAAGAAATCATTTAAGTTATCACAAATGGTTTTCCTACACTTTTTGTTCTGACGTTAAGATATGGAACTACTTTTCCGTCCTTCGTTACCAACTATACTGGGCGCTTGTCTCTTAGTGCGCCCGTTGCAATGTATGCAGCCAGAGCCAGTGACATTTTTCTAAGGTGGATTTCAAAAGTGCTCGCTTTACCGTGAACAGCATATACGTGGTAGAACCGAGCGTATTTGGTAATGCATTGTATTCGGAAGGTAGCTGGTTCGATCTGCGATTTTTTTTCACGAAGGTTGGTTCGTGCCAGGTGATTTTTCAGTTTCAGCACACCCAGTTGTTAGTGCACACTCCTTTAATGTAATTATTAATTTTTTTAAATCAGGCGTGGCTACCTCAGATTAAATGCGTGGTCGACCGACTTTCGTATACTGCGCGTTTTTTTCAATATTTGCTCGATCTTCGCCAGTACAACTGCCGAAACTACGTGATCAACGATGATGAACTTACGTTTGCGTTTCAGACAGACCATTTTATATAAACAAAACACCTTAACTAAGTTAAATGTATTCTAGTTACTTTATCAAAAATAGGCTATACTTGTAGCTATAAAGAGTGTTCTAACCTCAAATCCTAACCACGTTGTTTTTTATTGTGCTTCTGGATAAAGTCGTCTAATGAGGTAAAGGCTGTTCAAGATAAAGCGAGCACTTTTGAAATCAACCTTAGAAAAAAGTAACTGCTGCTACCTTCATATATTTTAATGGGTGCTCTGAGAGACATGCGCCCAGTAAAGTTGGTAGCGATGGAGGGGAAAGTAGTTCCATAACTTAACGTTGGCTGGAAGTCTTAGGTAAACATTTTTGATAACTTAAATTACTTATTTCGCTGGCTTGTTTTTTTAAAGCACGTAAGTGTAAAAATTAGGAGATTTGTAAAATATTTACTCATCTAATAATTTCACAGATTCACTTGTCTGACGCTTAAATAAAGATTGAGGCCAATATCAGTGTTAATTTTACACATGTCGAAAGAATACACAACTTGCATACAAGTAGATCTTAAGCAGGGCTTTCAAAAGTGTCCAGTTTACCGTTAACATCCTCTAACACAAAGAGTGGCAAAACGAAGCCAGCATGCGTACTTTACCCTAGACGACAGACTCTGTTCTGTATGACAAGCATTCGTGTGAAGAGGTTCTAAAACTCTGAGTGTCAGAACACTCTCCAGAGTGCGCCTGCGTCAACGGTGGGCGCGTCACCAAGGACTCTCCAAGAGAAATTATGTAATATTACAGCACTAGGCAATGAACTGTGTTTCAATCAATAAAAGGATTCCTGTTCTTATATAAACTGCTCCTCTTCTTCTGGGAAATGTGAAATTTTGACGTTCAAAATACATATAGCAGTTGAATTACGTTTTCTTTTTAAATAAATCGTTTGACGGAATGTGCCTTTTCTTTAGGGGGAGAATTTAATAATAACTAGACGCACGTGAATTCCACATATTCTTTCCGAGACAGTTTAAGAGTGATCTAAGTACTACTTTGATGAATCAACTACGGTGGTTATAACACGCCACAGTGGACACCCGTTTAGCCAATAATAAACAAGAGAAAATGCGAACGTGTTTCGTGCAGTGAGAAAAAATACAAGGTGTGTGTTTGAACAACTTGTATAAATTAAAACCACAGCATCTATTGACTAACATTAAACAGAACATCCTAGTAACTACATTATTGGAAATGTTATCTAGTATTTTTAAAATTTAAGTTGAAGTCAGGCAAAACAGAACAGGGAGTCCGCGGTTATACGTACCTGCGAGAAAACAAGTTGCATACCACAAAGGGGAATGGAACTGGTGCGCCGTGGGAGAGCGCCTGTACATACATACATAGGACACCATAAACTCGAGGTACGTGGGTGCCGCTTGTGGTTTGCTTGTTAGTGCACGTGTGTCAAACTACATGGATAATGGCAGATTAGCAACTGTGTAGTAAAGGCTGCCACAAGTGTTGGCATTTCATTTCCCGCAAGGCGTGTCGATCCCGTTCGCCTTTGTGATATGCAACTTTTTTTTTTTGCAAGCAGGTACGTATCGCTGCGTTTTCCCTTCGTTATTGTCTCTTAATTCAACTTAAATAAAAAAAAAAATACTAGATGACCTTTCCAAATGTTTTGTTAGTAGGATATTTAGTTTACATTTGTCAATAGATGCCATGGCTTGAATTTCGACATGTTGTTCAAAAACATCTTGTGGAAAACCTCTAGATTGTTGGGTTGTAGGTGGAATACAACAAACAGTTCTTCTGGTATTACTATCTATGTAAACGGTCCCTATTTAATCAGTCTAGATGCTTCCTACAACCGAATTTTTCTTCTCAGTGTGCAACCAATTCGGGGGGGGGGGGGGGGGGGGAAATAAGTCTCGCACATTGACAAATGTGGCCCAAGTACGTAAAATGTCGTTATGTCAAGGCTGCGGCAGAATGAATTCGTGTGCGTTTTATAACACACACAACAGGTAGAGATGGTGAATTTTCCTGGGAAATGCTGACAGATTATATAACTTGGAACGTATTGTGTACATTTCTGACGGTTATCTTTCGTTTTTGGTAGCGGCATCCGTTTTCCGCAGAGGGTTAAAGCAAAACCTGAGCTTCAATATCCTGTATGCATAAATACACAGTTGCAATATTCCATTAGTAGAGACTTGCAAAATTTGCGTTATTATTTGAGGACATTTTAATCTTAAAACACTTTTCCTTTGCTATACGTTTGTCATTGGACCATTCTTTATTTGACAGGCCCCTGGTAACTCTGAGCTAAAAATGAACACTTCACTATTGTATGCTCCAATCACAGTTCACTCAGAAAGGGAGTGACTTAACATCTAGGCAGCAGCCAATGGAGAGACGACGCCGACTTGAGTATATACAGTACTGTGAATTTGAGCTTGACGCCAAAACATAAAGCGAATTTTGCAGGTCCCTATCCATGAGCCTTTTTGAGAAGACTTTCTTTTACTTACCTGACTGAGTCGTACAGAATTAAGTGTGCTGGTCACAAAACATTTAATTATTTCACATTGTCACGAAATGCCGTACAACATGTAGACGTTTGTTGTATGTACCTATACTCTTTCCTCGTACAAAAAAAAAATGTTTCGATCTCACAGTTTTGTGCTTTATGGTATGCCAAAAGCACAATTTTTGTGTTTGTGGAACATGCAAATAAAATTTAACAATTGTGACTGAAATATCAAGTTTTGATTAGTTTAAAGTATGTCTGTCAAAATATATCCTACAAAAAGTCATAGGTTCCTACAAATAAAAACTATGCAAAAGAAATTAATTATTTTAAGCAATTTTTTTAGAAAAGTCAGTATTTTTAAAATCTGCTAATTCCTACACTTATTGCATTAAAAAATAAAAGTATGTAATAATTAAAGATTTTTTTACAAAATTTTACTGAATGTTTCTAATTCTATGTCAAAACATGTAACTACGTTCCCTTCAACATTACCAACTTTACTGCATGCATGTCATTCTGTAGGCCCGTTAAAATATACGCAGGTAGGAGCAGTAACTTTTTTCTAAAGTTGATTTCAAAAGTGCTCACTGTATTGTGAACAGTCTTAATATTATTTTGGCATGAATTATATCATTCCAGCAAGTGAGTTAGTTTCTGTTATTTATACGTCCTAAAAACACTAAAATTGTGATTCTGACATGCCGTTATGCAACAACAAAAAAATGAGAGGCTATAGTGCTTGAAAATAATTTATACCAGTTGAACAGTATTCCCCGTACAAATATAAAATAATGAAGCTCGTCATGACCAGCATTCTTTAAGTTACTCCAACACCTAACGTCCATGATAGGTAGAGACGTGCAAAATTCGCGTTATCTTTAGGTGACAGGATAGACTCCATTTCCTTATAAACAAGTGGGCAAAGTCCGTGGCTTCATTGGCCTCCTGCACTTCAATCAACGCCACCTATCTGCTGGATCTCCATATATGAGATCGGCTGCACTTATATTATTGGCTCAAAAGTTTTCCAAGGCGTGCCAGACATATATTTGGCCAATGGCTAGAGTCAGTCAAACGCACAGAAACTTGCAGTTATGCTTGATCTTAAAACGCAAATTATCACGTCTCTGGGGATAAGTAGAGACCTGGAAAATTCGCGAATTCATTTTGCCACATGCGATAAGCTATCGGACAAATAGGACGCGTGACCATTAATATCACCCAATCACAGAAGTGAAACTGAACTACAGAGTTTTCGAGTCCAAGTAGTCGTAGATTGCAGATGTTTACGTGGCTCTTAACAGTGGGGTCCAGACAGCCGAGGAGGATGAAGGAGCAACGCCGAAATGCAAGGGCGGAGGAAACAGGAGATCCCCGAAAAAAAACCCGCCGACCATCTGCATCTTCCAGCACGATTCCCACGTGCCAAAAAAAAAAAAAAAACTGGCAACCCAACAGGGAATGGGGCCGCAGTGGCTAAACGGAGCTTGTTCGCATCCCACCAAGGGGAACAAGGTTCAACCTCCGGCCGGGTCACTCCCAGATTTTTCCAAGTGGGAATAGTGCCGGACGAGGCCGCTGGAAGGCGGGTTTTTGCGTGCGGATCTCCCGTTTCCCCTGCCCCTGCATTTTGTCGCTGCGTCATGCTCAATTCATTTCACCCTCATCGGCTCTCAAGACCTTGCTGTTAAGAGCGGGATAAACCCCGCGTTTTTGTGAAATAGTTGTTTGCGCCAATACGCGTATCTCGGTAAATAAATGTTCTGCAGATAAGACTTTTTGTCAGAAAGTAAAAAAAAATATATATAAAAAAATATCAATAATTTATACCTCAATTTTTTTTCTTTTGTCATATTATGTGTATTCTTCGAGAAAAAAAATTTGTATTAATGGTCAAATATCGCATTTGTAAAGCTTGCCTATGCCGTTTCCTTTAGCGGCAGCAGAAAAGTACAAATATACTGGTGTAGTTTAATCTGTGGTCTTTCATCGCGTGTAATAGAACTCCAATTTTACAGATCGAATTTGCACAGTACAGGACCACGACGGAAACACTGCACGCCTTGCGCGTAGGAGCGATGAGGCACTAGGTGTGCGTGTTAGTGTCGCCCGTATCGCTCCACCGCTTCTTGAACTTGGACGCGCATCTTCATCCCACTCTTAAGAGCCGTCCAAATCTCTCAACTGAACCCATTGGGAATCGAACCCGGTTCGCCTTGGTGGGTGATGAGTAGTCTGAACATTACACACCACGGCCCCTGCAAGTAGTTATGGAATATTTTCCCAACAAAAATGTCTCCTAATTATAACCCTCGGCGTGTTGATATGGGCCTTCAAAATTCCCGCCCATGATATTATTAAACCATTTATATCCCGTACACAAAGTAGGAAAGAACGCGTAAACAAAAGGGCTTGTCGGTTCATTTGGTGTGGGCGAAACCCATTATCTGATTGGCTGTGTGATACCCGAGCGGTCTAGGGATGAGCACAAATACTTTAATAAGAAATTATCTAAGTCAGTTTAACACATTTAATAAAATCAAACACTGAAACATCTACATTTGCAATAATACATCTACTTACTTGGCAATGTAGAGGAAATTGACCTGGCGCTATTAATTTAAAACAAAATAAATTTACGACTGGAAACAAACTCATAACCTAGCTACGGTGATGAAGGAGGGTGGAGTCACAGCGCAGCTCAGGCGAGTCGTCCCAGGAGGTGATGTGCAGTCTCTGGCGTCTACCTCTGAAGTATGGCGTCCTCAGGCCATGTATAGCATAATAAAGCAACATGAATGTAGTGGGGAGAAGTCTCCCTCCACCAAGAAGTCAGCGCATGAGCAGCCTCTCACCAATGAGAAGTCAGGGCGTGGATAGTCGCCAACCAATGAGAGAGCTAGGTTAGGGTGATATTGAAATCACGCGACGGGAAAATAACGCGTGATACATCGCGTAGTTTCAGGAGTCATGGGAATAAAGTATCATGAAAAATAGGATGTATTTCCGGTCAAAAAGTGGTTAGCAATTGCAGTCACGCTGTGCTGAAATCACCGGAGGCAGTAACACATCGGATACAACTTCCTGCTGCAGGCACCGCAGAACTTGATAAGTTGCGAAAAATACTTCACTGAAATGTTTTCTCTCTGAACTGGAAAGCTGGCGGAATACCCGCGTCGCTACATCACTCCCTCTTTTAGAAAAGTTTTGTTCGGGCTGAGCAAAACTTTGTAAAGATATGTGGCTTAGGCTATATGTGAGTCGGTCATCAAAGTGAAACTGGTTGAAGTATAGAGTCTGGGAGTGTAACTGCTCTATCAGAAACAACAGGATGTAGACTCGCCAGCAACGAAAATTCAGGTTTCCGGTCGACCAACCAGCACCCATCGACGTAGCAGCGATGTTGACACAGGAATCCTTTTCTTACAGCTTTATAAAATTGCTTCCATACTAGCGGTCTACTGAATCATAAAAGTTAATAAAATCGGAATGAAGTTAATCACTATTCCATCAAATAATTTTAAAATGAACTGAACTCAAAAATGGGAGTACCATATCACCTTCCTCAATATTTAAGTTTGCCTGTATAACTTTTCAAAGTGCAGCTGAAACATATCACGTACATAATATACACACTGGATAAACATTAAACTTCAATACATATTACAAATATTTGTTACAGCTCTGTCTTGCGTACCAAGATTATTAATTTTTGTTTAATAGTTCACTCATCACTTAATTGTTAATGTTCATGGAGTAATTGAACAAAAGAAATATTATATTTTGAAATACACACACACACACACACACACACACACACACACACACACATATATATATATATATATATATATATATATATATATATATATATGTTTATAACACAATGTATCTTGTATTCATTGATCAAACTTAAATGTCTCTCGTTTTCATTAATCAAGTTTAAAAAAGTTAAAAGCATCTTCATACTTGCGTTAAGTTACTTTCACATTAGAAGCAAAGAAAAAAATATCAATCATCTTATTACAATTAAACATTTGAATAAACACATTGGGACATTTTATGACACTTGCTCTCTGGAATATTGTAATCTTAGTGTAATATCACTTGCTGTAGCATAAAATTTTTAAAAACTATTAGCACTATACTCTGCTTTTCACTGACTCTACTTAACTTTTGCCTTTGGGCATCAACACTCAATCACTTCGACGTATTATGGAAGTGACTGTGGCGTTCGATGTGTTGACTCTTAATCTTTCTATGTTTCAAATCATGAATGCCCGACATGAGATGATTCAACTCTACATCTTCTTCTGTATTTAACTCTGACAGACTAACATTGAAGTCGGTTTTCATGGATGCAACGAAAATTTGTTCACTATTTGTTAATAAGGACTGAACTGGAGAGAATTTGACTTCCTTAACTTTGTACTTGATATATGTTACTATGTTACTGTGTGGTAACAACTGAATTCTCTAATTAATTATCAGACAACTGCTTACATGGGACATGACTCCGTGCGCCGAGATCCACTCCTCCACCACGCATGCTTCTCTCTTTCCATAAGGACACATTTTGGTAACTTTCATCTTTCCCGGCACTGAATAAATCCAACTATCACCTTCTACTGAGCCAATAAACACTGGTACGAATGAGTTACCTAGAACTTCTCTTTTACACAGTTTATAATCTTAACCAAGTTGTGACAATATTACATTCACTAGACAATTTGGAAACTTTACGGAAAACGTCGGGGCTTTAGCTGGACAAACTTTATTATTCCCGTCTTTACATTGACTCATGTCTGCTTCAGACATTAACGCATAAAACTGCCTGTTCTCTGACAGCGCGATATAAGGTGCATCTGGCACTATCTGAAAGTATCTTTCTAAATTTCTATCAAACATGGGAAAAGAGTGAGCTCTATAAATTGTGAAATACCTATTCGCGGATCTCAAAGGAAACTCAATTATCAACTGTATACTATCAATTTTAGCTAGTGCATGTACAGACGTTACTTCGTAGTAATTGTAAACCTGATCTAAATCAGTTCCTGCTATCAAAGTCTTTTCTGCGGATAATTTAAGATCAATACCTTGAATAATTTCTGACAAATTTTCTGGAGTAAATAACGAAGTGGGTGACCTATCAGTCGCTATGATATCCAACGCCACTTTTATATTTGTTACCTTTTGTTTATACGCCTGATGAGTTAATTCTAATTCTCTTAACAAGCTGTTGAATTTAAGCGCTTTCCCTAAATTTGTAATAGTTAATCGATGATTTCTTTCAATCTCTGGGGATGTTAAAGTACTGATCGCATTTATGACTTTCATTGCTTTCGCTAACTCTTTTGCAAGAATGCCTACATATTTTGAATCTTCTCTACTTTGGCATTCGTCCCTTTCACGAAAGTTAACTGTTTCTCTAGTGTATGAATTAATTTTTCTTGTCTCGTCCCCAACTCACTAGTGACTTGGTGAATACGGACATAATCATCATTCGTAAGTGTGCCAAATAAAAATTTCAGAATACTACTGTCTGCATCTATCAAACCTCTCTTTTCACGAGACGATTTTCTGGGCAATACCAAAGTTAATTCATTTACTTCCTCCTCTAATTCTGCAATTAATTAATGGAGATCAGCTAACTCTGTATGTGGTGCTTCAAGTTCAGTTTCCTGGTTGCCAGAAAGTTTTATCCCTTGAATTACGTTCAGCTGGTTCCTAAATTCATGAGTAATACTCTCCAATTTTCGTATGGGTATGTCTAGCACTATTGTCCAGCTGTCTCCTCTTAATACGACGTCCATTTCTTGAACCAGAATCACGCCAGCACCTATGGTGTGATCTGCAATGCAAACCAAATGACCTCTTATTTAATTTTTCGCATTGAACTCGTAATTACTATTAAATTCTAGGTTACATTATACTTTGAGGCTACGCATCACTTATTTCTGCTTCCTCCTCTTCTACTGAGGGGTTTCTTACTCTCGAACGCAAATTATACCTGACCCTAGGCTCACCTATTTTCTCACGAATTTTCCTTTTTAAATAACGTGATGGTTCCCATACGTCGTCAGTATCTACATTATCATAACACTCACTATCAACGAGGGTGCTGTCGTCCCTAGGGCATTCAACACACATTTCTTCTACTTCACCTATTTCTGCTAACTCTGTTATATCTGCTATAATTGGACGTGACTTTGAGCCTATATTTTCTTCAATATTTTCCTCACTTAATTCTTTATCACTTTCACTATCACAGAATTTCTCAACTGGTTTTACTTCATCAATAATCTGCGGGGTATTTTCCCTACACGTTGTTTCTTTGCCTAGACACGAGCACCTCGGCTCCGTAGAATTCTTAGACAACTTTAATATATCACTGTGCACAATAACTTTTCTCTTGTCTAATAATACTTCAAATGTGACTTAGCTCAGTTTTCTCAAAACTTTATGAGGTCCAGACCAAAACTTATGAAACTTAGGTACTCTACCTTTCTTAACACTTGGCATGTGCAAATACACGTAATCGCTTACCTCAATATCTGGTGATTTTGATTTCTTAACATAATACTCTTTTTGTCTCTCAAAAGTTACTTTATGCCTTTCGCTAGCTACTTCATGTGCTTCTTTTAACTTGTTACTTAAGATATCTACTTGTTCCTTTACTGTCGTACCTCCCTCTAACACATTAGGCTGACTACTCAATTCACCTAAAGGGGGTAGCCTAACTTCTTTCCCATACAACAAATAATGTGGGCTATAACCCGTCACTGAATGCGGAACCGTCCTATATGAGTGCACTGCATATGGTAAATATTCTTCCCAATTGCTACCGTATTCATCTACGTAATGAGATATCATGTCCGCTAGGATTCGATGAAGTCTCTCAACACGTCCGTTACACTGTGGCCTGAAAGGGGTCGCCTGTAGCTTCTTACTTTTTAATACATTGCACTCTCTAACATCAACTGAGACACAAGATTTCTCCCTTGATCTGTCAGCAGGCTTTGAGGACAACCATACTTTGAAATAATCTGCTGTACAAAATATTTCGCTTCTGTCTCTGCAGTTTGATCGGGAATTTGTATCGCTTCACAGCACCTTGTGAAATAATTAATAAATGTCAACACATATTTATTCCCTTTCTCACTCATCGGTAAAATATCTAGAGATACCAACTGAAATGGGGAATTTACTTGCTGCGAAGAAGCTAACGGTGCTTTCGTAATTTTCGTACTTTTTCTCCTAAGACAATCATCGCACCTCACAATATATTCATCTACATATTTATTCAATGTTGGCCACCAGTATAATGATTTGAGGAGGTTCTGAGTTCGTTTCACTTCTTGGTGAGCAGAAAATGGAGTGACATGGTGATGACTAATTACTCTGGTCACGAGTGACTTTGGAACAACTACAAAATTTTATCTTCGTCTATTTTAGAAATTTCCCTTATCTGCCTTATCAATTTCACTTTGACATGTTTCGTCTTCCCTCTGTTCTTTCTTAATTATTTCTCTAGTTAACTCTCCTGAACTTATCACATTTACCATTTGCAACAAAAAATCTGCATTCGAGTGTTTCTTGCCCGGTTTATAGACTACTTCAAAATCAAACTCTGCTAAACGAAGTGCCCATCGAGTCAGTCTCGAACTAGGGTCTTTCAAATTCAATAACGGAAAATCTACGCCCGTAAAAATATGCTCTGAATTGTCTTGTGGCAAAAACTAGAGTGCGCAATTCTTTTTCCGCTGTGCTGTGATTGGTTTCTCGTGTCCGTTCCTCATCTGAGACAGGACAGTGCCGACAGCATAATTACTAGCATCTGTACTCACAACAAATGGTTGTGAAAAATCTGGATACACAAGAATTGGATATAAAATTAATTTTTCTCTTAGCATTTTTAAAGCTTCCTCCTATTCTGCTCCCCAAATAAATGGTTCATCTTTCTTAGTTGATTTGGTCAATGGTCTCGCTATATCCGCGAAATTCGGTACAAATTTCCTATAATACCGAAATTAACCTACCACTGAGTGAACTTCAGTGACATTTTTAGGTCTGGGGAATTCTTTAATTTCCTGTAGATTTTTCTGATTTGGTTCTACGCCTTTTGAACTTACAAAATGCTCTAACTATTCTACACTGTCTTGTACGAATGAACACTTACTAGGCTGAATTCGCAAATTAGCTACCTTTAATCTTTACAAAACTTTATTCATACGCTCGGCATGTTCTCTCACAGTACTACTAAATATTATAATGTCATTAAGGTATACTAAACACTGATCACCTATCCATTAACCTCTAAAATATTGCTGGGCACAGTCCAAACGGGAGTCTATTAATTAAATTCATATTTCCCCATGAATGTAGCAAAAATCGTTTTTACTTTATCACTCTCTTCTAACTCTGTTTGAAAGTAGCCACTCGCTAAATCCAACGTTGAAAAATATCTCGACGCCCTTGCAAGGAATCTAACTCCTCTGTGATATTCGGACTAGGATAATGATCCTGTTTTGTAACTTTATTTAACTGACGGAAATCTATACAAAATCTCATCTTAAAAAAACCGTCTTTGTTTTTCTGTTTCACCATCACTACAGGAACTGCCAATGTGACTTGATCTCTGAAATAATATTTTTATCAAGCAGGTCAGTTATTTACTTTGCAATTACTGGTCTCAATGCATGTGGTACTCTATACGGATTCTGTTTTATTGGTCTGACCTCAATAAATTCGTGCACCCGAAATTCAAACTACCTTCATCTTAAAATATATACGCAAACTTCATTAACTCTGGGAACATTATATTAAAATCACTCTTACTTAAATGTTTCAATTTATCTCTGACAATTTTCTCTACCTCCATAAATTCATCTTTTGGTAGTCCTGGTAACATTTTACCCTCCTGCTTCACTGATTTACTTCTATTTGCCACGTGTGTTTCAAAACTCTGACTACCTTGAGTCACTAAACAATTTGGCACATTTAATCTTGGATTCTTTCTATTCGATGATTTACACGCATTTTCCGTGCGAATCTCACAACTCTGACTACCTTGAGTCTGTACATAATTTGGCTCATTAATTCTGAATTTACGTGAACAATCTGACATCGGTAACTATTTTTCATTTTCGCGCGTATTTTCAAAGTTAACTTCTCTGTTTCGACTACTTTTCACATTACTCTGACATTTCAAGTTAACTTGACACTTCAACTTATTACAACACATCAAATTATCACGACAGGACTCTGGGTTTTCATTTGGAATATGAACTGCCTCTGCTCGGCATACACTATCTCGGCGGATTTTGGGGACACAGCGACAAAATCTGTCCTGTTCCGTGACCTCGCTAACTAATTCGTTCACTTGATGGCTAACATAACTCGAGGGGAATACTGCTTCGGAGCCTGGAAGCGAATACTTTTTATCTTTGTTTCTAGGTACATCTGTGAGGATTTTCTCCCGTGGTTCTATCTGTGGCTACATTAAATCACTTTGTTCCGACCCAAGACTTATACAACTTGTCTCGGATATTCGGGGTACGCTATTTACGCATAGTACTCCAGCAACGTCACTGATAAGTGTGGCAAATTCTATTACCGTACCCTTTGGCGCAACGAGCATTTCACTAGTAATGTTCACTATTTTTGTCACTGCCCTTACTGATTTTACTAACGCTCTGTGAGGTTTCCTTGAACCCTCAAATAACATTTGACCCACCCTGTCAGTAGTCCTCTCGACATGACCGCCTACTTCACATGACGCTCCTGCTTCTTCCGCGAGACTAGGACTCCATGTCCTCTTGCCTCCTTTGATATGATCGCGATGAGGAACGAAACACTGGGACGCATCCCTTTGACCCGGAAAACAAAGGGGATATAACACTGGTCACTCACCCTCATAAGTGCCTTATTTTCAACTATACAGGTACCCGACGGTCATTCACCCCATCCTCCAGGTTCGTCTGACTGAATCTATCACATGTCCCTATAGAATTTGTAGCCGTACTGCTCCTACAATACACATCGTTCTCTGGGAGACTCTTACCGGTAAGAATTAAGTTACATATTGCTCTTGCCACACTGATACCTGGTATATTCGTCAATGTTGGTTCGATAAGAAGCAATTTCTGTCAGCGTCCGAACCAGCCGTGTGCAAAGGAACATCTATCACTGTCTCCGATTTTGGTGGCAGAATCGCGTGTTGCATCAATTTCACTTCATTATATTACCATTGACAGATTCGGATCCAAGTTCAGAGTTGGCCAGGCTCTCAGCTTGTTTCTGCTGTTCTTCCTCAATTATCCAAGTAAATTAATTATATATATATCTAAATCAATCGTATTTTTGAGATACAATGTCTGTTCTTTCAAGTCTATTATGGCATCATAATAACGGAGAAAATCGGTTCCAAGTATTCCCTCGAAAGGAAGTTCTGACGCGCATACAAGGAACTAATATGGGTAACATTGACCATTTACCCACAACTCTACATGCTGGGTACCTGCGATCTGGAGAGAGTTCCCAGTTGTGCCTTTCGTTCCTAACTGTGATTCATCGATGATCTCGTTAATGCTAGGTCGAACGAGATATGTATCGGACCCTGTGTCAGTTAAGAAGGAACGAGACTGGCCCTCGACAAGAACTGATACTATGGTCTCTTTTCCCCCTATAACTGTAATTACCGCAGTGTGGTGTCCGGGGCTGACACTCGGCTTCTCGCGTTTGGGTGATTACTATCTACATTCTCGCCAGTTTCTCTAATGCCGTGACCTACGTTCCTAGGTACTTGGGCTCGTTGTGGGGTTCCCAAAATTCGGAATTCTCTGATTACGTGCCCAAAACGTCCGCAGTTAAAACATCTAATATTACAGTTATTGTTGTGTGCTTGCCTGTAACTCATGTTCTTGGGAGATACACCTGCTCCCGATAAACTCTTTCTACTGTTACTGCTATCACTCGAACCACGGTAACATGAGTTATAACCTCTTCCAAAACCTCTGTTAATGGAAGTAATTTCGCCACTTCTCGCGTTACCCCGTCCCACACTTACTTGCTGGGAGACTATGTTGTACACCCTTCCCCTCCTCTGAGGTTCATCAAATTTGGTTTTGCAATCCTCATAAGCCTCTGTAACCTCTAACGCTATAGCCATGTGTACAGCTTCGTCCATGGTTTCTGGTATTTTATATCTTAACTGCTGACTTACGTTACCTTGTAACCCGTCAGTGAAAGCTTCTAATAACCTCTTTTCAGCTTCCCGGTTCAAAATTTCCTATTTCTCTGGATCATCTAAATGCTGAACTGTTTTCTCACATAATTTACGTCACCTATCTGCAAATGTCTTCATATCCTCATTATGTTTCTACCTAACATTGTGCAGCATGTAATAATGAAATTGCAATGGCTGATTTTCCTTGAATCTGTCTTTCAACTCATCCTTCAACATTTTAAATGTTATGTCCCCTCTTAATCTGGGACATGTCGCAACAAAACTCGACGCCGAACCTTTCAATTTCATTTTCGCTAATTTTACTTCGTCCTTATCTGAATGATTTCCTAGGCTTGCTGCGCTTTCTATGCTTTCTAGAAAGTCGTGTACCGGTGACGAGCCTTTTTCGCCAGTTCACTTTTCTACTAATGAAATAACCGCCAAATATTTAACTTCAGCTGGTACTTGAGCTTGTGCTGGTACCGCGTGGGCTAGTTGACGACGTCTTTCGTCCTCTATTTCAACCAGAAAAGTGGTACTACAACTTATTAAAATTTATTCATTCAATTTCTAAAAATGAATCCAAGTCTTACGATCGTGAGACTGCTTCTTTAAAGTATCGTAATGAGTACTACTACTCGTAGGTTTAGCTTCATGGATCGTATTCAAATTTCCTCTCTTAGGAACGGCAATATGATCCAAACGTTAAGATCTAGTAGCCGCTTGCTCGCGTTTTGCGTTCGCGTCTTGGAAAGTCGAAGGCGCTGTATTCGCAACTACGTCAAGCCTTTCTTTCTCAAATTCTGAATAAACACGATCTCGAGGTACGAACCTCTTCATTATACGACTTTCAATTTCGAGCACTACTCGTCCAAAAGAATTTTCGTACTCGTATACTTTATAAGCGGGAGTCGGAAAAGATCGCTTTGGTTTTCCCTTAAAAGCTATTTCCAGTCCTGAACCTGTAGTTAATGCTTTCAGCTTAGCACGAAATAACTCTACTTGAGACAGGTCAAAATATATGTGCCTTTGAAAAAAATTCTGTATTAATTTATATGAGTACTCTTCAAAACTCTTCAATGCCTTGGTATTACTAGTTAAAACTACGTCGATTGTCAAAAGCGTAAACTCTACTACCATCCCTTCTTGGCTCTGGAAAATAATAAGCGTCTTATCATAACGCTTTAGTGCTTTTGCAAAATACAGCAAAGAAGTGGGGCTGAATCCAGATAATATCTGCAATATGTTCAGGTACGGCACACCCTTAAAATTACATTCAAGAATTGGAACTATAAGTGCTGTTCACTGTAAAATGAGGACTTTTGAAAGCCCTGCTTACAATCTACTTGTTGTCACTTTATATATTCTTCCGCCTTATCTAAAATTAACGTTGCCATTCGCCTCATCACTTTATTCATTTGTCGGTCAAGTGAAATTATTAGGAAAGGAAATAATTTACAAACTTGCTCATTTTTGCACTCCAATGCATTAAAAAAGACAAAAAGACAAATAAATAATTTAATTTACCACAAATGGTTACATAATACTTTTTGTTCGACGTTAAGTTATGTAATTACTTTCCAGCCTTCGTTACCAACGTTACTGGGCGAATGTCACTCGGTGAGCCCATTAAATTATATTCAGACAGTGGCAGTGACTTTTTTTTTAAGGTTCATATCAAAAGTGCTCACTTTAACGTGAACCGCCTTTAGTGAGATGCTCAATGGGGTAGCCGCGTCACGGGGAGAAGGTGGACACGCGGTTAGCGCGATCACTGCATCGACATGACAAAACCAACCACGCCTGCACTTGGCTTGCACCCGGAACTCCCCCCCCCCCCGGGCAGGGGGCGGGTGGTTGCAGCCCTCCCACGTTACCGCGTGCTCACATGCTCGTAATTCTGCCCGCCCGGGGGCGAACAAGGGCGCTTCTTGTGCGCCATTCGACCCGCCCGCCACAAACCTCCTATTGCATGCGCGAGTGCCTGGTAGAGGCTGTTCACCATAAAGTGAGCACGTAAGGAATCAACCTTAGAAAAATGTCACTGCTCCTACCTGGATATATTTTAACTGACGCACTGAGTGTCATGCGCCCAGTAAAATTGGTAACGATGAAGGGGAAATTAGTTCCATATCTTAAAGTTAGGTAACCATTTCTGATAACATAAAATTATTTATTTGGCATTCTGTTATTTTTTTAATGAATATAAGAGTAAAAATTATCAGATTTGTAAAATACTTACTTTTATAATAATTTCACTGTTTCACTTATCCGACGCATGAATAAATTTATGAGGCTGATGGCAATGTTAATCTTACATAAGGCGGAAGAATACGGAACGTACATACAATTAGTTCTTAAGCAGGGCTTTCGAAAGTGCTTATTTTACCGTGAATAGTCTATAGCACGTAATCCTCTGGAGGAAGCCTCACTTACCAGCGGCGGGAGCGACGCCTGGTTTTACCGGAAAAAAAAGACATCCTTTAGCTGAATCACTAGAGACCTGAGAAATTCGCGAGTTCAATGACATGTAGGCTAGACTTCACAGTCTTATATACTACCATACAGATATAAACTATTTGTTGATTGTCATGGTATTAAAAGGCGGCGGTTGTGCGCTCGATTCATTCCACGTGTCTTATTGGCACATTTAACTCCAGGTGGTGTCAGACAACACGTCGACCAATTACAAAAGTAGCATGAACGTACGAGTGTGTGAATTCCAACTTGTCTAGAAATGAACCCGCGAGATTCTCGGGTGTCTATGAATCTCACAGTACGTAAGGGGAATGTTGCACGAAAGCATCTTATTTGCGCGATTTTTGCCATAAGTTGTTTTGGAGAGGGTTTAACGAAATTTTCGGCTCAAGACACAGATAAACTATTTTGAACACCTTTTCATACTGTTAGATATTCACTACCTTTATCACTCTCGGAGCCCTGGTGGAAAAAAAGTAAGAAATAAGATATTCATTTTTATCTTCCATCGGTGTTCCAAGAATGATAAAATGCGGTGAATATATAATACTGTAAGAAGGTTTACGAAATCGTTATTTGTGTCTTGTTGTGCTAAACATTTCGAAAAATCACCTATAAAAACAACTCGTGACAAAAATTACGTAAATATAAGGCTTTCGTGCGCAATTCCGCTTAAGGTTCCAGCCTACCTAACGCTTTTTTCCGCGTTTGAGGACGAGAAGCGCGGAACCCATAAGGACGACACTGCTACGCGCGTCAAGTGCGCCATCGCCGCTAAGCGCAAAGCTCTCAACTGTTGCGCAGTGTTCTCGTTGCACCGCGAATACCTACGGGACTTTCAGCGGCCGACCCTATCATTTTATGGGTGGAAAGTCGGTAGGATGGCAAGGCCCTTGAGCAGTTTTGTATGTATCCGACGTGTATATTTTGATACACGCCATTAAAAAAAAAACCGTTTTTAACCATTTTGGAGTGTTCTGAAATGATTTTTCTAATGTGCTTGGAGTCTTGAAAGCACTCAAAAGCCCTCGCCTCAAGTGTGTGCTCTTTCCGTAGAGCGGCACATTTGGCGCACTCTTAATACACTGTTACAAAAAATGTCCGTAAAATTACGGAAAATACCGGTTGGAAATCATTCTGACATCTGTGTTAAATTACGGTCTAATTTTCTTCACTAAAGTTATCTCCGTAATTTCCACTTAAATTTCCTCGAATTCACGGAACGTGTCCTCAAACTTGCAAGTTATTTTTTAAATCTGCTCTTTTTAAAAAGAGATAACAAAAAAAGTTCAACTTTTGTTATACTGTGTATAAAAACTACTAAAAAAAAATATAAAAAATTGTCTGGCTACGGGATTTGCACTCGGAAACAATTTTGGTAGTAGAACACATACACACTCACCTACCACGCCTTTAAGAGGAGTAACACTGTAAATACAGAATTTATGTAATATGATGCAGGCATATATTCATGATAGAAAGTGTATGTTTTGTTTATCTTTTATTTCGGGTTTACAAGCAGGGGTTTTATTTTTGTAATGAATTTCATTGTGTCTAACAAATGAAATTTAAAAAAAAATTTAATATTTTGTACTGTAGTGGGATTTGAACAATAAGCGAAAAATTAACAATCAATAACTCGAAACACTCAGTAACCACACATTCACACTAGAAAATGACGAACGCGCCTGTCTAAGTTTCAAGTTGTATTAGAGCGCTTCTTATAATTACGGTTTATAAAACGAGATTACGAAAAAATTATTTGATTTTAGTTACGTGGGTGTTTCACTGTGCATACAGAAGGTTTTGTCTTGTAGCGGAATCTGAAAAAAAGAGTCAACGATTTGGCACTCCATGAGTGGTTCGCCACTATTTTACACGAAGTGAAAATTCCGTAAATCTACAGAAATTTCCAACAGTGTACTTTCGCGCAGAAAAACGAGTATTTCAAACACTTTGTATGTAACGCATTTCAAGCGCCAGGAAAGAATCCTCAATAATTTAGAGGTGTAACAGCCGCCCGCTTGTGCTGCCAAATCCATCCACACGCCAGTAAAATGGCTTTATTGTCCAGCAACTTGCCAGAGCGCTTTTGGCCAATCAGCGAGTGGAAAGTTAACTTGCTTGCAGCTGGCAGCGCAGCCAATACAGAATATTGAACACCACGCAGTAGCCAAATAGACGCAAGACCTGCTCCCGAGCCTTGCGTAGGTAATCAGAGACTGGATACGTCAACGATAAAAAACAAAACGCAAAGCCATTTCGTTTCTATAAGCACTTATTGACTATAATCCATTCGCGGTTACTTCATACTTTTCTGAAGCCCTGCTAAATTTTCTATTTCCAGGATATTCCTCCGCCTCGTGCAAACTCAGCTTAAATAAGTCTAGAAAATTACACCAAAGGACATTGCATCGAACTCGTGCGCACTCAGTTGTAATAGTATTTTGCATGACAACTATTTGTTACTAGGCGCTACCAACACACATGTTTTCTCACTATTATTATTCACATTTATTATTAATGACTTACTATAATTTATAAATAAAACATAGGCAAAAATTCAAATTAAAGAAGTTTTATGTTAACACAGGTATAAAACAGCTCTGACGATGGCGTAAACAGGAAATAACTAAACACGTCATATATGGGGTGATTTTTCTAAGGTTCGATTCAATACGAGCGAAGAAACCGCTAATAGAGTATATGTTACGTAATGACGGAATGGGGTGGTGGTCCCCTTTGTCGTAACCTCGGCCATAGACGACTGGTCTGGACACTCGCCTGTCTATAGGCTGTTCACGGTAAAATGAGCACATCTGAAAGCCCTGCTTAAGATCTACTTGTATGCATGACGTGTATTCGTCCACCATATGTGAGATTAATACTGCCATGGGCCTCGTCACTTTATTCATGCGTCGGTCCAGTGAAACTGTGGCATTATTAGAAAAAATAATATTTTATGAATCTGCTCATTTTTACACTTCGATGCATAACAAAAAAAAAACAGAAAGGGAAAGAAATAATTTAAGTTATCCCAAATGGTTACCTAATAGTTTTTATTCGACGTAAAAATATGGAACTACTTTCCCTCCATCGTTACCAACTTTTCTGGGCGCATGTCACTCAGCGTGCCCTATAAAATATATGTATGTTGGAGCATTGATTTTTTCTAACGTTGATCTCAGAAGTGCTCACTTTATCGTGAACACCTTTAACAATGTTGCGAATTGATCCCCTTATTAACTGATTTAGTTCATGCAGTAACCGCAGAGCGTTGATGGTATAGGGATAACATTATAGAGATATGAACGTCATTTTCCCATTTTTAAGAAAAAGATTGCAATTCCCCTCCCTATGCTAGCCGTGTCAAACAGCACTACTTCGGTAGCAGCGCTCTGGGACTGGGTTCATGAACTAAATGGGTCAATAAGGGCGTCAACTTTTTAAGCTGGTGTCCAAACCAGTGACCTACGGCCGTGATTATAACTGTACCCTCCGTCTGGTTGCGGCTGTGCGGACCTTCTGTCTGATTGGCTGATTCACGCTGGGCTGCAGGCTGGCGAATAAGTTACCAGGCACTGGTTGGCGAACGGCGTTCCAACTTTGTCCTGGGAAGTGCTGCCGGTAGTAGGGGCTGACTGTTTCTACTTCGCTTTTGATTAATCGGATTAACCATTTGATATCAAAATAATTGAAAGGGTTAATTAAACTTATTGAAAGGATATATCCTTTGGGAATATTTGTAAAGAAATGCATAATTAAAAGTATTAAATCAAACTGGATTATCGCTTAAATGTTAATCAAATGAAATGATAATCCAATCAACAAGTGGATTGATCACATAATAAATACTACATACATCACTTATCTAGAGGTTCATTCAATAAAATAAGACAAAAAAAGATTTAAAATATTTTGTTTACTATCATAATTTTTACAATCATGTATTACAATCTTTTAGTATCTTTATTCTCATCCCAGGAGTCGTGCATTTTTGAATAACCCCTCCATTGAACCAGACGCATATATTTTTCCTTTTAATGATTTTATCAATCAAATATTCATTTGGAGAAGAAACTTTTATTAGTTCATGTTCATAAAATCTGCCTTTTATGGGCTCTATGTCATAGGTTTTTAGGTAATACAGTCTTGGATGTGTTTGTCTAATTGCAATAATATTAAATATTTCATAAGACCAATTAACCATAATTTTTTCTCAAAGATTCCTTTCTGCTTCGAGGTTCGCATATACTGGCTAACTTTGAACTTTTGTTTTCTCTGGACAATTACTTTAACATTGTTATAAATAGTTTTCATTAAACTATTATCTGTAACTTCTAAAGGGCGCCATATTGATAGTTCTGTGATATCTGGAATTATAAAATTTAACTATTTCAGAACAAATTTCAACCCATTTGTAAGTCCCTTTCGATATGAAGTGTCTATATATTAACTGCTTAATCGATTTACTATAAAGTTTGTCAACACTGACAACAGTAATCAAATCAGGTGAGCGATGTGTACAAAAACCAGCAATGTGTTTGTGCTGTACTCCACTAGATTTAACCTCAAATAATGTGCGGTATGTTATGTCCAAAAACTACTTATACCAAGGGTTGGAAAAGTTTTTAGCATTCAATTTTGTGTTTTTACTTGAGTCAAGTCTACTGTCTCCTGAATTATTATCACCTGAATCACCGCAGCATAAATTAATTTCCCCACCTCCCTCTCTGTTCATACCTTCACCAGAAGAAATAATTTATTCTCCTATATCACCACCACCTGTTCTTCCTGTAAAGAAACACAAATTCACCCTATCTCTTAACTCTAAACATAAATTGTTATGACAATTCAAACTTACAGTGATGAATGATTTTAAGACAGACATGAAATTATGCTTTTAATGGTTTCTGAAACAGCATAATTTAATACTTTTTAAGTTTTATAATTGTAATGATATTCAGACATGATATGGTAATAAGATTTTCACTTGTAATAGGGTGGGAAGTTTTTACACTTTTAATGATTGAAGTGTAAAGTTTTAATGATTTTAAGGAAATTTCATTGAAATGTTTAAAGGTTTTAATAACATTTCATTCAATTTATTGAAAGTATTGAAGATTTTAAGAAAATTTCATGTAAATGTTCAACAATTTTAATAAAATTTCATTCAGTTTGTCAAAAGTTTTAACAATTTTCTAAGAAAGTTATATATTTTAATGATTTCTAGCTTAAAATGATGGAAAATTTTAATTAACATTATTTCAATCATAAATGTATTATGATTTTCAGTCATACCATGTCCTGTTGAAATTATTTTGCAGTTTTAAGGCGTAAAATTGAGTTTTTTGCTAATGGGCTTGTATGGCTTTCACACATAAATGTTAAATATATATAATGATTTTCAGTCGTAACTGGATTTGCTGTGATTATTTTACAGTTTTATGGTGTAATATATAGTTTTAGTTAATAGACATGTATGGCTTTCACACGTAAATGTTAAAAATGTTTAATGAATTTCAGTCATAACAGGATTTGTCATGATTTTTTTTCAGTTTTACGGGGTAAGATTCAGTTTTTTGTTAATGAGCTTGTAAGACTCTCTCATGTAAATGTTAAATATGTTTCATGATATTCGATCAAAGCATGTTTGCTGTGAATATGTATAGAGTTTGTCGTATGAATGTTAACTAAGGTGTATTTTATGTTTTAAAAAAATTTTTGAATCAAATTTTTCCATGTTAAAATGGAATATTGCAAATTCTTATTTATTAGTTTGAAAATTCCTCATGTTCTTATATCTGTTGTGAATGATTGGAGCTTGGATGTATCTTAAGACAAAGTACTTGTATATTACTGGATATTAAATGTTTAAATGAAAAATGATTTGTAAACTTGAGACGAGTAGGCGATGGTAAGTTATTGGTTTTAATTTAAAAACAGGTTATTCGTATGCTCATTTGCCGATAAAAAATACAAGTTGTTTGGTTTCTTCTTGATGAGGGAGAAAAATATTATGCATTAAAAACTATCATTTTAATTAAAATTTAATACAAAAAATCTTTGAAGGGAGAAATTAGAATTTTTTTTTGGAGAGAATTGAAAATGTCTCAATGATTGAATTTGAAAGGAAAAGGAACAGGCTAGTATCTTCAGGAAACCTTGCCAGCCTGCGGCTCAATTTTAAGGTTCCTGGGGGACATAATGAAACCAAGAGTCAAGTGACACAAATACCTTTTCAGGGCAAGGTAGAAAAACCTCTTAGTGACACACAATGTTTCCCACTGCACTTCAACTCTACAGCAAGCAGTGGCAGAGTAATATGAAATTTGAAATAAATATATTTTTTCACAGCAACCAGATTACAATTACTACTCCAGCTGAAGATTCAACACGAAGATGTCTGGTGGTAAAAACACATTCATACTTTACACAAAAAAAGAAGGGTTTAAAAAATCGCTGCCAATTTCCCAAAAATTAGCTTAAATTTGACATTTTAGGGAAATCAGTTGAAATATTGTGAAATTTAACAGATTTCAATTTCGATAGCAGTCATTTCAAGCTGTATGTGTGCTATTTCAGTGATATCATGTCAAAATTTATTTTCTAGGGAAAACAATTTTAAATAAGATCAAATATATACACATTTTATTCTAAATAGTATAGTCGAAATCTGGGCTAAGAAAACTACAAGTAAAATATGTGTGTTTTCTCTGCTAGATAAATAAATATTTAGAAACAGATTGAAAGTAAAGAAAAAAAACATTTACTTGTGTATTGCTTAAATCTAATGATGCATGTTTGAAAAAAAGTTTGGTGTTCTAAGTTTAACTTTTGTAAGTGGAAAGTTGCATGATTTTCATTACTTAAAAAAAAATTCGTGAGTAAAAATATGTCTTTTAGTTAGTTATAGTTTGCTGTAAAATGGGATAAAGTTTACAGAATTTAAATATAAAGTTTTTGTTGAAATGTTAGATCTTTGGGTTTATATTGTGGATATTACTATATTGGGTAATATTTAACTTCAGAGATATAAATTTCATTGGTGGGATTTGTGAAATTTAATTTCATTTGGAATACACCAGGCTCTGGCTTAGGGAGAAACAGTTTTTCTTGTCGGTTCAGTGTTCGAGCGCAAGTAGCAGTTTGTAGGGAAGAGAGTGGAGGGGAAATAGCCAAGTTCGGTTCAAAATCCGCTGGCCCAAGGGATGGAACCTTCCCGACGTGATGCACAAAAGAACTGCTTTCGCCTGCTCTCTTTCTGAACGAGGCAGCTATCATCTCGGAAAACATTCGCTCTGGGGTGGGGGTGAAGGAAGGAAGCCCGGGCTGCTTGGTCTTGGTAAGGGCAGTCCTCCAGGAACACATTCTGTGTGTTGTTCTGGGTGTGAAACACATCGCGGTGTTGGATCGATAGCGGGGTGCTTGGACTAGAGCTTTGGGTTGGTGTATGTGGAGAGAGTCGGTGGTGTGTAACCGTGGACAGGGCAGTCCTCCAAATATGTGCTCTGGGGTGTTGTTGAGTAACCTTGGACAGGAAGTCTCTTTTCGCTAAAAGATGCATTCTGTATTGTGCACCGATGTGCACACTTCTAGCTGTCTGGCGCCATCTTAGTTTCATGCCAACACTTGTCCAGGATACACATATAGGTTAAATTGATCACTCGAATTCACCAGGCGTGGCGGGCAGGGGGCTTCGTGCCATGACCAAGGGGTAGCGAGGTTACAGATTTGCGGTGTCGGCCAGCAGGCTTCCGAGAGTGTAGGCATATAATACACCTGAGTCCCAGACGCGATTCTCGTTAAGCAATATTATATACGTGTTTTAATATTTAAACAAATTTTTACAAATCTTAAAAAATTTATTGTGAAAAAATTGTTTTCGTATGCTAAGCTGACACAATGCATTTATCATGTAAACCCCATTTCTGAATTCGGTCGACGAAACTTCGTAGCATTTTCAACTATAATTGAGGTAACTAGTGCCGCGAATTTCATAGACTAAATGGAAAAAATTGTAGTATGTCCGTTATTTTAAATAATTTTTCTTCGACCAACTTTTGTGAATTAAAACAAATATTTAGTATGTTTCTATAAAGTGTTGAGCGATTAAGTCATCCGAGTCTCTTTACACTTCGATGGAAAATTTGTTTTAAAAGTGAATTCTTCTTCTTGCAATAGTAAACTTTAGTTAAAAATTAGGTTAAGTTTTTTCAAAAATCATTTAATTGTCTGTTGTACGACGAATAGTGTATTCAGAGTTTTTGTCGCAAATTTCAACTCAGCTACTCTCCACATACAGTCAAGCTCTCGAAATAAGCTCAACTCAATCTTTCACCAGTCTCCCAGGCAGACGGATGAGTTTTGGGGGAGCTCCTGGTGTGATTTCATTATGTGTTTTCTAATTCATTTATTGAGTGTCATGTACTTGTGTTCGTTAGCTGTTTAATTTATTTGGAAATATTCGTTTTGTATTTTCGTTTATTTACGAGTTTCTCATCTCAGTCTATAATCAAACATAGGCCGATAATGGTTATATTTGCTCTTAATACAGCCTATAAGTTGATGTAAGTGCTATATCCAAGTCAGTGCTGCAGTGACCTCCTGAGCGAATGGACGTATATTATAATCAATAACTTTTGAACGTGATTCTCATAACGTGTTTTTTAAAATTCAACTAGTGAATTTTATATATTCGTACATGCATCGTAAACACAATTTTATCCATTTATCACGAAAATTGTATTCACATCTCTTTCTGAGTAGCTATATCCTTAGACGTCTGTCAGACGATGGCCACACTCCACATATCTAACAGCTTACAAGATGGCACACGTCATACACTGCAGTCATTGCTTCAACCATCTCCCGACCAAACAAATGTGTTTTAAAATCATGTAAGGTACATATGAGAGGTGTCATGTAGTGTCATTTTTTCATGTTTTGAAATACCTTGTAAGTGTGATTAGGAATACTGCCATTTAATTTATAGCTACATTTTTTATTCGTTTATTAGTTTCATACTGAAGACTCGAGTAATTGTCATCGTTTAGCACTTGTCGACATCAGGTTATTCATGTAGTTAAAATTCTTTCTCGTGTTATTTATTCATACATAGAACTTGTTACGTATGTCCTTTAAACACTCTGAAATTTCTCTCGTGTTTTAACTCTATGTAACATTTTCTCTTTCTGTTTTATTACCAAAAAATCGCCTATCATGCCCCACTGTCAATAAGCAATATCACTACCAACAAAAAAATTACATTTATGCAACTCTTGCACAAATTTTGGCACATATATATCCTTTCTCCAACACGCCACACCTCTGTCAAGTGCCAGAGCTCCAAGGGTGAGAACGTACAACAGCTGCTCCCCACCTCCAACCCAAAAAGAAAGAAAAATAAAGTACAACTATACACACAATTTTTAATTGATTAATTAAATTAAATTAATTGGTTCAATCAATCAAAGTTACATACAATTTCATCCGATAAAAATACAGAAAAAATCGATCAGATTACGATTGGATTATGGATTAATCCGAAAAATTCATGGGATTAAAATCAGATTACAATCGGATTCAAATTTTTGATTGGATCAAGATCGGCTTAATGATTAATTATTTCTATAAATTTAACCAACTCTTTCAATCAATTTGATATAAAATGGTTAATCCGATTAATTAAAAGTGAAGTAGAACCATCCAGCCCCTACTACTTCTTTCATTTTGGTGGTGTGTGTATCTGTTCTATGTCTGTATTCTTTAATACTGTGCAATATCGTCAATGGTAGTGAAACAAGATGTTTTGTTACTACAGGCTATTCACGGTAAAGTGAGATCGTTTAAAAGCCCTGCTTAAGATCTACTGGCATGCACATTGTGTATTCTTCCGCCTTACGTAAAATCAACAATACTATATGCCTGACCGCTTTATTCATGCGTCAGCCAAATGAAACTGTGAAATTATTAAGAAAGTAAATATTTTACAAATCTGCTCATTTTTACACTATGATACATTAAAAAAAATAGAAAGCGAAAAATTAATGTTAAGTTATCACAAATGGTTTCCTAACACTTCTTAGTTGACGTTAAGAAAAAGCAACTACTTTCCATCTATCGTTACCAACGCTATTGGGTGAATGTTACTCAGTGCTCCCATTAAAATATATGCATGCAGTGGCAGTGAATTTTTTTTTCTAACTTTCATTTCTAAAGCGATCTCTTTAGGCGAGCTGCCTTGAACAACTTGACGGTGAATAAATTTTATAGCAGACAGCTTTATGAAGGGAGTTAAAATGACTGTAAAATTGTAAAACTTCAATGATGCGGATAGTTTATAAATCAGATTTCAAGACAATAACTTGAAAAAATATATAGTATTCAGTACTCGCTTCTGTCTCTTGAGGACACGGCAACAGCAGTGCCTTCTTTTGCTCGAGTGATCGATCACTCACTCTGTGGTAACTATCATAGTGGTGACGCCATTCAATTTACCAGACGACCTCTCTTCCGAGTGCACTACTGCCAAGTAGTCAAAGACAGCTGCATCTAGATTTACTGCCGCTGTTCGCGACGTCGTGAACCACTCTATGCGGCGTCGTTATTACTTTAATGAACTTGCTGGAGGCAGATGGTTTCCGTCTGTATCCAGACGTGAACAACATGCAAAACGAGATGGCGCAGTGGGAAATCCGTTGGACGCGCGTTCGGGAGGACCCGGGTTCGGTCCGCGGCCCGGCCATCCTGATTTCGGCGGTTTTCCATTGCGCAATAAAATCACTCGCAGGTGAATGACGGGACGGTTCATTAGCACATACCCCGGCTGATTCCCTCCCCGTCGTCTTCTACCGAGGCCTTGTCGCTGTTATGGGGGTGCTCAAAAAAGTTAACATTAATGAAATAATAATATAGGTACGTACATCTAATGGATATAATTCGACATACCTTTGTAAAGAACCTTTCGCACTCGTTCGTTATATGTGAAAATACTTACAAGCGGAGTATACGCCAGCATCACACGTGTACCTCTGTAGCTGTACGTTACTTATTAATTTCTTGGCCATTGCAACCAGTTGTCAACACGTTGCACAGAAAAGTGCTACGTCCTTGAACTCAAAAACGCCGCAAAAATACGACTTCCAGAAACAAATTAGATTTTCCAACAGGTTTAGAAGGAACCCCCATTGAACAGGGCACAGAAAGTTCACAATATAGTGAGAACCTATGACTTTAACAAAGAAAACATGAAATATGATTAGAACTTTTCTTTTATTCAAAATTTTTATTACTTTTTTCGTATAATTTTTTTCATTACACTTAACTTTCAACTATTCCAGAAAATAGCATACAGCAATTTATTTTCAAAAATTGACTAGATTTTGGATTATGTTTTTCATTGTGTCAGTTAAAATTATTTTTGTCGTTAAAGAAACCCCTGTAAACAAAATTATTTAATTTTCACGTATCATGCCTCAGGTCTTATACATTACCAATATTATTTCAGCAAATATAAAATATTATTATTTTACATAATTATTATGCAAATATAGGTAGGTTACTATATATATATATATATATATATATATATATATATATATACATATATATATATATATATATATATATATATATATATATATATATATATATATATATATATATATGTGTATATATATATATATATATATATATATATATATATATATATATATATATATATATATATATATATATATATATATATATATATATATATATATATATATATATATATAATGGCCAAGCTAAATAAACATTATAGAAATATTTTACGTATAATAAATGTAATATTCCCTCAAAATTTACTAATTTAACCAGAACCCACATGTTCTTCATTATTCCACAATTTATATTGAGATCATTGGTATGCAAAATGCATTGTCATTCACGACACCAATCACAGTTTTAACAATTTTCCTCGCCACAGTTAATTTTCCAACAAGGGAATAGTACATGATGAAACTAATATTAATTGTTTAGCCAAACTCTAAGATTATGGCTAGCCGTAAAAATGATTTAATGGTTTGTTTGTCTACTGTTATGACTTAAGTCAACAGAGGCCAACAACGGGGTCCCTTTATTTGAAAACGAATAAATGTCAACATTTTAAATTCTAACTGATTCCTTATTCTATGAATACTTTATATGATTAATGAACAGTACCGGCAATATGGCCGAACAGCGGTCAAAAGTACTGGAGAACTAGAATTCATTTTCATTCTACTACGTTCCATTAATATTTGAATGTCTCAAAACACTTACTAGAAATTACTGGTCGTATGGCCGAACAAAGGCCAAAATCTGAGAAAACTGCACATCAGTTTCAAATTAACCCAAAGGCTATTAAGATGTATCGTTTCATCGTTTTCCAAGAAAGACATTAAAATTGCTTATAACAGACACATTAAACATTTTTGGCAAGCAACTTTGATAATAACTTATATGATATATTTTGCCAAATTCAAAGTATTCTCATGATAGTAGCAAATTTCGCCATCATGGCGCCTATTTGAATTATTAGGGCACCAAGTGTGCCTGTCCTAACCCAGCCATAAAGGCATGAGTTTAAAGTTTAATTTTACAATGCCATGTTTTATTTTTGCTACTTTACTCAGTGCAGGTGGAGTTCTTTCGGGGTGATGAAGGACCCCGACTGAGACCGTGCACACCTTTTTATACTCATTTAAGTTTAATTCCCCTTAGAGTGGTTACACAGAAATTATGGCTAATCAGGTCCATATTACAAAAAAAAAAAAAAAAAAAAACTCGGTCATTATAAAAACACATGGCCTAATTGGGACAAACTGTTCATTTGGGTCTTGTAGGGGGATTATGATTTGGCTACGAATCACAGCAATTATGTCCATACATGGCGATGCATGTCACCATCACGTCGACACACTTCCGGTGACCAGACAAGCTTGCAGGAAGTAACTTCGTGGGCAGCAATGTTTTTTCCCAAAGTTGGTACTCCTGCGCGCTTTCGAAACAGGCGGAAAAGACACACCAGTACCCAGCTGGAGCAATTAGCCGTACATATAAAGGTGGCGCCGCCTTCAACTACGGGTGGCGGTAAAATCAACTACCACAGCAGAGACGAGTTGACCACCATGTGCGCTGATGAAAAGCTGCAGGATTCAACCGCGCAGGGGCCCGGACGACAATTTTGCATGACGAATCACGCTTTCTTGTAGCCACCCAGAACGTCCAGACATTGAAAAAACAGGTGTGCTGCCAGCAATTTCAGGCTAAATTGCAATATTGCCGTGTAGGAGTAGGCGGTTATTTTCCGCTCTGACGCGTTGAATGTAGAAGTATTGGTATGCCGTCACAAAGGTTATATTTTTCCGGTATTGTACTCTTCAAGGCTAAGTGAGCACTAGGGGCGGGTGTTTTTCGCGAAAAGACTTATGACCATGTCATACTTCAATATCCTACGTCCATAACCACGACTTCCTTTGGTTATTAGCCGCGTGTCTAAGTGAGAATGCATGTTCTTATTTGACTGGGCTAATCGTAATAAAGTATTCTGATACTGAACGTCCATTATTAGCGGGTAGATACTTGAGGCTCGTGACAATTAAAATCATCCAGCCACGAATGTGCAATTAGACAAAAGTGTTTTTGAGTACAACTGGTATTGAAATATTTTTTTTGCTAAAAACGTCTGTCCCTAGTGATCACTTATCTTCCCTGGGGGTAATCAATTAGTAGAAGACCTGCAAATTTGCGTTATTATTTGGCATCATGATAACTTCACAGTGCTGTCTATACTCGAGCTGGCGTCGATTCACCACTGGCTGCTGCATGAATGTTAGGTCAGGCCCTTCCTGACTGGACTGCACGTGATTGGTTTCTACACAATTGTGAAGTGTTCGTTTATTGGCGCAGAGTTACTCAGGACGTGTCAATTAAAGCGTGGTCCAATGACGAACTTATTGCAAAGGTATATGTGTTTGAAGTTTAATGTGTCCCCAAATAATAACGTGAATTTGAGGATTTTTCGCTGATTCGTAAAACGTGCTACTGTCCTGCGTTTTAACTGGTTAAGCGACATCCCTGCAAAATAAATTAAGGCCTCGAGGTCATGCCTGGCCGCGTTGCTGCTGTAATGCAAAATAGCACAACCGAGCATCGCGCGTGTTCTGTTTGCTCAGAATTTTAAAATAAATTTTGCGTGCATATTTATTTGAAAACCCTTCGCTGGTGCTATATTGGTATTTTTTTTATATTTTGATTATAAAAACAAATATTTTAATTGACTGAAAAGCGACGATGGTAGGGTTTTAATACAGTTATCTGTAGAGCCACGAGTATTTCGCAAATTCATTAGGTGGCGAGGTAGACTCCGAACACTTGTTCTTTTTGCCTACTGTTCTGATTGGATGAAAATTCTTTATACACGCCCCGTTTAATTGTGAGCCAGTAATAAGAAGGAAGCAGTAATGTGAGTGAGGTGTTTAACAGTCGTATACAGAGGCCTCACTTGACCACCGCAACCAATAAGCAAACGATTATGTCTCGAGTGTATAGAGGGCTGTCAAGCCTAGCTTGCCGCCAACTCAATCCGCGAAATACTCGAGGCTCTAGCTATCTGTTCAGAATATATGCAGTTCTGTCGCTATAGTTTATCACTCCGTGGACTATGCTCGAGGGTAGCTCGAGCAAAGCTAATTTGAAAATTTCTTTATTGTTTGGATCAAAACTCGCGTGGGTGTGCAGCCTCTCTTTGGCTAGTGCTTAACCCGAGCTCACAAGAACACCACAGCGCAGTAACAGTGATATTGCTAACGATATAATTTGTTTATAGCTACTCAAAGGGACATTATTGATTGTAAATCCTTTTGCACGGTAAAGGACATTTGATTGGACCAATATCAGCATAGCTCTCCATTGGTTGATAACCGGCCAATAATGAATTATGTAAAGTACAGGGTATTGTTCGGTGTGGTATGGACCTTGAGGACTATGGTGCGTTCTAACACAGACACCTACAGAACGGTGTTCTAGCAGTAGGGGGTATAGGTAACTCACTTATAATTTGTCTTAAGTGCCAGTAAATGTGTGCAGACCTCAATGTGTTAAAACACTATTTTACAGAAAAATAACTAAATGTCGTAAACAGAGGGCTACCTACAGAAATTTTTGCTATAGAATTTTTCAACGAACACAGTTATTGTCTAAATAACCAAATGTGTAAATTTGCAACAAAATATCGACTTGCATATCTATTTGGAAAAGAAATTTCATTGAAATATTCAATTACTTTTCTTTTAATTGACTAGACACAATTGCTGGCAATGAGGCTCATATGTAGAGACGTGCTAAATTCGTGTTATTTTTCTGTGACAGGATAGACTCCGTGGCTTCATTGGCCGCTGCACTTTAATCCACTTCACCTATCTGCTTGATCTCTTTAAAATACATTGGCCTTTCCACTGCTACACTTATATTTGGCTTAAAAGTTCTCCAAGACATGCCAGACAAATATTTGGCCATGGTTGGAGTCAGTCAAACGCACAGTAACTTGCAGTTATGCCTGATCTTAAATGATAATGCGGATTTTGCAGGTCTCTACTTGCATGGCAACTGTGTAGGCATGTTACCTAATACCGTTGATCACTTAATACAGAGCCTATTGGGTGTGATAATGAAACCACGTATCATTATTAGAGATGGTGGTTTATCGCGGGAAAAGTGGTCTGTTTACTAGGATTCAATGTATTGTATCATGCTCGGCAGTTTTATTTCCTTATTGGCTGTCATGCATGTATGAGACTACAACCCCATTTAACTGGGCTAATTAGGATTCTGTTACTTTAAGGCAGAACGTTCGTGATTGGTCTGCAAACAACTTAGCTGAGTCAAAACACTGCCCACCCAATCATGAATGAATAAACAAGTAGAGTGTTATACAAGATATGTTGGCTCGAAAAATTCTCGCGATTTTCCATCATCTTCAATCATTGTTTTTTCTTATGTACACCACCGGAATCCATAAATTAGTGTGGGATTGGAAATGTTTTTTGTTGCAAGTCTTCGTGAGAAGTGAGTGAGTGAAGATATTTTGGTGGCTCTTAACATCGAGGTCTTGAGAGCCGATGAGCGTGAAGTGAGGCGAGTATAGCGCAGGGCCGAAATGAATGGGCGTGTGGGTAAACGAGAGCTCCCCAAGAAAACCCAGCGACCAGCGCCATCTTCCGGCGAGCAGTGTGACCGCTCAGCCACCGGGGCCCCTTTCTGAGAAATCATTTCGCTACAACACAGAACCAATCGGAATTAATTTACTCCGATCTTGCCCTTCCGTGGAAAGCAGGCATGCTGTTGAGCCGCGTTACAAATGAAATCGCCCACTCACAGAAGTGGATATAAAGTACGAAGTGTTTGGAGTACACCCAGTCGTGGAATATTTTCGCGGAAAGTAGGCGAACCTAGTTACAAACAAACACATGCTATGTAGCCAACAATGCCACTGTAAAATGGAATTTTAGGAATTTACTGCAGGGCACGTTGAGAATTCCCAAACGCTTCCAGTGGTACCATCCATCTATCGTTACGAACTTTACCGGGCGCATGTCACTCAAATATTAACAAATAGTTTCCAAAGAATTGTTTGTAGATGAGCGTATAAAAATATTTACAACTCAAGGGTGCTTTCGTATTTCACTTTTCCGTTTGATCACATGAGTATCGCTATCGCGACGCTGCATAGTTGATATTCTGATAGGAAGTCAACCTCTATTCTTACGTATATGTGCCATGCAACATCCGCCCGCTCTCTTTTTCTACTACGTATATTGGTTCCCGGTAACTGAAAAAGTGATCGAGAATCGCCCCATTGAACGCATTTGCTGCATAGTTTTCCTTAATTTCGTCCACTTTTAATTTAACTTATTTCTTGCCTAAATGTGTTTAAAGCTAATATAGAGGCAGACCCTTGCGACGCCCTTGACTCAAGGACGTAGCAAGGCTGGAACTACCCCAATCCAAGAAAAATCTGAACATCAAAAAAACAAGTGCAAAAAAAATGCCTGCAGGTAGAATTCATTGATCAGGGCAGTAGTAGCAGTAATATGTAAAAAGTTCAGAACATGAAGAATGGAAAAACGGTCTTTTATTATTTTCATTCTTTCTTTTCTTTCTTTTGTTTCACCAAACAAAACGTTATTGGAGAAAAAAATCGCAATATGCAAAAACCTTCTTTAAAGAGTAAGGCAAAAATTTATATATATATATATATATATATATATATATATATATATATATATATATATATATATATATATATATATATATACACACACACAAACACACAAATATATTCTAGAAAAATACTCGCAATAATTTCCTGCCACAATAAAGCTATATTCATAATGCTTTCCCATTTACTATAGAGTGGACGTACATATAATATCTGAAATAACCAACCAGTATAAAATATCTGGTTAAAACCCAAGCAAAAACTAATTTTCACTCAAATCATTCTAAAAGTCCAATATTTTTGACTTGACAATATTTAAATTCTGGCTACCAGGCCATCCAAAGGCCATGCTAAATTTACCAATGAAATTCCAACATGGAATATATATATATAATATATTTTTAATGTAACATGTATTTCTCTGGATAACCGACAATCCGAAGGCCATACTAAGAACCCTTGGACTTTAAATTATTTCCTTGGCTAAACTATACATGTGTCGGGCAACAACCGATTATTTTTAATTGCCATTCCATCTTGCAATTAATTTTTAACAGTAGATATCACAATCACGTTTGCCAATTATCTCCCACGTTTTCAAAATATAGCAACAGTAAAACATTAAAAAAGAAATTATTAAAACTCCAAGCTGGATGGATTTACCTGCCATTCATTATTCATATCTCCCAAAATATTAATTTCTCCTCGCGTCCAACTGACCAAAGCAACTGCTCACGAATGGTGAGCCTTAACTTCCGAGGAGAAATTCCTATTTGGAAAACCTCAGGTTCCTGCACCAAGATGACTGCCAGGAAAACATTCTGGAAACTATAAGTCGTCTTCTCAGATTCCATTTAGAGTCATATATCTGCAAGAATATTAGTACTTGAAAGATTCTCGCCCTTTCGGGCTCCTAGCCTTATTTCAAAGTGACGTTATGACCTATTCTCGCTTGAAGAGCCTAACATTTTAGAGAGATGTATTTTTACCATTACATAACTTATATGGATGCTACCTCGAGGCCGAACGTCTGACCTCGAACGAACATTTGCACATATTATTTATACAAGTTTTACTCAATCAACAGTTAGATGGGTGGCCACAATTCAATCCCGAATAACAAGAAATTATTATTCCCTTTTAAATTGATCTACCAATGGGGGCGTATTTGCCCAAAAAAAGGAGACATCATTTTCACTTGGTAGTGGGGTTTTGCACAGTTAATTAAGCGGTACAGGTATCTACATTGGGACGACCAATCCCAGCCGTTTTCTTCAAAGCTGTCCAAATAAGGGAGACACTGCATCACATGATGGAGGAAAGAAACGTCAGTTCAAACAGCGCGCTAGCTAATGCGCACGTGACGTCACACCCGCCGGCTGGCGGAGAGGGCAAAACTAGCGCTCCACGCCCCACATATGCAGAAGCAGGCATTAACACCCTCAGTTTATATTGGAGCCATGATCAAACCTGTTGCGTTGATGCAGGGCGTGCATTCATTATTAAAACATGTTGTGAAAGAATGTTTCCCAGCCGCATCGGGCCACACCATAACCAGCGTACAGCTAACAGGTTTGGAAAAATATAATTTGTAAGTAAATTCACTAAGTTAATTTTATATGTTTGTCCATGTTTCACTTACAGTACTTTTCCGTGCGTGCAGGAAAACGAACTTCGAACGTTAGCGAGTTGGTCAGGTCGAATAGGGGTGGACAGGAGACAACAAATTCACGTAGTTTTTAATGCAGTTGTCTCAAGCGAATATTCATTCAAAATAAATTTATAGGGGTGCAAACAAGCGTGTGTTTGTTTCAAACTCTGAACAAGTAGCAATATCAATAGAGATGATCGTTTATCGAGGAAAAGTCGACTGTTTGCTAAGATTCAACGTACTGTACACATGTAAGACAGTTTTCTTTCCTCATTGGCTGTCACGTATGTATGAAGATATTACTCCATTTCACAGGGCCAATAAGAATTCTGATACTATCAGTCAGAACGTTCGTGACTGGTCTGCAAATAACTTAGCCTAATCGAAACCTTGTTATCCAAATTATGAAAGAATATACTATTTTGAGTGTTATAGAAGATATGTTGGTTCAAAAATTTTTCGTGATTTTCCATACTTTCTCTAAATATCAACATACAACAATGTTTATCATGGGCAAGGGGTGGGAAATTTGGCTATACTAATTTTTGGACAACCTATACTTCAAACACGTTTACATATCTGTTACTTCTGCAATTGGAAGATTTTTGATTAGACACACCCCAGAGAACTGTGAGCCAATGAAAAAGCCAGCAAGAAAACACGTACCGATTCCCCGGCAAACTGGTCTACTGTAAAAAGTGCTTACTCAATATGGCAACATCCAACTAAGCTAAAATTGACCCATTCAGACTCAGTGTACACAATTATGTACATTACTCGTGTGTAGGATAGTTTTGATTTGCGCAGCACACTGCCTGCGAAGCTCAATAATCAATGATCTTATATCTGAATAAACAGTTTTTCTGATTCGCAAACCGACTTACTAATCTGTAGGGACACCCGAATTTCTCGAAATGATTTCATGACCGGTTGTAGAGTGTCTTAAGTGTGTGCCCATGAATCAGAGAGGTAGAGTATTGGAGAAATTTAATCCTGATTGGTCAGTTAACTAAGAAAATTTCTTTTCACAGACACACGCCACCAATAAGTAAAAGGAAAGCGCTGGCACGCTTGAAGAGTATTGAAATCTACGATATGCGGAAATCTCTTCGGGAAATTAGAGTGTCCCTACTAATCTGGGTCATAATTGGTTCATATTACTGTAGTAGAACATACAGCTTACAGCTGATTGGCTGTAACAACATAGCAAGTGCTGTGTCGACTTAAGTACAGCATGAATCATAAATATTTTTGTTTGTGCCATATTAAACAGCAAATGAAAGTGGTTCTTAAAGGGCTAGGGCTCGATAGTTTATATGGCAGTGTATTCTTGCCTACAGGTAACTGAGCTTGGTTAATTACCGAGTCCCTATTCGGACACTGCTCCAATGTAAGCCTGTTTCCTGAAAAAAAAAATTAGCAGTATTACCGTCTCGGTAGCCTCCAGACATTAACGGTAAATCTTATAGACGATAAAAAGATAATGGCGGAAGTGCTACGGAGAAATGTCTTTCTTATGCGACTATAATAACCATAAATGTCGCCGTGAAATCTGTTTTATGCAGTAACCATAAACAAATCAACGACTATTTCATTCCTAACAAATTCATAACTACTTACTTCATGCTAAGAATTACTTCCAAATAACCCCTAATGACAATATTGCTTGTTAGAGCACTTGTACTCACTGAAAAAGTGTATACACCATTTTAGAAATCAGTGTCAGTTTAACTAATTACATTGTAAAAAAAAATAATTAATTCTCTCCGACTTCAAAAGAAATCTCTTGCCAGAGTTGAAATCGTGAATTCCCTGTAGTGGAATTGTGTACTACTAGGGACACCCGAATTTCGCGAAACGATTTCACGACCAGTTATATTCCATAACACTTTTGCTCAGATCCCATTTCTTCATTGGATGATGTAGGTGTTACGTGTCTTAATGTGTATTCCCGCGAATCAGAAGCGTACAGTGTCGGAGTTACCTAATTCTGATTGTCCAATCAAGTAACGAAATGGCTTCTCACAAAGACTTGCACCCAACAAGCAAAGAAAATTGCTTGCACGCCCGTAGGCTATCGAAATCTACCATGTGTGGAAAATTTTTCGCCAAATTTGGGTGTAACTATATATTACTAAGGATATCTGTTATTAGAACCTTTCGGCTTTCTTAATAAATTTAATCCTTTCAATTTTTGGTTAACCCTTTCAATCAATTTAATTAACCATTTCAATCAATTCAATTAACCATTCCAGTTAATTTAATTAACCCCTTCAAACAATTTAATTAACCCTTTAAATCAATTTAACCCTTTAAATCAATAAAGGCAGCAACCCCTTTGATCTGAAACCGGACCGTCCGTACTACTTAAGTGATAACTAGGGTCACATTTCTTCCCAAAACAATTAAATTTCCTACGTGCACACTTGCAACATTCTTTTGGCAACTGACAGTATGTCATTGTGAGAAGATGTTTTCTTACCAGACTGAGTCATTTAGGATGAAGTTACTCCGAAATTGGTCGAACGTGATCCACGAGCAGACACACATAATACGCATGGCAATCAAAATAATCAGCTCACGAGAATTTATCTGAACTATATAGTGTTCCGGAGAAAAAGTTGTCCTGGAATATTTTCGTGAAGAACAAGTGCCCCCTGGAGATGTTTCCAAACGTAAACTTAATTTAGTTTGCAAGAACGTGGGTTCAAGATAGACCCACCGTTTCTTCCCAGGTATTACAAGGTAGAAGTTCGTTAAAAGCAACAATCAATTAAACACGTAAGTGGAAAATAGCAGTCCGGGCAGGGTTTGTAAACCTGTTTGCTGCGCCGGTAGCCTACTCTCGCACTCGATCTATCCGGTTTCTCCTCCCCGAATCGTTTCACGTCATCCAGTTAGTCACCGACTCCTAAAATTCCGAAGATATTGGTGTCTAATTTTAGTTCGGCCTCAGATTTCCCAATTTAGTTCTCGTTTTATGTTAAAATGTTTCTGAGCGTAAAGACAATTGAATTATTCATTAACTAATAAATTGATAATAAACCTTATTTTATTTTATCTGCATAGACTAAACGCTTGCAATACCTCAATTAGTGGAGGGTTGGGGAGGTAGCTATTTTTAAGTTTAGCACCAAAAACGCACCCTTGCTTATTTCCATTCCGCGAGAGCGTATAAGCCGTTTTCGGTTGTGCACTCAAAGACTTGTTTGCGCCATTCTTTCCAGCCTATTTTATCATCCTACCGAATGGGAAATCAACACTACAATGGGCCCAATAACTTAATTCATGCGTCGATCAGTTTGAATTGTGTAACTATTTCTACGGAGAATATGGCACTTATTATTTTTATACGTGTAAAATAATTAGAAACTATATTACATAATTTCAGTGACCACGAATTTTCACTATAGTACAACTTTATCAAATGAACTGCTTTTCCTAAATGGCTGCCGTTCGCCTATCAGTAGAGACCTGAAAAATTCGCGAGTTCAATGTCCTACAGGTTAGACTCTACTGCCTTATGTACAAGTATTGCAATAATAACTGCGCATTGGTTTTCTGCTGACACAGTGGAAGGCAACGATTGGGCCAGCGTTCGCCACGTTGTGTTAATCACCTTGTGGACTAACGGCTGTAGTAATATAAACACTCGTTTTGAATTCTGGCTTGTCCCAAAATGTATCTGCGAATTCTTCAGGTCTCTCTACCTATCAGGCCGCCCACTCAATAGGGAACCTTTCGCAGCTTGCTAGCCAAGCACAAGGCCAGTTCCCGCAGCCAATCAGAGAATGGGTACGTCCACATCAATGGAAACGCCATGTCATTTCGCCGACAATAAAATGAAAGGTGATGTTATTTTCCTTTCCTCTCAATCAAATGCTTCAATGACGAAGTGAAATAGTGAAACCCCCCTCCCTCCCACCGTCAATTCATTATTGCCATATGAGTCTCATTGTAAACACTCGTGTTTATTCGAATTTTTAAATGAAAAAATGTCATGTGCTTGCTGGTTTGCATCACTTCCCTTGACCGGGATGGTTGTGCGAGAGAAGGAGAGCGCGACGGCTAGACTAGTAAAGGCTGTTCACGATAATGTGAGCACTTTCGAAATCAGCCGTAGAAAAAAGTTACTGCTCCTGCATTTTAACGGATGCACTGAATGGCATGCGCCCAGTAAAGTTGGTAACGATGGAGGGAAAGTAATTCCATATCTTAAAGTCGAATAAAAAGTGTTAAGCAACAATATGCGATAACTTAAATTATTTATCTCGCTAGCCGTTTTTTTAATGCATCAAAATTAAAAAAGAGTAGGTTTGTAAAATACTTAATTTTATAATAATTTAGCAGTTTCACTTGAAAGACCCATGAATAAAGTTATGAGGCCCGAGGTAATGTTAATTTTACATAAGACGGAAGAATACACAACTTGCATACAAGTAGATACTAAGCAGGGCTTTCTAAAGTTCTCACTTGATCGCGAACAGCCTATAATGTGTGAAACCAAACCAAGCCGCCGAGTGTTCCGCCGCGATAAGCGTTTTGCGACTCTCACGCACCTGGCCTTCAGCGGGTTGAATTTCAGCGGTTATCAGTGAAAGTATGTTCTAGTTCAATCTCCTCTAGCCTCTCTCAGCTGTACTAGGGGATTCGGGGGGGGGGGGGGGCAGGGGGGTACATCCGGTGATAAGGTCCCAGCACATAGCGGCAGCGAATAGAGATACGGAGAGATGCCGCGGAGTTTCCCATTCGCATGTTAAATGTCGAGCGAGTAGGTTAAAGTAGTAGGTGCGGACTGATCCTCGTCTCTTCTATTTTCGTTTTTTTTTTTTTTTGTGTTTTTACCTTGTCTTCAGATATGTATCTGTGTTGGATTAATAGTTCAATTCATTTTCGCATATTATATTAATTTTTACGATTATTCACAGTATTGATTATGTGTTTTTGCAGATTTCATCCTGACATGAATCGGAGACGAATTCGTTCTTCTGGTTATTACCTAAGGAAGGTTTATAGTAATATTGTTCTTTTACTAAGGATGCCAATAAAGATTATAGGTCTTGGACAGTTAAGATCCTTGATATAAACGAGAATTATATTCTTTACCGTTTTGGTCTTCAGGGAATAATATAGTGAAAACAAAAAAATTCTTATGATTCGTGCTGTGCTTAAGTCGACACAACACTTGCCCTGTCGTCACAGACAATGAGCTACAGTATTATGAACCAACTATGACCCAGATTAGAAATACAGTTTGCTAATCAGAAATACGTTTTACTCACAGGTAAGATCACTGATCATTGAGTATCGCAGTGTTAATCGTAAATAAAAATTACCTACACGTGAGTCATGTACACAATTGTGTACGCTGGGTCTGAATGGGTTAAGAGTTGAGGAGTTAGGATTATTGTGCGGTGTGCGCAGACGAGAAACGACGAACCAGCAGAGCATCGAGTAGCAGCGAGGGTGACCAGCGGAAATAAAGTCTGCGGACTGCGAGCATAGGTGCATTGAAGAGTGAGATGGACGGGCGGTACATGACAATAGACATACTGAAAATGCATAAACAATGAGTGAGAAAAGTGACTAGAATTAATATAGCCATTTAATATTGCGCTCACTGAGAATAAGATTATTAGGAGAGATAAATACTCGAATGTGGTAAATAAATTTAAAAAAAAATCAAATCTTGTTCTTTAATTTTTCTTAAGTTATCTATCCCTCACAAACTCGGGTGCGCCCCACTGGCGTCATGTAACAATATGGAATATTTCAATTATAATCTTTTTTTCACGACAGAAATGTGAGTCGATATTTCGTTGCTACTCTAGATATTTCGTTTGTGAAGCATGAATGTGGTCGTTAAAAAATGTCAGTCGGCAAAAATCGCTGTGACTCTCTATTTACGATATTTATTATTCTGTAAAACGGTGTTTAGAATTATATAGACTATTCACGATAAAATTAGCACTTTTGAAAGCCCTGCTTAAGATCTACTTGTATACATGTTGTGTTTTTTTTCCGCCTTATGTAAATTTAACATTGTCATGGGCCTCATCACATTATTAATGCATCGGTCAACTGAAACTGTGAAATTATTAGAAAAGTAAACATTTTACAAATCTGCTCATTTTTTACACTTCAATGCATTAGAAAAACAGAAAACGAATGAAATAATTCAAATGATCAGAAATGGTTACATAACACTTTATATTCTATGTTAAGATACGGAACTACTTCCCATCCATTGTTACCAACTTTACTGGGCGCATGTCACTCAGGGCACCCGTTAAAATATATGCAGGTAGGGGCAGTGACTTTTTAATAAGGTTGATTTTAAAAGTGCTCAGTTTATCGTGAACAGCCTTTAGCTATAATATTGATTCTTTTCTGAACAAATCGCTCTATCAAAACCTTGTAGTCACAGCTTAGATTTCTGAATAAACAGACACTTGTTCAGTGTTTCAGGCCAGGAATTATAATTTCCTCTAGAGAAGACTTACACATCATCGGAATGTATGCGAAGCTTATTTACGTTATTTTTCATTGACGTCTCAGTGTTTATTTCCGACGCATGTGACCTTGAGGCATCCGAAACTTGTTACCAAGGAGGCCACTTAATCGCACGTGTTCCGCACGAAATTCCAGAAGCACATGCTTCGCGTGCCACTGTTGCGTCCCGCGTGTTTGCCAGATGCGGCTCGGCTGACTTGGGGAACTGGCTTGCCTTTCAGCGGCGAGTGAATGCAGGCATTGTGCTAGGCCAACACGCCGGTCGCTTTGGAACTACAGCCCTTCCTCCCTCCTCCCTCTCTGTCACACACTCTTACAGGCTCGCCCCACAAATAAACAAACACTTTTGATACAATAAGCGCTACTTGTTCCCAAAGAGAAATAAAGAGGCGCTGTGTTCCCGCTGCGCTCAAGAGCTCAGAGCGAAAACAAGGGCCGCACATGTTTCTAAAAGTGCTCGTCGCCTGATGACTTTCTTTCTCTCGGAGTTCTTAAGCCCTCTGACGACGTCAAAATACAATGTTGAAGGGGCCGCGGTGGCTGAGCGGTTAGCCTGCTCGCCTCCAGCCAAGGCGAACGGGGTTCAATCCCCGGCCGGGCCACTCGTGGATTTTCGCGTATCGGAATCGTGCTGGACGATGCCGCTGGTCGGCGGGTTTTCTCTGGGATCTAACGCTTCCCCCTAGCAGAAATAGCAATATTTTTTTTTTTTAATCTAACCAACCGGAAAACATTGAACTCGTAGACGTACGTAACGTCAAGTGAATACTGTAATATTATTTCGGGAGAATAGTTTTCCCTAATCACATGTTAAAATCACAAATTCTACGCGACTGAAATAATACAAATGAATTTGCTTGCAGAAATTAAACAAATTATTTTCAAGGGTGAGACTACAATGTAGATATATTTAATTAGTAATTCTACCTTAGCAGCGTCCCGCCTATGATGTTACACTTTTGTAACTGGGTTCGTTTTACTTATTTTCGCAAGACGGAAACAGTAAAATTATTACTGTGATCTGAAATATTTTTATTTGGAAACCCTTAGTTACGTTTAGTGGATAATACGTCAACAGGCGTATGACGTCAACAGACTAAACAGTAAGGAAATTTTTTTTTTTTTTTTTGCATTTCATAGAACCCTCAAAGGAAGATGTTTTGTATAGGTTTCCATGCAGGACTCTAGCATTAGTGGTCAAAAATTTGGATATGGCCTCCGTTACGAGTTATTATCTCTAAAAATTCATCCCTTGCGAGTAAGTTTATATTGGTGGCAAAAAATTATAAATATTTAACACTGGGATATTGTGTGTTTCACTTTGCCAGGCTGTATAAACAAGCATTTTGGTGCAATAAGTTAGAAAAAAAAAAACAACTAATTTGCGTGATTTAATTGGAAGCTGAGAAAATAATTTTTTTTTTTTTTAATATCCTTAAATTAAGTGCTGTACAACCTAAATTTTCATAGTGCGTACTATTGAGTCGGGGCACGACAAATCCCGGATGTTAGGTCGCCACGGTCCATAGATTTAAACGGCGGAGCCTCCTATGGAACAGACCATGGTTTGCCATAAAATATGCCTACGGAAAATATTTTCAGATGTATATAAGAAATCCAAAAATTAACCCGTTCAATCCCCGTGCCCTTGATCGAGGACATGTTGCAAGCGAAAGGAATTTATGGGCTACTATGTACACAGCACGGAATCAGTAGCCGGTGTCACCAGTGTCTTCCTTGTGAGAAATGTGATTTGTTTTAAGTTTCTGCAGCTCACAATCATGTGTGGTTAGAGGTGACGTCAACGAAAACGCAATACTTTGATCACTGGTTGCGAGAAGCACGCTCGATACAAGTACAGCGTGCATCGTAAAATTAGACGATTGCAACACTTGTACTCGAAAATTAAATTGGGACCGAAAGGGTTAATGGCCCCATCTAAAACAAAGACTTCCACTGCACTATTTCAGTTACACAATCGTCTTCTACAGGAACTGATTTTAAGCACCCAATAAAAACATTCCCAAATACCTTAATAATATGTTATCACTAGATACCTTCAAAATTCGCGTGATTTTTTGGATACAGACTAAACTGCAAGAAACTATATGCTCGTTTCACGCGTGCCATTGGCCGACAATTTGTGTAGTACGTCCCAGGAACAATTCCAGCCAATAGTAAAATCTCAATGGTTGAGCAACCGATCTCCAGTAAAGCGATTACACAGGCAAATAACACGTAGTTGCCAGTAGCCAAAGAAAACATGACTTCTATGCTCAAGTGGATACAGTACAGTGAAGTCTAACATGTTGCCAAATAATAACGCGAAATGTGCACGGAACTAGTTATCACTGCAACACATGGAATTTTTATTGTTGTTTTAATTATTGTGATGATCCACGTTTGAGATAACAGACGCATATAATTTGGAAGTATAAATATGTTTAACTAACCTACAAACTATAATTGAATGCCATATAATTAATTATTACTTTTGACATAGTTTTTCATGTAGGCTAGAATTTTATCAGCCAGCTGAACTGTCAGCCTCATTTGTTTACACGTAATAGTCAGATACTTTGTTAAAATCAGAACTGGCAAAGAGTTTAATTTCTTCTTGCGAGAGAAAGTTGTCAACATTTTGTTATGTGCAAATATTTTATGTTATAACTACGTGAGGCGATACTAGTTAGCCTGCGAGAGAAGTCGTTCATTTTAAAATAAGACTGTTGAAAATTTTCACTTTCTCTGCGGACGTTTTAAATTTGTCTTTAGGAAGTTTTAAGCCATATTGGATTCTTCGCTAGGGCTGTGGTGATCTGAGGTTCATCGCCCAGCTTAGGAACTTGCTTTAAGTTATTGAAGCACGAGTCCGAACAACTATAAAACAAGGCAAGTACGATGGTGCGAAGACGTAATAATACTTTAAAGCAAACAAGAGGCCTGAGTTCGGACGACAACGGTGTTAAATATTAATTATGTTTCGCCTTCCGCGATCCTACAAAGAGAATGCGCGAGGACTGTATTTACACACATATTAGCCCGCGAGCATAATACTTAGGCAAGAGCTCGACGTATAAGAGGAACTACTACAGCTACGGGGGTGTCTATAATGACATTTTTACGTGACTACTTCGGTTAGCTGCTGTCTACGATAACAAACATGCAAACAATTTTAATTCTCAAATAAGTCTGAACCAGCTTAAAGAGCGTGCAGCTCTTGTTAATTAACATCCTATCCTGCACCACGATAACATTTAAATTTTTTTTATTCAGCTTGCACAGATTTTTTTTCAGCCACGAAGAGCCTCCACGAAAGAAACATGCTCTTACTATATTTTACGTGCTCAGACATAAATGTTTGCTAGCTATTGTCGGCCACAATTTCCATAATTTGAGATATCCGGATAGTAATTTTAATCATATTCAAGTACCTTGGTAGTTGAAAGTATAATTTTTAATGCCCGGTTCTATTTTAATTTCTAATCTGCCCGCTCATGTTCAAACTTTGCTTCTTACAGCATATTAAAATTTCGAAAGAATCAGAGCGGCCTCTGTTTTCATTTACCGTAGTTCGTCTGTAGTTAGTAGTTTCATTTTTCTGTTTAGCACGTTGTCTTGCAGATGGTGACACGTTTTTGTAAGTATTTTCCTGGTGGTATTACAGAAATTAAATTGGGTAAGTTTTTTTTGGTGGTCCCATCTGTTGGGTTCTACTTCTCCTCATTATGCTCTGCAGTGGAAGCTGGGTAAAGAACACTCAAGAAACCTATTAAAATTTTATATGATACATTATACACATGGCATTGCATCACACTTCACGCTAGGACAAACACTTGAATTGTTTGTTGCAACACGGCGAAGTATAGTAAAGGCTGTTCACGATAAAGTGAGCACTTTTTAAGGCCCTCCCAACAGACATTGACCGCTAATAAATATATCCTATTGCAGACTCAGGCATTAGATTTTGATGGTAGTGAAATGTATACACAGTGTTTATTGGTCCCTTTGCAATGCTTATATTAAAAAGCAGCAGGAAGATGGAAATTGGATGAAAGGAAAAATTGACAAGGGCCTTAAAAAGTGCTCACTTTACCGTGAACAGCCTATAAGGGCAAGTAAGCGATAACCTGCATTAATGGCGCACTAGTGCTCCGAACATCTCGAAGCGAAGTGAACACAACCAAATTCGTAGATTGGTGGTCGTGTAGAGTGGTGTTCGTTATAATGAAGCTCCACTTAAAACGTTCTTAGACTGACCAACAAAATTGTTCGCGGTAACGATTTTATGATATTACAATAATGTATTTTAATGATTTAGCCAGTGCTATGTAACTAAAATAAATAGCGATATCGAAACAGAATGTATAAGAATGATGGTAGAAATTATACTGTATTGAGTGAGGTTAAGCGGAGTTTATGCAGCGTATGCCCGAGCATACCCTCGACTTCAGCATTGCTTAAATTTAGTTATTTCTGCTATTTGAAGTGGACTATTCACTACGACACTTGGTCTTTCAGCTGGAGATCGGAAAAATTCGCGAGTTCAATGACCTGTAGGCTAGACTGTACAGTTTTGTGTGCAATTACGCAGATAAAATTAGTCATTGGTTGCTTGATGTTAGAGCGGCAGGTGATTTTTGGCCTGCGTTTTGTTGCGTGTTTGTTACTGGTTGAGGGTGTATTAGGGGGCGATAGCGTGTGAACCAATTGCAATAGTGACGTGAACAAATGAGTTTTTGGATTATAGCTTGACCCAGAATGAATCCGCCTATTATTTAGGACACTTCTTATAAACTGTACAAATTAATGGGAAAATTACCTGACAAGTGTAAGGTAATATTCGTAAACTTGTGTGGGAAACGTAGTTTTCCTTACATGTAAGGTAAAATTACCGCACTCTGGAGTAAAATTCACGTACATAGCGGTGGAAAATCTAACAAATGTATTGGAAAATTACCCTACGACGCGTGCATCTCTTCAGCATTGTCTCAACAGCTAACAGGGAGGACGGGCGGAAGAAACAATCCTTTAACACGCTAATATTTAGTGATAATAACACGCTGTCGCCGTAGTGTAATGGATAGCATAGCGCATCGGCTATCGTGATATTCAAGTACGGTTCGCTCTCACCCACCAGCAAATTTCGACGATTAAAGTGTTGAGGTTTCTGTTACCGTTTGTCAGAGGATGTAGGTAGCAAAAAAGTTAACATTACTAATACTACGGGATATTTTGAATACAATTTTATTATACAGTATAATTAATTTTCCCTTACATGTATGGGATTTTTGCCCCACTTGTGTCAGACACTTTTTCCGTACGATTAGGGAATAATACTTTACATGTTATGTAAATTTACTCTACATCTAAGAGGTTATTTTACCTAAATCCCTTATATGTAAGGGTGTTTTACCTCACATTATTTTTACAGTATAGGTAGTGAATAAAACTCACTCAGTTACCTAAAATAATTGCACTCTTCAAAAATATATACAGATAAAACTATACAGTAAAATATGCAAATATCCTCAAAAATATTTTTAAACGATGCACACAAAAAGTTATTATTTTTTTAAGTACACAATTCGGATGATATGAATAAAAAATGGAAACTATTTTATACTGAAAATAAATCTACAGGATATATTACAAAATGTTTTTGCTGCTAATTTGGTTATGTGAAATATTTGAAGCAATAATGTACAACAGTTAATTTGCCCTTTCAGTGGAATATTTGTTCGAACAAGCGGAAGAAGGGTAGATGAAAAAGAATGGCAATCAGCATAATTAACAGTATTTTCAGACTTTAACTGTAATTGCTTATGATTTGTAGCAACTGTTCCAAATAATCTCGTTAATATTTGGCCTCGCGAAAACAAATTACAAACGTAAATGTATTTGCTCGTATAGGTGCACGCATTTTAAGGACCACTGGGTCTTTTTTTCTGAATACTGTCGTAAGTTATCTGGTAAAACTAGCAATATTATTCTACTCTTTGTAAATGTATAACACAGTGTAACTCTCGTTGTATAAGTCAGCGCAGCTAAAGATCACGTCTCCAGATTTGTGGTCAAACGGGCTGAGGCACTCGGTTGCAAATACAGAGCTGCGGGTTCGATTCACCGATGCGATCGCAATTTTCACCACCTGCTACAGAATTGTCGAGGAGGAATAATGTTGGTTACTGCAATATTTAATTTATGGATTTTGTACATAATTTAAAATTCAAAATTTTATAACATCCCCATGCGATAAAATGGAGAATGCAAAGTTTTCCGGAGTTACCGTAATTGCAACAAAATATAAACTTAGAAAATGTATTTAACTATACGATAGTGGTTGATGCCCGTGGAATTCCATTTCTCTTTCGGGGCCACGGTGGCTGAGCGATTAGCATGCTCGCATCCCACCAAGGCGAACCCGATTTAATTCCCGGCCGGGTCACCGAATTTTCGAAAGTGGAAATTGTACCGGACGATGCCGTTAGTCGGCAGGTCTTTTCGGGGATCCCCCGTTTCCCCACCGCTTCATTCCGGCGCCGCTCCATATTCACTTCAATGACCCTCATCGGCTCTCAAGACCTCGCTGTTACGAACCGCCTAAATCTCTTCACTCATTCATTCACTCATCCATTGCTCTATCACTGCAGCGCTGGAATTTTGCGCACATTTGTATTCTTAAATATAATAGTTAAAAAATAACATTTTTATAAGACTTAAGTTTTAATTTCTATAGTAGACAAGATTCCCGTACAGAAAACTTTAACCGTACAAAACGCAAAATTTTCTTTTATTTTTTTTATGCTTGCATTTTGTCGCTAGTTATTGCGCCTTCGAATTTGTAGGGTTCCGTAAAACCTAGGAATACGAAGCGAAAATAAATTTTTTCAGATGTTCCTATTTAATAAAACTGCGTCGTCAGGGATATGCACTAAGACCATAACGCTGTGGTTTAAAACTTTTCTGAAGCACTTATTAAGTTATAGGATATTCCTCAATCTCATGCAAAGTTTGACTGAGCCTAGACAATTATACCAGGACAGTACACCGCATACGTGCGCGCTCAGTGTAATCATATTTTGTATAGTAACTAATTATTACTAGGCATTACCAACACATCCATTTCCTCTCTCTTTTTATTCATATTGATTACAAAAGAAATATTGTTTTCGCGTATAAAATAATATAAGTAAAAGTACAGTTTAACCAAAAAAATTGGGTTTGGCTGTGTTGGAGACACGACCGTTTGTTTTGCGTGGATACCTACGTCTATGTTGACGAGCTCGGACGCCTTGATATTTATTTTACGTTCCCGGCACCGTTTCACTCGATCTTATGGGGTTTTATGGGTATCACTGAACTTATTTTGAGATGCTCTTTCCAACCGCAAACGATTTCTGTATTTCGGCTTGGTTTTTTGACGAATATAAGCAGCAAATGTGTTAAAATGTCTTAATTTTTTACATTAAACGCATACAATTTCACCATAACCATGCCACACAAACGTTTGTTTTTATGCACGCAATCGATTGATCTTGACGAGACTTGTCGATCGAACCTTAAACGAGAGTCGTAGCCTCTCCTAGTCAAGAGTTATACTACACGGAAGTTATGAGACGCGGCGAAACGAACTCAAAATCCCCCCCCCCCCCCCCAGCCACTCGTGATGCTTCGCAGTCCTCACTCAACGTAACATATTCTTTGATCCTTTGGCAATCGAGTGGTGTAATTGAATTTTGAATTCAGACGATTGATTCGGAGCTGCAATGCCAAAATGTATCTCACATTTTTATCATCGGATTTTCTGGATTGCCTCTCACTATGGTTGCAAATTTAAAGATGTATTAACGTCAAAAGTTACTTCATGTCGACACAGTCATAAAACTTGTGATAGACGACATATTTTGTAAACAACCAAACACGTAAAACATGGGGTGATTTTTCAAAGGTTCGATCCGAAAACCGCGAATAAACTATATCGTCGTGCGAATACGTGTAACTGGAACAAACTGCATAAAACGCGAGTTAAAGAGTCAGGCATAAGGGCGTCGGTGCAGTAAATTAACACGGACCGTGGTGTCAATCTGACATTCTCTATTTTTTTTTTTCTCGCGCACAGTGAGAGAACGGCTGTAAGGCCCACGTGCCTCCGGCGCGGGCGATCTCCGGGGTACCCCGTCGTGAGGTCACGTCGCCCAGCCGCGGGCGTGGGTCTGTCGCGCCCACCTCGACCTCCCTCCAAGGTCACGATGTGGCGCGCGACGTCGGGGCCCGAACCAAGGCTTTATTTAATACGAACGAGAGGTCGTATTTCGGAAATAAATGAACTAGGATATTATAACTGGAAATGACATCGTCTTTAAGGCGTGTATCAGTACTGCAGGAGTGAGTGAGGAGATCTGGGTGGCTCTCAACTGCGAGGTCTCTCGAGAGAGCCGAAGAGGATGATTGGGGTGAGTATGGAGGAGCTCCGGAATGAGAGGGCAGGGGAAACGAGAGAACTCTGAGAAAACCCGCTGACCAGTTTCATCGTCCGGCAGGATTCCCACGTGCGAAGATCAGGGAGTGACCCGGCCGGGGATTGAACCCGGTTCGCCTTGGTGGGAGGCGAGCAGGCTAACCGTTCAGCCACCGCGGCCCCTAGTATTGCAGAAATATGAAACGGCAGGACTTACATAATGTTTAGAATCAGGAGATTTATGACAGAAACACGAAATTATTACGTATTCAAAATAAAATATTTTCTAATTTATTTTTAATATATATTTTTATTCACATTGCCGTTAGACTCAATATGGGTAGGAAATGATAAATAATTAATACATTCTGTCTCCGGGAAGGCAACTCGGTCTGTCGTCTGTGAACTCGGTTCAACAAATACTCGTTTGACCACCCATTTGGCGGCGGAATTCCACGTGACAGGCAGCACGAAGTGTTGCCCGCTGCTTCGAGATGGCGTTGAGAACGTTTTAACTTAGCCCACTAACGCCACGCAGTGTTTACTCGTACAACTACGAGTTCGAGGATCGGAAAAAAACATTTTCAACAAATCCCATACGACCCCCCTCCCTCACCAAGCTCTAGGTCAAAACCCTGACACAGAGTAGATAAGTACTACTGCATGCTGCGAAAGGTTCCCTATTGGCTGGACTGCCGGCTGGCGAGTAGGTTACCAGACACTGATTAACGAACGACGTCCCAATTTCTTCCCGGCTATTGACGCCATTTTACTGGTGTGTGCAACTGAGGAGTTCGCGTTATACGTCCGTATTCCCGAGTTTCATGTAGCATTACGATGTAACAATTATAACCATTTTTTCCCCCTTTTTGCGAAAAGATTTAATTGGCGGCTAGACTTCAATATTCTACGTACAAACTTGCACATTCTCTACGATCATTTTTGCAGGGCTTAGAGTCAGGTCGTTGGAGACGGAGCGATTTGTTCAGGAAAGCAGCAACTGGGAAGGAATAAGCCTTGACGTGTAGTGAGGAACCATGCCAATATTTGCCTGGAGTGAATTCTGGAAACCGGTGTACACAGAAATCAGGATGGCCGGGCCGGGATTCGAAACCAGGTACTCCCGAATGCAAGTCCAAAAGCTATTCACGGATACTTCACACTTTTCTGAAGCCCTGCTGAAGTTATACTTCGATTACCGATCACGTATCCTTCTGAGGGGCCACGGTGGCTGAGCGATTAGCACGCTCGCCTCCCACCAAGGCGAACCGGGTTCAATTCCCCGGCCGAGTGACCGGATTTTCGCACGTGAGAATCGTGCCGGACGATGGCGTTTCCCCCGCCCTTTCATTCCGGCGCTGCTCCATATTCACTTCAATAACCCTCATCAGCACTCAGGACCTCGCTGTTAAGAGCCGCCGAGATCTCTTCACTCACGTATCCTTCTGCTACATGTAAACATAAACATTGCCACGTGACGTTTTAACTGTCAGATTTGTTTACTGTTTTCAGCTGTTCAAGGAATTCTGCCATAGTTAAAAAAAAAAAAAAACATTACGTATGAATGCTCGCAGTTTAGGCCACTGAGTAAAGATATACGTAGAGCGGATTTCCCGCTCTACGTAAGAATTCGTAGTTCTTGGTATGAACACCACGTGGCAGCTGCGTGGGGAAGTCGGCAGCATTTACATTGTGACATCCACCCTCTCTCCCACTCATAATCCCTCTCTGTCACTACCAGATCAAACTCCACAACAGTAGAACGTTCTGAATGTCTGATATACCAACGAAGCTGGGACAGACAAGATGACGGACACCCGAGGTACCTCAAGTCATATATGTCCATTTAAGAAAATATACGGGTTCTGTAAAGCATACGTATGTATAAAATTAAACTTAATGTACGCGTAAGTAACGGCAAATGTTGCAGATTACTCACACAGTTTATAATAAAACAATAAGTACAACTTTATAAAATACGTGATAATCATGGAGTGAGGTAATGTATATACATTATCACAGAAATTTTATCAAGCCTGTGTGTGTGTGTGTGTGTGGGGGGGGGGGGGCTCAGTGAGTTGGGCGCGGGTCTGAGCCACGTGATATTAGGTTAAAGAGTTCAAATCTCCACTGTATAGTGAAATTTTTTATGTGATACATTATTGCTGTTTATAACTTATGTTATTGTTAGAAAACGTTTATTTCAGGAATCACTCTGTCTAAAAACAATAATATACAATTAACAGCGCAGTGCAATTGACTATAGGCTGTTAACGGTAAAGTGAGCATTTTTGTGGCATTAGTTACTTTTACTTTCAACCCTTTTTTTTATCTTTTTATCAACTTTATTAAATAAATACTGTCATGTGAGTAGTAAACACAGTGTGTATATTCCATATCACTCGGAAGTTCACGTCTACGGCTAAAATAAAATATATTTATTTAATATTAATCCGAATGAGAGGGCTTCCAGAAGTGCTCACTTTACCGTGAATGGCCTCCAGCTGTGGTTGTTAGCTAATTAAATCGATGGGTTTCTAAAGTAGCAAAATTTAGCTGTGCAGCGTGAGTAATGTTAAAAGCCTAAAATTTAATATTTTGATTTGACTCCTTTTGGCTTTCTAACCATGAAAGCTTGTTAAATTACGGAAAGAACAAGATTGATTATTATGCTCATTAAAGATACATATATAAATACAGTGGCATATCCGGAGGGGAGGGGGATGGGTATCGGAACATACCCCCCCCCAACTGAAATAAAAATAAAATATTCAAGAAATGTGAGATCCCCCTGGAACATGAAGGATGTTTTGTCCGTCGTACTTACACATGCGAATAAAGTACCTTGTTTCCCAGTGCCGTTAGTCATATCATGTTCCCTACATAAATAGTACTCACACTTAGAAACCTAAATAAATGCAGTCTTCAGGGGAAAGGAACAATCTTCATACTTTTGGATGCACCACAAACCGCCTACATATAACAATTGGTTGCATTTGTACCCCTGCCCCCCTGGAATTTTTTGCCTGCCATTTACAATTTTCTGTTAGCACTTTAGGAAACATGTGGGCATGACTTTATGTATTCTTTCTTCTCTTCTGATATAGAAACTTTTTTGCTTTCTGTTGTGCCCGTGGGCATAACAGAAGGTAACAGAAATTGGATATTGTGTAGTGCCATCTTAAACGACTCACACCTCCTACAGATTATAGGCACCGGAAACTTCAAAAAAACCTTTTTAAATATCATAAGACACACTGTTTTAAAAATGATACACTTCATACTCTTAGTATCTTACTAAAATATTAAAATTAACACTGTTAATTGGCAGGGGATTTTCTGACGGAACTTTTCGACGACCAGCCGCGGCACATCTGCGACAGGACAGAATCTGACTGGACATGTGCGTGGAGAAATGGACAGCTGATCCACAAATGTGTTCCGCATCCTTGGACCACGAATGTGCTGCCCACGACAAGACAAGAAGTCACCCAACATCGGTCCGAACAACAATTTAAAAAACATAAACAGAGAATGATTTTTTTTGTACAATGGCATCTCCAGTTTGTCTAAGGAAGAGTTAGGATCGTATCATCTAGGTTGTATAGTCGACGAAATATTTTGCATCTGCTATGTTTTCGGACACTCCAATAGCTAATGACAATTGTATTTATGGCAGTGCCAGCGACTTTTTCGGGCATGGTACCAGTAGTTTCATCGACTTCTTCGAGCAGCATACCTATAGTAGGATCGCCATTGACCTCTTCGGATGGGCTGCCTACAGTAGCACCACTGTCATTTCTATGGGCATAGTACCAATGCCACCATCGACTTCTTCGTATGTGGTACCAGCAGTGCCATCGACTTCTTCCTCTTCAGTCACATCATTTACCTCTTCAGATGAGGCAACTATGTGTCTACCAGAATTCCCAGGGTCTTCGAGAATGTTTGGCACATGGCCAGCAGAAGTGTCATCCATTTCTTCAGCTGTGACAACTGAATCGCCAACTGGACCATCAACCTCTGTTCCACCGACAACTGTATGGTCAACCACCTTTGTTGAACCATTCCTACTTATAAGTGTCGCTTGTGTGAAAAGACCCTCACTTGCAGCAGCAGTACCCATCGTTATGAGAGACATGGCTGTACAGAGACCCACCCAAATAAAGTACACATGTTCGAAGTGTGGTGTGTCGATTTCATGGACGGATGGTCTAATGGTGCATATGAATATGTGCAAGGGGCTCGATCCATGTAACATAGAGGATGGATCTTCACAGCCATCTATGTATGTTGACCTTCACGACTTTATCAAACACAAACGTGGCATAATCAATCCCCACAACTATGACAGCCAATGTTTCAAGTGGTCAGTGTTGGCCGCTTTTGCTATGTCATCGAATCTGCAGCGTGTGGACAAGAGGTATGCTGCGGTAGGAGAAAAGCTTGACTTTAGCGGACTGGATTTTTCTACTCCTCTACAGAAAATAAGGGTCTTTGAGAACGACAACCCTGGTATGTCTGTAAATGTGTACTCGCTGAATGCTAGGGGAAACTAGTGCCAACACAAGTGACTAAGAATAAGTAACCTGAACATATCGATCTTTCAATGATGAAGGACGAAACTACGAATATTTTGCATTATTGTTACATAAAAAACTTTTCACGGCTGGTTAACTCGCAGATTACTTCGCATGGGTACAAATGTTCATGTCTGCAAAAAATGTTTTAAACATACCGATTACCCACGCAAATCATGACTCACTGGGGAACAGTTCCTTGAAATGCACAAAACAAAGTGTAAAATATGAATTTTCAATGTTTAAATGTGTTACTTTATGTCATTTCGAATACATTTTTTAAGGAAAATATGATGTGTTTTACTTATTTTTAAAATTTTAAAATGTTATAGTAAATACTTTATGTTTGGAGTTGCCAAAATAAGCTTGAAAATAGACGACATGGTAGCTCTCTGGTGGTAGATACTAAAAAAAAGAAATAACTAACACTTTCTGTAGTGCCCAATACTGGAAAAATATGAGTTAAATTCATAATTTAGGTGTCAATGGCCAGACACCATTGATTGGTATGGGTGAAGGGATAATTTATGTTGCATAAGTGCAATTATTACTTTAGGGAAAGAAGGGGTGGGCATGGTGGTATTGGTTATGGTTGTGGGGTGGGGTAACTTATGTTATTCGACTTTTAAGAATTGTTTTACATTATTCACGATTTTTAATTTCAAGGTCACAGGGATCAAGGTCATAGATCAAGATCAAGGCCACAGGTCCAGGTCATGGTTCAAGGTCAAAACCAAGGCCACAGGTACAGGTCATAGTTCAAGGTCAAGGGCCACTGGGTTCTTGTATGGGTTAGGAAGTGTGAGTGGTGTGAAAGTTAGAAGATGCGTGTTGATGGATGTTAATTTTGTTTATACTGTTTTACTAAAAAAATTTTTTAAATAAATTACTATTTATTAAAATATATGTTTTATTAAATTATTTTTGATAAAAATAATTTTTTACTTAATTTTTTATTAAAATAATTTAAAACAGTTTTACTAAAATATTTTCTGTGGATGTTGGGGGAAGAATATCCAATATGGTATCGAGCCCTGGCTGTAACGCCAACAAAGATGGCGGAATGTACTGACCAACATGGCCACTGCTCGGGCCTATGAATATGGTGGACAGATTCTGGATCCTACTCCTGAAATCCTGCATAAGAATCTGCTGCACCCTACTACTGTTGTTGATTGCATTTACGTTTTTAACATCATCAATTTTCAGAGCGGTTGGTTAAATTTGACATTTAAGTAATTTTAACTTACGATAAATCATAACGCCACAAGCAGTATCAATGATTTTTCATTTTAAAATTGGTCCATTATTCGTGTTGTCAAAAATAATTTTCATCCACTGGATTTGTATTGTTGTTTATGAAATTTTTAACTTACCATACTTATTCTGGTTTATCATTAAGTTTGATGTAACGTATGAGGAAAGTAAATATTTTCAATTTATGTGTGAAGTATTTTAGTTTTCAGTCATGTGAATGTTGTAACATTTAGGTTTACCAACACTAAGTCCTGCGTCCATCAAAAAAATTCTTGTCAGAGCAGGAATTTAATTATCATCTAGTTTATAACTTTTACATTTGGCAGAACCCTAAGTAATGGCAGAAATGAGAAAATATGAAGAGCTTTCAGAAGTTGTTCATTTAACTGCGAACTGCTTGCAACACTGAGAATGCTTTAAAAATGGCAATTAGCCTGCAAGTTCCATTCGGCACTCTATTGTTCGACGCACGAATAAAACAAAGTTTGAAGCGAACGTTTTACGCTTTCATTTTGAAATATAATTATCTTCATTACAAAAGAGGCGTTACACTTTGTATACTTTCGAAAAACAATTCGGCACATTATTTCTTTGAAGTAACACTTCGTGCAGAAGCATATTTCAGAGTCTGAAGATAACAGTAGCTAACAAAGTAGCACGAAAGATGTGACTGGGATATGAAATATTTTATATAAAGCCAAAGGGAAGGGAAATGCTGCACGTCATAAACTCGCTACGCTTACGGAAATCATGCAAAACGGGGCCATCCTCTTGGAGTTATCTACTTTTGTCGTTGACGTATTTGTGGAAAATTCAATTGGTATAGCTTTTAGGACGTAGTCAGATAGAATTCCTTAGAGTATACCTAGTGGTCCCTGATCTTGACGAAAATATTTCATGAATAGTTGTGTTTATAAACACTTTAGCTCACATCCGCTCTCTTACGACACGCGTATTAGGCGTCTGTACGTTCAGTATCGTAGAAAATTATTTCTGATTGGCCTCGTCGTTTAGATCACGCAGCAAGTAACCCCAGAAAGCTGTAGATGTGAAAGTATGAGACTGATGTATACCCTAAGTGAATATATTCCCGGGAAAATCACGTGTTCCTAAATATTCCTGAATAACTGTTAATATAACACATTTCTTTACAAATAACTATTGAAAGAAATACATATTTCCTTATTGGACAGAAAAAAGGGATTTTTAATCGATGTGTCATTGGCACGGCGAATTCCGCTTTCGATACCAGGTCCCTTGCGTAGTCGGTCAGATTCTAACAGGAATTCTCATCCAGAACGTGTAACGGGTAGTGCCGTGCTTGAGGGTTTTCTCTGGGAGTTCCCGTTTTTTACCTCGATTGTATTCCGCCACCGATATATCCTCGCCTCACGCCAATCCGTGAGTGAAGTCACTAAGGGAAGGTTCTAGGTTCGTATCACGGGCAAGACATGGACACAGGGTATAATCCATTCATGGTTACGTCACATTTTCTGAAGTCCTGCTGAAGTTCTACTTCCAGGATATTCCTCCGCCTAGTGCAAACTAAGCTCAACTAAGTATAGAAAATTACACCAAATGACAACGCACCGAATTCGTGCGCACTCGGTTGTAAAAATATTTTGCACGAGAACTATTTCTTACTCGGCGCTACCAACACACATGTTTTCTCACTGTTTTATTTATATTTATTGAAAATTAAATATTGTAATTTATAATTAAAACGTATATAAAACTTTAATTTAACGAAATCTAATACATTTTTATATTAACACAGGCAAAAAACTCTTGTGATTCTTGGCATATTTAGGAAATAACTTAACACGTAATACGTGGGGGGATTTTTCAAAGGCTTGATTCAAAAAGTGTGAAGAAACCGCGAATTGACTAGGCCTATATGTCAAGCATAAAGTGAAAAGGCGTGGCGGGTTCTTTGATGTACGCGTATACATTCGCTTATTGGCAGAGCGAGGCTCTGGAAGCATGCCTCGTGTTGTCACGTGGTGCGGAACGGTGATGTGCTATGTTGCTGGCCAGTGACCACATTTTTTTCTGGCGTATACAGAAGGATTACGCGGTATAAGAACCTGTTTCAGATCTCTATTATTTAATGTTCTTTGTCTATATAAAGTGCTTTCAGTGGCCCTGAATAGGAAGGTCGTTGGCAAGTTTTTATTCTGGAAATAAATAAAATACACGTAAGGAGACGGGGCCACGGTGGCTGAGAGGTTAGACTGCTCACCTCCCTCCAAGGCAAACCGGGTTCAATTCCCTGCCAAGTCACTCCGTATTTTCGGTGCCGCTGGTCGGCGGGATTGCTCGGGGATCTCCCGTTTCCCCCGCCCTTGCATTCCAGTACTGCTCCATTCTCACCACAATTCACCACCATCTGCTCTCAAGGCCTCGGGGATCAGTCCCGCCGTCTTGGATTTACGGCATTTTTTCCGTAACTTGCAACACACATATTGTATTTTATTTTGGGCGTCGACAAAGCATAGGGCATTGCTTTGCGCATGTACTAAAACATATAAAGACTTTTGTTGCCAGTCTCATCGCTGTAAACACCCATAAAAAATTATCTAATTCTTGCAGGCTAGTTAAAAATTAATAAATAAGGTAAAGTTTTAATAGTTTGAAAAACCTTTATTAATTATTTTCAATTTTATTAATTTCGTTCAAGATTCTTAAATGGAACATACGGCAAAAATACCTAAAATCCAATATGGCGGGGCTTGATGCCTCTTATGGCCAGCTGCACCTTCTTGGTTCGAAACTCGATCCGAGATCGGATCTAAGATCGATACAGAAAACTGTTGCATCATTCGAGTTCAGAGCTTGACTGAAGATCGAGATGAAATTTTAATTCGATCCGCCGAATTCAGGGGGTTTGAAATCTCGATCCAAGATCAGAGAATAATACAAGTCTGTTGAATACAGGTCATGTGAATTCAAAAGCACTGTTAAATGTATTTATTTACTAGAAATAAACTTAGCAATATTTAAATCGTTCAAAAATGGATTCGGTTATTTTTTACTGTTGTAAAATGTAAACTGAGACATTTTACAAAGGTTTATGTTAAAATGAATTTATTTAATTTAAGATGTATTAATGTTTTGTAAAGAGAGTACGAAATTCATGCATATCCCTCCGAACAAACACAAAGTAAAACTGGATAAGCTATTCAGAATATCATAAAGTGTACTAATTTTCCGCACAAGCTACCACATCGAATTTTTTTTATCACGAATGAATATCGACAAATGCAGTTTGAAAATACGCCAACAGATAGGACTAATTACAATTACTTTCTTGGTCAATTAAAACAACATTATACACAGTTTGAATACTATTCTGTAAAATTCGTACAACAATAATTCACTTAAAAATTGCACACCTAGCTCTATGTACGCTACCTTCTTCAGTAACATTGGTATTAAAAATAACGAAAAAAAGTGTGTGCATTCTACGCCTACATTCATGACGTCATATATCACGAACCAATAGCAAAATTTGTCCCATACTTAATCTCGATCTCTCACTTTGGAACCAAGATCGACGAATCGGAGATCCAGAATCGCGCAATTTCGTCAGTGCATCACTTCTACAGTAGAACCAAGATCAAAGTGAATCCTGATTGGGAACAAGGATCATTCGATCTCGGATCAGGGAAGATGTTGGTGCAACCAGGCATTAAGAGCCTCTCAAATCTCTCAGCTCAATTCGACGTAAAGCAGAGATCACACGATGCAAGATGCATTTCGCGCAAGATTTCGTACGAGAACGCCAACTAAATTGCACGCGAAACGAGTTCACACTCAGATAAATAAGATGACTACTGTCTCGCATCAAAATAGTTGATAGCCCTGGTGAGTATCAAAGAGCCATGATATTATAATACAAAATATGAAGCGGCTTACCTCAACAAGGTATTTGTCTTAAAGCTATCCCTCCAATATATAACTGTTATTATTTTACTCTCAGCGAACTGTCTAAACTACAATCCGCCATTTAAAGTTATTTTCCAGCAATGTTTTATTTTCCTGTGTTCCTCTTCTCACACCTCGGATTATGATTTTCTTCTACTCTATGGTTAAGTTTACAACAGGTCACATGACCAGCACACAAGGACCAATAGGATCGCAACTTGCACCGCCTTGCACGAGAAAAATAGGACCAGCTCTATCTTCTCATTTCGTGCAAGATGTGCTTTGCACAGGAACTTGTGCAAGAAATCCTCGTTCAAGGTCGGCATGCCGCGCAAGATTGGTGCTCATCTTGCATCGTGTGATCCCTGCTTCAGAGAATACACACCGCCGTGGCGACTAGCGCAGCAAATGTGCCCTTGTTCCACCGGCAGCTGCCGCTGAATGGTACCAAGCTAAACGCATAAATCACACCTCGCTTCCCATTATCACTGCTGCCAGGCCGAGCGGATCAGGGGAAGTGATTTATCGCCTTCGCGCTATAATTTAATTTCTTCTGTTTATTTCGCTTTGTGTCACAACTTCGCGAATGGGAGGGATTAGAACTAGAGCTGCTCGTGACTGGGAACTCTTGCTCCCTCTGTGGTCCACCGGGGACTCCGCCCTGCTAGAGTCGAATACGATGATGAGTTGGGAAGTCCGAGGCAGATGGCGTGACGCGAGATTTTGACATGTTAACGCTTTGTTGTGCAAGTATTTGAGAAAGTTGGCAAACCGGAAGTCGGACGTCCACCTCTGAGGGTGAGCTATTGTCATACCTTTTTAAAGTTGTTTACACTTTACTAAATCCTGTTCACGATAAAGTGAGTACTTTTGAAATCAACCTTAGAAAAAGTCACTGCCCCTACCTGCATATATTTTAACTGGCTCACTGAGTGGCATGCGCCCAATAAAGTTGGTAACGATGGATGGAAAGTAGTTTCATATTTTAACGTCGAATATAAAGTGTTAGGTAACCATTAGTGAACATTTAAACTATTTATTTCGCTTTCTGTTTTTTTTTTTAATGTATCAGTGTGCAAAAATTAGCAATGTTAATTCTACCTAAGGCGGATGAATACACAACGTGCATACAAGTAGATCTTAAGAAGGGCTTTCAAAAGTGTTCATTTTACCGTGAACAGCCTATGTCGCTAATCACTTTTCGGAGATGACAACCTCTGGGGAACCCACGTGTATCCACATACGCACACGGGCTAGCAGTCTTTCCGCAGACTGCACTCTACCCCGCTCCACGCAACATAGCCCACATATCGCATACCAACCCAACTCCTCAGAGTAGTTCGCACGTGGGAAGCGTGCCGGACGATGCCGCTGGTCGGCGGATTTTCTCGCGGATCTACCGTTTCCCCCCCTTTGCGTTCCGGCATTGCTCCATATTCTCCTCGCTTCACCCTCATCGGCTCTCAGGACCTCGCTGTTAAGAGCCGCCCAAATCTCTTCAGTCACTCACTACAGAACATTAGTAAGTACACAGAAACAAAATGGCGCGGTGGTTGTGGTTCCTTTGACGTGCGATGATTAACGGACAGTGCCCCAACGTTGTTCTGTCCAGTGAAGCTATTTTGGTGACGTGTATGGGTAGAGTTAACGGTATAATGGCTTCTCCACTTCTATATCATTTAGTACTCTGTGTTATAGGCTATTCACGGTTGAAGTGGGCACCTTCTAAAGCCCTCTCATTTGGAACAATAGTCAATAAATATATTTTATTTTAGCCTTAGACTTTAACTTCCGAATACGGTGGAATATACGCACTGTGTTTATTACTTACACGGCAATATTTAATTATAAATGTGGTAAAACTATAACAAAAAATGGCTGAAAGGAAAAAGGAACTAGGGCCTCAAAAGTGCTCACTTTACCGCGAACAGCCTATAGAGAGAATACAGTGTAGCGTGTGTACGATAGCTGCGCAGAAACCAATCTCCGCGGCCCACCAGTGAACCACGGTGCTCATTCTGGTGAGGTATGCGTGTATGCAATTCCAAACACACGTTTTTCTTTCTCGATAAGCATTCTAGTTTAAAGCTAAGGCGGTGAAGCCCAATCATTAAAAATAGCTGAAGGAGTTGCAGAACTTCGAAGCAATTTATTACGCTATGACGGGCGACTCCTTTTTATGGAATTCCATAGAAAGGTAAGAAAATGCTCAGGTCGCACGAAGCCACGTCGTAAAGTCATATACGAGGCGGGTAAATTACAGCAAAACCAATCGGAATTCAATGGCTCGAGATGGTTGTAAATTAAGTTATATTAACACCGCTTCGTAGCGCATGCTCAGGGCCGTGTAACGGGATATACAAAGAAGGTCGATGTGTCTCTGCAGCCCTGGCTGCCTTAACATGGTGACGCAAGGCATGCCCAGCGAACCCGTCTGGCGCCGCGGAAGAAGTGGGGGAATGCCAATCTCCGATTGCAGTCTAACCGATGGTATCTTAATCTCGCGGCGAAGGCTACAATCCCTAGCTAAAGTACGCACGACTTAACTGCGCGCGAGTCCCCGTAACAATCGTGTAGAAAAGTAACGGCTGTTCACGGTATTGTGAGCCCTTTTCTGAGCCCCGCTTAAGATCTACTTGTGTGCCCAGTCCGTGTACCTCCGCCACACGAAATACTAACATTCCTATGAGCCTTGTCACTATCCACGCGTCGGTCAAGTAAAACTGCGAAATTATTAGAGAGGTAAATGTCTTATAATTTTGTTAATTCGTACACTTACGTGAGTGGAGAGAGCGGCGGGCTCCTGGCTCACTAGGTATGCGAGGTGGCTAATTTGCATATTTATTAAACAATTCATCAAATTAATTAGTATAATTTGATTAAGTAATTCCTTGATCAAATTTCTTTGATCAATTTTTTTATTTTAATTGGTGTTGAAAGGGATAAGTGTTATAATTGTGATATCGGCGGAGCAGCATCAATATGTACTCTCTGGCGTCCAGCAAACCCGGGAAAAGTCCGCACCTACTACTTTAACCTACTTGCTCGGAATTTAACATGCGAATGGGAAACTCTGCTGTAGATCTCCATATCTCTAAACACTGTCACTATGTACTGGGACCTTATCAGCTCATTTACTTCCAGGCCCCACCATGCCGCCCAATTCCAGGCGATAAACAACTGCCACTTGCAGGCGATAAACAACTTCTGGTTACAACCAAGCTCAATGTACTGTCGCAACTGATAACAACATCCTGTTACATGCAACATCAACATAAGTGCACATATGTTCGGCAACATAAACATTTGATCCACCAACTTAACAAACATAATTACTCCTTTTGGATATGTTAAAGGGTCCACATCGAGAAGAAAAGAGGGAGAAATGAATTTAGCTCTTCCTGCATGTCTTTTCTCAATCTAATACTATTTATATATATTTCTGTATATCATTTTGGATATTTCCCTTAGGAAGCTCCATAAGTTTCACTATTTATATAATAATAGGATTTTTGAATATTGCACTTTTTGAGTATCTAGTGTGATCTCCTTCGTGTGTATTTATATTACTCTGTACTTTTAATAGCATAAAATAAATGATCAATATTCCCCCCTCAAAAGACCCCCTTTTTAATATAAAGGAAAGGAATATAAAAATACGAAAAAATACCACAGTACATTTCGTATCTACAAAAATTTATTTACAAAATAAAAAATACATAACACATAATCACGGATTGAAAAACAATTCCATATGGAAGTGGGGGATTGGTGGGGCCCGGAAGTACATCTGGTGATAACATCCCAGCATGTAGCAGCAGCATATAGAGATATGGAGTACTGCCATGGAGTTTCACCATTCACATGTTAAATATTGAGCGAGTAGGTTTATTTAGTAGGTGCGGGCGGATACTGGAGTTTTCTGTTTTTGTCTTTTTTTGTGTTCTTATCTTATTTTGAGGTATGTATCTGTGTTGTAACAATAGTTTAATTCCTTTTTACATATTATATAAAATTTTACGATTATTAACAGTTTTGATTGTGTGTTTTTGCAGATTTCATCCTGATATGAATCGGAGGCAAACTAGTTCTTCTGGTTATCAGCCAAGGAAGGTTTAACGAAATAATGTGACTTTTACTAACAATGTCAATAAAGATGATAGGTCTTGGATAATTAAGATCCTCAATATAGAAAAGAGTTATATTTTGTGTCTTTTTGTACCATTTTGGTCTTCAAGGAATAACTGCTAAAGCTGCTAGTGGTTTGTTGGAAATGTGTTTCTTCAGAAGGTCTCATGTCGAGAAGGAGTCTCTACCAAAGGAGATTAGTAAGATTGATTCAAACATAATAATCTGTTGCAAAACTTTTCCAGTTCATAAGGGCAAGGCAGACAATACCGCTGTAATAATAGTTTTTACAAATGCATCTATGTATTCACTTAAGAAGATTGAAATGGAACTTGGTGATTAGATTTGGTTGTATCAGAAAGTAGTTGGTAGTACTGGCGAAATGCATATTCTTGGTCATGTGGAATTATGTTTCAATCCATGAGGACAAAGCAGACAATGCTGCTGTAATTAGTTTTTTAATAATGGATTTATGTATTCACATAAGAAGATAAAGATGGAACTTGGTGATCAGATATGGTTGTATTGGAAATGAGTTGGCTGTACTTGTGACATGTGGTATGTGGCAATGCAACCTTTTTCAAAGCAAGAACATCTAATATGACAGACTATATAAAGGATAGCATTTAATACTAAATTGTCAGTCATGGTTACTATCCTTGAGCCTATAGTCACATATGAGGTTCTGCAAATAGGATACCAAAGAGTATTATATAAGCCAAATGGTGGTATTTTACAAGTTCAAGAGTCTAACAATATCGAACATTGGTGCTACACTTTCGATTCCAGTCTTGGCATCCACTTTGGTGAAGACTTAGCATGTAATGATTGTGCTGTGATGTATCTCTGCCCTGACAGTACACTGCAATCTACATTTGAAGACCTGGTGTTAGCCAGCCTTACAAAAGAACTGGAAGAAGAGCATGGTAATGGCGTAGTCGCCTACCAACTCACCAGATGTCATCAGGGAACCACAATCCATTGGAAGTAAATGTATGATGGAGACATTCACAACTCTATTTTCGAGCAAGGAGGTTTACTTTTCCCACCAATATGCAATATCTACGCTTGTGAAGTAGTGAATTCAGAATTAAGTTCTCTCCTAAATGTAAGTATGTGTTTATTCACAATGGTTTGAATTCTGTAACTTATAGTGTAGCATATCCACATTTTGTTAAGGAAATGTGTGTCAGGCATTCATTTCAAATATTGGTACAGGTCTGGAACCTTAATAGCATGTGGTAAACAATATAATTTTGATGACAGTTTAACTAACTGTAACTGTTTGAATTGTCTTGTAAATCAGTGCAGACAGTACAGGTTCTGTAAGCATAAGGCAAATGTGTTTTAACAACCTTTTGTCACGAAAAACAGTGTTTGAAACATCTTATTTATACATTATACAATGTTTTGCTATTTCAATATTTCGAAGAATGTGATGATATTCATACTTTATATCATGATAGAAAAAAATAAGTTTGGTTACATGTCTCATTCTGAGTGTGATTCATCAAAGTGTTACATACATCGAGTAGCAAATTTAGTAAAAAAAAAGTTTAGCCCTCAAACACATTTTAACTTGCAAATATAGTAGGTCAGAATAATTAATACAGTGTTCCTTACTAATTTGTTCTTTATGGACGATTGGTTTGCATACCAGGAACATGATATTCTTTCATCTATAATATCATTACTTTAACATGTAACCAGGCAAGTCTAGTGTATCATACAGTTTGTGGTGTAACAGACTTCTCTGTGAATTTGCTGATTCTTGGTGTGGAAAGTTCCATTTTAAAGTTATTTATTTCCTGCTGGGAGACAAAAAAGCCATGAACTTAAATGTCATGTGTTTTATATGACTGCAACAATGTCACTGCTATATAGTATTGAAGACACACACTTACACTATGTCGAGACATATCCAGACATTGCCTTGAATGTAGAGACCTTTTTGTTTAAACAGATAGGATAAAGCCAGGGCATAAGTAACACTCCCTTCTTGAAAGTAGAGTTCAAGAAGGGGATCTGGATCCAATTCTATGAAAACGAATGAAAACATTGTTTACTGAAGTTGCTAATAGCTTATAACTTATGTTAAAATATTTCTGGAACCCCCTATATTTACTTGTGCTATGTATCACCTTGTGTAAGTTTTGATATTTATTTTGTTTCTTTAAAATGTTGTATGTAGTTTTGATACATCCTATACCTCTTAAATGTGTAATGTATTTTGAAAAATTTTCTAAAAGTGTAAAAAGTGTGGTTGGCTTTTGTGAAAAAGTTGTGAAAAATCTAATGTATGGAAATAACTGGAGGCAAGCTTCTAGCCGCTTGTAAATAACTTTTATTGGAATAGTGTATCCAGAGAAAATAATATTTGGTTACATTTCAAAGAAACTCTGCCATGTGTTCAGCACACAGCTTGTGGGATTTCAGGTCGAAAGCCAGGTTCGTAAATAAGATTTTTGTCCATTTCCCAACACAGTCTGCAACCTACCCCATCCTGACACTGTCTTCCCCACTACCCGATAAACCAAACCAAGAGCATGGGAAGATTTTTTAATGCTAACAGCAACATTCACTGATAACATTCCTGTCGTCTCCATCCCCCCTCATGGCGACCCAGCCCAATTCCATTACAAACAGCTCTAGCACCCACATATTATTTTTAATAAATAATTTCAATCACAACACAAGTTTATAAAAATAGCCGATTTACATCACCAATCTCCTTGGCGAAGTCAGATTATGCTTTAGGATGGTGGTTCCAGGTTAGAATCCCAGGTAAAGCATGGCAAATATAAGCTAGGTTCGATTCCCAGCTAAGGCATGGATAATATAATTCAGTGCCTTATTAACAAAACACAATAACAGTTGGCACACTAATGCATACGTACACAATGCTTGATAATAATATAATTATAATGTATATAATAATAATTAAATAATTAAAATTAATTGTTATTCAAAACAGAAAACAGTATGTACTGCAAGGACTATTGCATTGTGGATTCATAAAATCTCATATTGCAAAAGAAATCCATACATGTACAAGATCAATAAAAAATTACATAATTAAAATTAAATGCAATTGATAATACTGAAGAAATATGAATATTTCACATTGCAGTTCCAACTCAATATAATTGAAAATGAGAAGAAAAAAAACAGTACTTCATTAAAAAATTTCTAATTTCATATTTTCACTTTAAAATCAATTAATTCATTAAGGAAATCATATTTAAATTAGTAAAATTACATTTTATTATTAAATCAGGCGATATCTCTTGTTCGTATAGCTTCCCTGTGGAGAGAGTGCCGCTGCCGAATCCTCATACACCACCAAATGACCTGTGTCTCATGAGACCGGGAGCATAGACTCCCATAACTCACACAGTGTTTGTAAATACAAGACGCACCTCCACACATTCTCAAATCATTGGATAAGGCGATGGGGTGCTGTGTAGCTGTGGTTTCTTGGGCACCAGACCCGTGTTAAGGCTGTTTAAGTTGTTGGCTATTCTTAAATTAAGTTATGTGTGGTTGTATTCGGCTGGGGAGTGAGGCTCCCCTCCAGCCTCACAGCTGGAGTGAAGTTAGTGTCGTGATGTCTGTCTAATATGTTGGTCTGTTGTTTGCAAGTGTGCTAACTAAATTCGCATTGTGTGTACATGTGCTTCCCTAGTCTCCCGGGGGAAGCCCACAGGATATGTTTCATCGTTTCAATGTGTAGTGTAGGAGAGAATTAAAAAATCCATAGTCAAATGTGTTTGTGCTGATGGCTCTTATTCAAAGATATGATATACTTATTAACATTTACTTTTACTTATACCTATGGCACATTTCTGTTTTGGTGCCGTTATCACTTTATTTATTTTTTGTTTTAGTAATTTTTTAAATTTTTTAATTTTTTTTGGGGGCAAAATATGACTCAAATATGACTTTGAGTCATATTTTGCCCCCAAAGCTAATTGTAATGCCCCTAAAAGCTAATTGTAATGTTAATCGTATGCCATATTATTTCATTCTGATACCTGAGAAGAATAATATTTTTTTTGCTATAATTAAGTAATAAATCGCGGTGGGGGGGGGGGCAAAGTTTGATGTTCCCCCTTTAATTTCGTTGAGCTCTGAGAGTGCAAACCTGAAAGAAAAGTTGTGATTATTAGTGCCTGTTCTAGGGGGCCCTTGGTAACATACTCCAGTCGGATTTCTGGTAAAAGCAGGGCTCCCCCTTGTGCCTTCTTGGTAGCCAGCTTCTCCCCGACCTGAAACAGACTATCAAGTCGGTGCATCATTGTGCTTACATGATAATATAAGTATTTTATGATGTTTGTTAAAGTTTTTTAAATTTTTAATTTAGAATTTTTTGTTATGTCCTTTTTTAAATTTTACACATATGTATACATATATTGTATTTTTTAAAATTAAATGTTTTTCTATAATTTAAATTATTAATTACCTACCCCAGTATGTCCAGTGATGAAAGCTAGATATGTGATTATACAGCAGTGGTAGTGATTATTGCGAAGTTACCCAATATGAACACTATTCCCTGGGCCAATGCGAGTGCCACTAGGCCTGATTCCCGGGTCGAGGTGGGGCAGGTCTCCTTGCCCGAGTGTCCATGCAGTTGACCCCTGAAACAGCGCACCTCTACTTTATTTTTGTTGTGTTTGTGTGTAAGAAGTTATGGTGTGGTGTGCTTCGGTGAGTGTAGTGAATATATTGTGCACAGCTTGGGTGGTGCGGTCGGCATACGCGCTCTACCGACGCATGCTTCCCGAGTTGAGGGTGAGGGGGGGAGTCTGTGGCCCAGACACAGACGCTGGGCCGTCTTTCCGATGCTGTGTGGTAGTTCTAACAATAACTATGCACACTTGTATGACTTTCATTGCACGAGCAGCTCTGAGAAGAGCCTCTCGGCCGTGTGTGCTCAGTTTCGCGCTTTACAGCTGTTGCCTAGCGTGTCACTGCTCTCCGAATATCAGATTTTTTTTTGGTAGCACTGTCTTATTTAAAGCTTCGCGGGGCCGTGCGCTGTGATTGGCCAGCTTTACCGGCCAACCCGCGGGTGGCCAATTCCTACTTTCGCAGTGTTCAGATCAGTTTAGGTTTTTTCAATTTTCTTATGCCTGTGGGATCATAGTTACCCAAGTTTTTAATAATTTTATTGTCATGCCCTTCTAAATTGTTATACAGATTTTTATTTTTGTCTACAATTATTTCTTTAATGTATTTTGCGGAGAGCTGCTCATGGATAGTTTGAATGGGTGTGAATCTGTCTTGGTTAGTATTTACTCTCAAATATTTATTTTGTACAGGTTGCAAATCTTTTAATCTGAATTTTGTGGTATGTCCCCATACCTCACATCCCTATAGCATAGCTGGGAGTATTATTTGTTTACATATTTAAAGTTTTTTTGCTTAGTTGGAAATTATCTACATTTAAAATGGGGTATAGTAGTTTAAGTTTGTCTAGTACTATATTTCTTGTGTTATTTATGTGTGGCTGCCAAACTACTCTATGGTCCAATGTTCTGCCAAAATATTTTGTAATTTGAACAAACGGGATATTTTGATTAAACAGTAATAGTTCTTTGGGTGATCTTGGTAACATTTTAGTGATTATTATCTCAGATTTTCCAGGCTTTATTTCAAAATCTCCATTTGGTGTACCATTTTTCCAGAGTTGTTAGTTGTCTTTGTAGGGCTGCTAAGGCATATTTTATATTATAATGTTGTTTTATTATTGCAGTGTCATCTTCATAAATTTGAATATTAGTATTAGTTCTGGTGTCTGTTATATGGATATCAGCGGTGTAAATACTGTATAGGAAAGGGTAGAGTGCTGATCCCTGTGGAACTCCTGCTGTTGCAATTTTAGTATTAGAGTCTGCTCCGTCTAGTGGTACGTAAAATCGTCTGTTATTTAAGTAGTGTGCTAGTAAATTTGTGTATGTGGCTGGAAATTTATAGTTTATCAGTTTATATATTAATCCTGGTAGCCAGACATTGTCAAAACATTTTTCTGCATCTAATAATGTTATTATCGTGTATCTTTGTTCTTTATTATTAAATCCATCTGTTTTATCTTCTACTATTTTAATTAGAGGGTGGATGGTGCCATGTTGAGCTCTAAGTCCATAATTATTGTACCACAAATAAACATTTATTTACAGGTACAGCACAACTTCTTGGTAATGATTTTTCTTGCTTTCCAGCACTACGCAGCACTTCATATTTTTTGTGGTGTTAAAGTTATTGTATCGGGGAAAACAAATATTTTGACACAATGACTGAAGGAAAACATCAAAGTTTTGCTAGTTTGTTGGATGATCCTTTGGTTAGCAATAAATAAAGTGAATCTGATTCCCTAGCAAAAAGAGTGGAAAATGCAAACTATCAAGACATTGTCATTTCCTCCATCTGTGTTGTTTCGATTTGTTATTGGATGTTCTATTCTTGAGTTATTTGAGCACTGATTCACACATGGAAAGACAGTCAGCTACAACAGATCAGGACACAACTGTTTCTTACTAGCACAGAAAAGTAGATCTACTGTTAGACAATTTGTTTCTATCTGACATGGAAAATTCGGGTGATTCAGATAGAGCTTTATCTATCTCACATCTGACTTTCGAGTCAGTTAGAGAGACTCCATCTAGGGAAATGGAAAATAATTTTTTCTCCAATTCCTCTAACTCAGTGGAAGGAAGCTTCATTGCCTGAATTGAAGTATCAGCTATTGGCCATGGTGTTCACAGGTAAATTAAGTGCATGCATAGTTAATGATCAAGCTAATACTGATGCTGATTTTTTTGTTTTTTTTTCCAAGGTGCAATAATGCTTAGTGTCACCATAGCATGTAAATATTTGAAGTCCTTTTAGGCTGAGGAAGGCTCTAGGCATATGTTTTACTTTCAAAGTAAATCACTGCCCATCCTGCATTCAATCAATGTGGGCGAAATCTATGACAAAACAATTAAGCCTTACCTTACAAACAGATTTGAGGAGTTTAGTGCAGGTTGCTCAGGTTGGAGTCTGCTTCTAATTCTGCATATAGATCTTCACATATCGCAGTTTAGAGCAAAAACCATTGGTGCTGCTCGCACTAAGCTCTCCAAGTTCATTGCCAATAGGAAGGCCTGCATTAATGTGCAGTATCCTAAGGGAATGTGTTTCCATTACACTGTTGTATCAGCTTTGTTTTCTGCTGCACATCATATCGACAGAATGACTTCATATACAAATCCTTATGATGTTTTGGATACTGATGGCCTTTTGGATCCTGTAGTGTTACAGGAGACTGGAAAGTTCGAGCTGAACAATGATATTTGTGGCAATGTCTACTGTGTTGTCGACAAAGATAGTAATATTATTGACGAAACTTTCGTTAAGCAAGGAGTTATCATACCAATGCATATTTCTCTTGTATGGCATGCAAAACATGTAAATGTATTGGCCATTCACACTTGTGGTAATTATGCACATTTGCATTTTGTTTCCATTAAAGATGTGTCATGACTGCTTAACAGCTAGATGGGAAATAGGAAAAACGAAAAACATGTTTGCTATCATTGTCTCCAATACTTTAGTAGTGAGGAGAAAATCACAAACCATAATGATCTCTGTCAGCACCATAAGGCTGTTCACAGTACTTTCTCTACTGGGGATGACAAGTACTTGCAATTTCAGGGTTACAGCAAACAGCAAATATTGGGTTTCATCGCCTATTGCATTAGACACATATTTGAAACCCTTGTTCACTTGCCTCTCCAATGATAACATGAGTAATACAAATAGTATCAACCAATATATTCCATATGCTTGTAGCATTTTGTTGGTTTGTTTGTACAATCCAGCATTATCTAACTACTTTGAGTGTGTGTGTGACGATTGTATGAACCAATTAGTAGATAAATTGTTCGAATTGACAAAGTGGATTGCAGGAATATACAGCGTGACTGTTCTGATGAGACCAAAGACTCCAGCTGATGAAGCTAGGTTGGTGGCTTAGAAAAGTTGTCATATTTGTAAGAAGTACTATGGTACAGATACTGTGGTCGATCATGACCATCTGAATGGTGAAATCAGAAGCCATGCACATAATAAAAGCAATTTGAATTTCAGACTGCCCAAGAAACAACTTGGCATGGTCTTTCATTACCTGCAAAACTATGGTGCTCACTTTCTCATAAAGCTATTGGCTGAATATCACATAACAAAACCCAATGGTATTGTGGTAGTTGAAAATCTGGGTAGTATCAAGATGATTGGAATAACCCTTGAAAATTTCAAATCCATCATCAAACACATTCCCCTATAGGATTGACTCAAAAGGAAAGGCATAATGTTTCAATGTTATGTATTATTGGTTCTTTTCAGTTCATGAGCACCTTGCTGGAAACTTTGGTGGATAATTTGAAATTTGTACAATTGAATATTACATGCTCGATGTTTCCAAACAACACCCAGCTTGAACTGACCAAAATGAAGGGAGTGTTTCCTTATGACTTTGTTAAGTCTGAAGACAGTCTGATGTGCACGTCACTCCCACCAAATGAAACATTTCATAATGTCATGTAAGGTAAATGTGTTAGCAATGAGGATTATGCTCATGCCCAAGCCACATGGGATGCATTCCACTCCATATACCTGTTGCAGTACGCCACTCAGTACTTATGTGTAGACACTTGTTTGCTGGCAGACATTTTTGAAAATTTCAGGAACGTATGTTCGGCTCATTGCAGTCTTGACCCCGCCATCTACATCGCAGCTCTGTCTCTTGCATGGGAGACTTTGTTTTTAATGACAGATGTGCAGCCTAAGCTTTTGACCTACCCTGATATTTATCTTTTTGTTGAATGTGGGATTAGGGGCGGTATTACCCAGGATCCAGAAGGAATGAGGAAGCCAATAAAATTTACATGAGTGAAGAGTACAACCCCAGTGTGGAATCGAAATATATCAGTTATCTCGATGTAAATAACCTGTACAGTCACACTATGAAAAATAGCTTCCTATTGGCAATTTTGAGTGTATCGAGTTTGATGTGTTTTCATCATGGGATTTTGTAAACATGGTGAATGATGGGGACATGCTTTTTTCGCAGAAATGGATTTGTCATTTCCAGATGAATGCCAGAATGTGCTATCCGATCTACCTTTGGCTCCAGTAAATGACATACCTTCGAATGGCTTACAAGAAAAACTCATTTTAACTCTCGTACCACGAAGAATTATGTTATTCATGTGAAAATACTGAGGCAGTACTTGATGTATGGAGCCACACTTGACTCTGTTCACTGCATTTTGCACTTTGAGCAGATGGCTTGGGTTGCTCCATACATCGAGTTTAACACTGAGAAACATGCCCAGGCTGCAAATAACTTTGAGAAATTGTTTTTTAAGCTAATGAATAATGCAATGTATGGAAAAATTTACAGAATGTCCACTGGGAAAGACACATATGAGACTTTTCCAGGTATGGCACAATATATGGGGCTGCAGAAGTGATAGGGTGTCTTACATTCCAGGCACAACAGATCATCAATGAGAATCTTCTCCTTATCGAAATGTCAAAGAGCTCTGTTATGTTTAACAAGTCTTTGTACACTGGTGTTGCAATTCTAGATCTTTGCAATTCGACCATATTTAAATTTCATCATCAGTACATGCATCAGAAATTTCCTCCACTAGTCTTGCACCTTTTATACTGCGATACCGACAGTCTGGTCTATGATATTGTTTGTAGAGGTGTTTATGAAGTAATTACCCCAGATTTAAAGATGAAGTTTGATTCTTCTAACTATGTGCTCGATAAACTACAAGGATTCTCACACAAGAACAAAGGCCATACTGGAGTGATGAAGGATGAATGTGCCAGCCACATCATCACACACTTTGTAGGTTTACGTCCCAAGCTTTATGCACACATAATTTCGAATGATCTGTGTATAGTTAGGCAAAGAATGTAACATCTAATGTGCTGCAATCCCTCCATTATGAGGATTGTCAAGATTGCCTTCACAATTGCACCAGGGTTATGGGGACCCAATACCAGTTCCATTCGAGGGGTCACTGGGTTTACACCGAATGCATGACCAAAGTGGTGTTATTAGGTTTATACGATAGGCACTTCACTGAGCTGGATGGAGTTTTGATTTTACCCTGGGGGCACTATAAGATCTCAAAGTAATTTTTTTAATTTCCCCAACACATTGGTTTTAACACTACATTGATCATAGGTCTGCCATCTACACCACCAAAACTGCCAGCACCCAACACCATACCTTGCAATGCACCTAGCACCACAATCTGCACCACAGCTGTCTTCAAACCTACTGTTTTGCCCTAACTGCAGGGCTTGTTACCAAGTATCTCTTTAGAAAATACACTGTTATACTAATCATCACAATATCCCTGTGTTCCTTTATATCCTGTAGGAATTACTCTACAGTACATCATCTTTGTAGCATGGGATCACATTGTGCCATATATGAATTTAAGTATATGAATATACAAAATGCAATGTGTGTGGGTGTGGAGTCATCATAGGTTATTGGTCTGTGGTTGCTTACCAAATTTCACCATGATGTGACATATTGGACACTCAAACAAAGCACCTCAATGGATACTGCAATAAAGCACAGTTAATTTTTGTAAATTTGTATAGCTTTTAGTTTTAATCAATGTAAATAATAATTTTAAATGTTGTGTGTGAATGAATGTGTTCATGTTTATATAATTTTAACATTTGTATGAAGTTTATATATATTTTAAAGTGTTGTAAATTATAGTATTAAGATGTAAGTAAAAATTTTTAAAGCATGTTTTGTAATAGTTTATGTAAAGAATTGTGTGATTTGTTTAATTTTTTAAAAAGATCGTATGATTTGTTAAACTGTTTTAAGAAAGTTTGTTTAAATATTTGTGAACTTGTAAAACTTTGTTGAAAATTTTGTTTAAATATTTGTAAATATAGTTTTAAGGATGGTTTGAAAAAAAATTAATCAGTGGTGAAGGAAATAACTTGTTATTATATTTAATAGTATAAATTCCTTTTGCCACAGTTTTATATAAAATAGTTACAGTATTGAAGTTTCAGTATATCTAAAGCATTTGTGAGTGATTTCAAATGCAATATTTATTGTTTTTACGAACATTATTTACACGATTTGTACACCAACAAGTATGAAAATTAAAAGGAGGTGGGAAATGGAATTGGTCGAGAAATATAATGTGAATGAACTCTGTAAGTAGAGGAATGAGGGAGAATCTTGAGAAAGCCTCGTCGACCCCACTGAACTTGATACACAATGGTGAGACATGGTAAGCATTTTGGAAGGGGAAAGTGGTTTTTGAGAAATCCAGGTTTACTAGCTCTTGCCTGCAGAGTGCAGCTAAGGAATGTCTAGTAGCAAGCTTCACTCCACATCACTAGGTGGCAGCGACTTGTCTTATAAAAAACCAAAATATTAATTTTAACAGGTTTCAACAGGTTATGACTAGTTTTTTCAATTAACTCGATTAAAAAAATCGAATATCACTTAAAAAACTTTTAACATACAAAAATCACTATGGCTCTGATTAAACATGTTGATATCTGATGTGAAGTGATATTATTCTTAAATTATGTTCTGATATGGTTAGTATACAATATACATGAAATAAATATTATTTTATAGATTAAGATGGCTTTTTCAGCAACACTTTAATGAGACACTATGGATTTTCCAAGACTAAGTCTATATGTCCTCCTCATCCTTCTTCTCAATTGCTCCCCACTTAAGACTTAATACTTAACCTTTAGTACCACACTAGCACCATATAGCACCACACTAGCACCATATAGCACCACAATAGCACCATATAGCACCACACTAGCACTGTATAGCACCACACTAGTACCACATAGTAACATACTAGCTCCATATAACCCCACATTAGCACCACATAGCACCACAATAGTACCACATCGGGCTCCACATCTTGCTCTACAGACTGTACCACAATTAGCTCCACATATAGCTCCAAACACTTCACATGCTCCACACCTTGCATACATGCTTCACACCTTGCTCCACACACTCCACACCTTGCTCCACATATTTCACACCTTGCTCCACATGCTCCAGACCTTGCTCCACATGCTCCACACATTGCTCCTCAATCACTCCTCACTGCTCCTCACTGCTCATCAATTAACAATTAACTCTGCAAAGACCACAAAGAGTTTACCAGACTCTACCACACACTCGACATGCTTGGGGTAAGTTAGATAAATTTCTTATTGTAATCAATAATTTTGTAATGCATTAGGTGAAATGTGAAAGATGGTTTATCTGGATCAACCTGTATTTTGTTGTGTGTTAGGTGTTTGTGTTTCGATGTTTAGAATATTTCATTCTGATTACATTTTACTTTTGAGAGCAAATGAAGATGAAGGACGTGTGCTTAGATTCCATGGATGTTAATATTCCGTGGAGTTCTGGTGAGTTTTTCATTGTAAATCGTGTGTTTTTATGTTAGCTTGTAATTTTTGGTTCATGTATGATTGATTATTTTAATTAACTTTGTTCAATGAATTCAATTGGTTAGCATTTGATAGGTAATTAGTTTTGAGTTTCATTCGGTAATATCATGATTAAAGTCTTGTAGTTCTGTCGGTTTAGTGAATTTGTGGTAATCGCATGAATACATGTTTGGTTTATATTAGTCCGATTTAATGTTCCATATTACGTGATTAAAGTAGAGATCAATTACTTGTTTCTTTGATAGCGAAATAGTTTTGTGGTCCATTTGATAATCGCTCGATAATAGTATTGGACAATCGGGGTACTGATTAAAGTCAATTTTTAATAATTCATACTTATTTCAGTTCACTATTTGAACATAAATTGACTCTTTTCATTTAATTTATTAATAAATATTAGTTTCCCTTTCTTTGACGGAAGGAAACATTTCTCCCACATCTAAATCCTCAGTATGCATCCAGAGAGCAGCCTGGACGGATGTGTAGCCTCGCTCCCATTAGTCTTAAGTGCTCATTTCTTCACAGACATTTGACCTGGATGGACTTGTAGCCCTGCTCTCATTATTTGCATATCAGTCACAAGTGCTCCAAATAATTAAAAAATATATAAATGTCATTATGCCACTCTTCCACCAACATCAACACCTATACACCCCATTACAATATATCTCTCTGTTCATCGGCTCCCGAATGTCAGAGAGTACACATCAATGCTGCTCTGCCAATATCACCCTTATGACACTTAACACTTTCAACACCAATTAAAATAAAATCCAAAAAAATTTGATCAAACAATTACTTAATCCAATCACTCTAATTAAGTTTATTAATTACCTATTAATCAATTAATACGCAACTTAGCAATATGCAAATTAGCCACCCCACATGCCTAGTGAGCCAGGAGCCCGCCGTTTTCTCTACTTACGTGCATTTGAAATTCAGAAAGTATAATTAAATATTTAAGTATTCACAAGTGTTTTCCTATTACTTTTAATACAACGTTAAGACATGGAACTATTGCTAGCCTTAAACGTGCGTGCCAGTCAATGTATCCGTTAAAACACAAGCAGGCAGGGGCAGTGGCATTTTTAAAGGTGTATTTCGAAAGTGCTCACTTTATCGTGAGCAGCCTTTAGAAAGAACTCCACCAAGGCGAACCGGGTTCGATTCCTGGCGTGGTCGCTCCCTGAGTTTCGCATGTGGGAATTGTGCCGGACAATGCCGCTGGTCGGCGGGTTTCCTCGGGGATTTCCCGTTCTCCCGCCCATTCTAACATCGCTTCACCCTAATCGGCTCTCGAGACGCCGATGTTAAGAGCTGCCCAAAATCTCTTCACTCATTCACTCGCTCTCCAGCCGGCGTTCTCTGCTACAAGTCCATAGAGGCTGGATGCAACGTGGTGACCTCAAAAGCACGCAAATTGCGCGCCGCGGGTGGGGAAAATACGGGCACATAAGGGCGATGTTCGTCTACCACCTTGCTCGCGTGTTCCACAGCTCTTTACTTCTCGCCGTTCAGGTCCAATGCGGCGAGCCCACACCCCTCTTCATCCCACCCGCAGGCTTTGTGGTTTTGAGATGCGAGGTTTTGGTTGGTGCTTTAGGGGACTCCCTATAGTCTATTCACGGTTTCTATACACTTTTTTTGAATCGCACCTTTGAAAACTCTCCTTTATGTCTGACGTGTTTGGTAGTTTCCTGAATATGCTATGTATCCTAATTTTTGGTTCAATTGATATTTTAATCATTTTTATATATAAAGTGTAGTTTTTAATTTATCATTAATATGAATAATAAAAGACAGAACGTACGTCTGTTAGTAATGCCTATTAAGAAATAGTCCTTACGCAAAATAGTATATAGGCTACACTGACTGCTCACGAATGCGGTGGGTTGTCCATTTGGTGTAATTTTCTAGACTCGGTTAAGCTTTTAAATGTGGTGGAGGAATATCCCGAAAGTAAAACTTTAGCAAGACCTCGGATAAGTTGGAAGTAGCTGTGAATGGACGATGGTAAAACATTGGATGTAAAATCAGTGTTTGCGTTTATACCCGTATCTCAGCAAATAAATCGTCGCTAGACTGACCAAATGGCGTATGCGTCACAAACACTATTTTACAGGGACGCGCTTAAAATAACAGTAATTAGAAATGCACCCTTCTTGTTTAACATTTCATGTAACTGCGTGCAAATTGATTGCCCATTAAATAGTATACTATATTGTTTTTTTTTTATATCACAGTGAAAAACGTTTGCATTTAAAAAAATGGCTTGAATGGAGGTACATCAGTTCGACAGTCCCGAGTTTGTAGATACTGGGTATCCCTTGGCAGTTGGTCCAGTTCGTATCTGCTTTGAAATGATGTTTTGCGTACGAAAAAATACAATATGATGGTACTTTACTCACACTAAGGTTACACTACAGGTAGAAATGTCAGAAGTAAAGTAAATATTAGACTATGTTTCTGGTTGTAGTTTTCTTCAAGAAGGCAAAACTGAGACACCATAATTTTTTTTCGCTGAAAAGTCACTTATTTGTAGCAGATGTCTTCGGGGTTTGTGCTATGTGCGGTAGGTCTTTGTAAAACTGCTGATAAACAGGGTTACGAACCATTGGACTGGAGTCGACACATAGTGGGACAAAAAAAATCCTTGTACTTTATTCGTACGCCAAAGGAGTGAGAGTAGCGTTGAGTTAAGATACAGCTTGTTTCATGGAGTTCAAAGCTTGACGTTTGAGAGATAGCCTCTTGTAGATAGAATCAGCGTGACTTCGATCGATGAAAATACAGTGGACATACTTTTTTTTCACCAAAACTTCGCAGATCTCAGTTCATTTTACTGCCTTTCCTGAGTCGAAGGTATTTATAATCTTGATTTATGATGTCTTCAGAGAGCTTCTTGTAATCTAAGAACTCGGTTTATTGTATTTATCGAAATTCAAACGGAGCAGCTCGTGATGCAATATTTATTATTGGTGGTAACTGACAAGGCGTGAAAACATTATCGGTGTGAGACACGGCTGTTGAAATTACAGTACTGTGAGCAGAATCTTCTTCGCTTTGTCCACGGTTTACTTCAAAGACGCTCAGGGTGATCGCAGGAAAGCTGGCGAAGTACCTAAAGACACACATCAGCATTGTAATGACTGCTGGTTTTGTTTTGCCCAGATGAACTGAGAACAAATTGACTGTCTCTATTTCTTCTCGAGAAAGAATGTGTAGGAAGATAGATAGACTTGCTGCGGTTTCAGACGACCCCCCTCCTGCTGATCGCCTCGTGCTACAAGAAGCAGAGCCGGTATTTGTTCCAGTGTTATAAATGGTAAAGTTGTAGTTTGTCAGATGACTAGAGACCGGAAAAATCTGCGAGTTCAATGACCTGTAGGCTAGACTCCACAGTATTTTCTACAATCACGCAGATAAAAATCTTAATTTGTTCCTTGCTGTCAAAGCGGAAGGCTATGGTTGCACCTGCATTTTGTTGAACGTTTCTTATTGGTTCTGGATTTTTCAGGAGGTGTCAAATAACACGTGGGCCAATGATAAAAGTTACATGAACGTAAGTGTTTTATAATTCTAACTTGACCGAAATGAATCCGCGAAATCTTCAGGTCTCTACAGATGATGCTTGTAAAATATTTCACTTTTTAAATATGTAAATAGGTTACCTGTTGCAGGCCAAAGGTTGCTGCAGTAACTATTTGGATGTTGTTTATCCAGTTCCTTGGCTACGGATTATTACTTGCATATTGTCATATGTTTCTTTCAGTTCATTTTTCGTCTCTTCGTCAGCTTGTTTGTAAGACGAACATGGGCTACTTTTTTTAAATTTTTTTTTATAGTGACAATTCCATAGAACAGAAATTTCCTGTTTGCGTTTTGAAACTAGATTTTGATTGGCTATGAGGTTTTCCCTTTCAGTGTTGGTGACACATTTGCTGTAACGTGAGCTTTGGGTAAAGGTACTAGCGAGTGAATGATAGTCAACAGTAGTTTGACTCAACCTTAGGGAACTTTTCAACGTGTTCTTTAACAGAGGTATTTAAAATGTCATCCCTTACTTTCAATGATGGTTTTTCAGATATCAGTACTCCTTGGGCGGCTTCGTTCTTCAGAGTGTGTCACATTGTCCTTTCTGAAATACCCAACGCAAGGATGCCGAGATGTTATTGAGTGGCACCCCTGCTTCTTAGTTATTTTGGCTCTAAAGCATCTGCTAAAAAATAATTTCATCTCAATGCGAACAATGGCGAACAAGATACGGCGAAACAATGCCCCGTTCTAAAACCCCCAAGACGTTCTCGAACAATTGACAATGAAGAGGAAGGATGTGCTCACTCCGGCGGTGGCGGGCGACTGAAGCTGAACTTCTTGAGTTGGGGAAAGAAAAATACTCGGCTCAGCGATGTCGGCTGCTACGGTCCGCCGGGAAGGCACAGGAACGTAGCGGAAGTTATATAAGTTCCCCAACTTCGCTCTGGGATTGTGGCTGCCTGAGTGTACACGGCGGGGGGGGGGGGGGAGGGAGGGGGGGTCTGGAGCCCGCCTCCACGGCACGTGCCTCGAAAATCTCTCCTGGCGGGCGCAGGGAGAAAAAAAAAAAACAGTAACTCGGCTGCGGGTCTGCATTGGAAATCCTTCCGGCCCGCGGGCCTCGCATTCCTAATGATACCACGTCGTTTCTAGGGAATTAGCACAGAAAAAGTACGCACATATCTCGTCGACACCGGATAGGATTACACATGTTTTACAGAGGAAGAGGATGCCCAACAATCCCAATCCTCCCTCGGAGCGCATAAAGAAATCAAAACCAAAGCAGGAGCCGTAAATCTGTGGACAAAAATCTCAGGGACGAATTCGGCTCCCGCAGGAGGGGAGGGGGGGGGGTGTTATCAATTGCTACTACTATACCTACACCCTAAACTTGATTCAGTGATAAAACACTGATTCGCAGCGAAATTCAACTACTCGAATCAGTGAAAATGGCTCCACTTAGAAACAGTGGAAAACCACTGATGTTTCAGTGAAAAAATTTCACTGATCGAATAAGTGACGGCCGACTGCAGTGGCGAATTAAATATTGTTTTTAATTGAATGTAGCCACATAATTACTTGAAATAAACATATTTACGATAGTTTGCTATTTATATTGCGCAATTTACCGTAATTCGAAAAGTAAAAAAAAATTCCCGGAAGCAGCCGAGTTTGAACTCGCACACCCTTCAACTACGGATCGTTTCGTTACTATCTGTGCTACCATGCCAGGATGGAATAGCTAGAGAAAAATAAAGTATGTTTTCCCACGAAATCATGAAGATTTAAATTGTATGTGGTTACTTATCGTTTTTGGTTTAATTGGTACCGTTAGGATTTTTAAAACGAATATTTTATATAAGTGCACTCTCTTCATCACATTATATGCAGTTTAAACCTTCAAACAGAGCGCTGTGTCGATTACATGAAAACGAAATGAAAGACACAAAAATAAAAAACGAAATAAAATGATGTGTGTTCCTATTACCTCATAAAATCGTGTTTTGAAAGACGAAACACAATTTTAAAAACTATTATTTATAGATTTTATTAGTTTACTCGTTGTTATTTCACTTGATACACTTTGCTTAGTGGCCATTTTCACACGCTGTTTAACTGATCCATCAGTCCAAAATAAACCACGGAGTAAGTAGAGAAAAAAATGACTCACGAATAAGTGGAAAATGTCACTGAATCAATAAGTGAAGTAAATCTGGCACTTTTCAATGATTCATCAGTTAAATTCACTGAAGTGACGGATGAATCAGTCAGATACGTTTGACTTATTGAAACAGTGGAATTCTCACCGATTCAATCAGTAAACAGTACCTGAGTGATTTAACAGTCACTTTAGTGAATTTAACTGATGAGTCAGTGAAAAAATGCCAGATTTCCTTCACTTATTGATTCAGTGATATTTTCCACTCATTCATTGGCCATTTTATTCATTGTTTTTCTGTGGTTTATTTTGACTCATGGATCAGTTAAACAGCGTGTAAAAATGGCAGTTAAACCACGTGTATCAAGGGAAATAAAAACGAATATACTAATAAAGCCAATACAAATTCATTCTAAAATAGTTTTCGTCTTATAAAACACCATTTTACTAGGTAATATGAACATTTAGCCGTCATTCCGCTTTTACGTCTTTCATTTAGTTTTCATGTAATCATCACAGCGCTCTGTTTGATGGTTTAAACTGCATATAATGTGGTAAAGAGAGTGCACTCATATATGTGTACTATTTGTTTTAACAATCCTAAACGGTACCAATTAAACCAAAAACGATAAGTAAGAGCATGAATTTTAAATCTTCACGATTTTGATAATAACCATAAGTCATATATTTTTCTCATATTTATTAACTCGGCTTCATTTTGCAGACGCTAATGTAACGGCCTAAGATCAAAGTGGGATGGGTGTGTGAATTCTTTGACTTTTTAAATTACGGTAAATTGCGTATTACTAATAGTAAACTATCGAAAAAAAGTTTTTTCGTGTAACCTATATGGCTACACTCAATAAAAGCAATATTTAATTCGCCACTGCAGTCGGCCGTCACTTGTTCAATCAGCGAAGCTGTTTTATTCAGTCAATGAAATTATTTAACTGAAACAATCAGTGGTATTCCCCTAATTCTAAGTGGAGCCATTTACACTTATTTGAGTAGTTGATTTTCACTGCGAATCAGTGGTTTCCCACTGATTCGAATTAAGTGTACTATAGTTGTTAAATGTTTTTGTAGCTAATTTTTACTGTGCTGCTTCCTGCTTGCAAAAGGTAGTAACTTATTAATAAAATATAAATGATGTTCCTGACTTTTTACAAGCAGATAACACGCAATTAAAATTACGCACAAAAATACTAAACAACTCGTAAAATGTACACTTTCTATAATAGTGCAGCAAAATTATGACGCGAAAACTAAGAATTTCAGCAATAGGTGTGAAGCTGAGCCTTAAATGTGTAATGTTTGAATAAGTTGATAAAGGCTATTCACGATAAAAATGAGCACTTTTGAAATCAACCTTAGAAAAAAGTCACTGCCCTTGCCTGCACATATTTTAACGGGCGCAAAGTTCAGTAAAATTTACTGTGTCCTGTAAAGTTGGTAACGATGGAGGGGAAAATAGTTTAATATATTAACGTCGAACAAAAAGTGTTGCGTAACCATTTGTGATAACGTAAATTATTTCTATCGCTTTCTTTTTTTTTTATCCATTGAAGCGTAGACATTAGCAGATTTGTACAACACTTACTTTCATAATAATTTCACATTTTCACTTGCCCGACGCATGACTAAAGTGATGAGGCCCGTGGTAATGTTAATTTTATATTAGGCGGAAGAAAACACAACACGTATACAAGTTGATCTTAAGCAGGACGTTCAAAAGTGCTCGTTTTACCGTGAGCATCCTATACATAGTTTAGGTACACTCTAAGTTCGAATCAGTGATATCAAGCAGTGAAATAACATTCACTGAAATTCAGTTGATAAGCTACTGTTGACTGGTAAATCAAGCAAATTTACTCGGAACGAGTGACTTATGGCAGTGGAATTCTTGACATTCTGTGGGAATCACAAACAAATTAGTGAAACTCAGCCACTATATGAATTAGTTCTGTGACACTGATTATCAGTTGCTCAAATTTAACTATTTTCACTGATTTGGCTCTATTCTCACTGTTTCAAGTTAAGAGTGTACACTATAGTCTATTCGCGGTATCTTTAAACTTTTAATCAAACATTTGAAATATCACCCCATGTATGACGTATTTAGTTACATCCTAAATATGCCATGTAGCACAAGCGTTTTATACCCCTGCTAATATAAAATTATATTATTTTTTGTTAAATTAAAGTTTTATATATATATTTTGTCCATAAATTATATTTAATTTACGATAAATATGAATTTAAACAGTGAGAAAACTTGTGTGTTGGTAGCGCCTATTAAGATACGGGTGCCATGCAAAATATTATTACAAATGAGGGCGTTGTCCTTTGGTGTAATTTTCTAGACTTAGTTAGGCTTTGGTTGCATGAGGCGGAGGAATATCCTAGAAGTAGGTTTCTAGCAGGACTTTAGAAAGGTGCGAAGTAACCGTGAATGGAGTATAGGAATCGAGGTCGCGATTAGAACATCGATCCACGCTAGATTCAAGTCTGCATTTTCGCACTGGGAGACGTGATCGCCCTTCTTGCACCATTTCGCATGTGAGAATCGTGCCGCACGATGCCATTGGTCGGCGGGTTTTCTCAGGGATCTCCCATTCCGGCGCTGCTCCAAACTCATATCAATCACTCTCATCGGACCTCAAGACCTCGATGTTAAAGAACCGTCCAAATCTCTTGACTCAATCTTGTCGCTTTCCTCCCCCCCCCCCCCCTCCTTCCTTGCTACTGCGCGCCCATACACCTCGCGACAGGCTTATGGGATGACATCCGAAAATGCCAAATGTACTTGAAGTGTGGCCTTGGGAAAGGATCCTAGGCCGGTTCAGCGGCAGAGTTCACTGCTGAAGGAGACGGGAGTGCCCGGAGAAAATCCACGAGCGATCGGTGACTCGTCCGCCACGTTCCCCACTCACGGGAGTCCTCCGGGTATCGAACCCGGATCGCCGAGGCTGGAAGACCCACGACACGACGTCAGCGCAAGATAGCTTGGGGGTAGGCGGGGTGGCTAAACGCGCGGTCGTCGTGACGTAATTGTTACCTCGAACGCATTACGCAAGACTTCGTGCACCTCGGCGGACAAAACGAACAAAACCGGTCCCCCCTCACCTCCTGGCCGGACCATGCGTACTCAAGACTTTCAGATGACCGAATTCTAAGTTCCCCGAAGACAAGGGAGAATAGGCGGGGAGTTATATCATTCCTGCTCGCAAGCATTTCCTGTCGAGGTGGAGCTCGTCGGCTTTAAAGCTCGATTCGCAGTAAAGTTAAGGGACCTATTCGCTAGTCAAGGTAAAACGAGCACTTTTTAAGGCTCTGCTAAATTTTTCCTTTCGACCAATTTTTATTTCCTCCACATTTTTATGTAAATATTGTCATACGACTAATAAACGCAGTGTATAAATTTCACCACTGTCGAAAGTTAACCTTTTTTTTTTTTTGGCTGCAACAAATTATATTTATTAGTGATTAATGCCGTTTGGGAGGTCCTTAAAAAGTACTCACTATACCGTACCTGGGGCTAATACTGCGTTGAAGTGTGTTTGAAATACATTTTTTTTTTTTTTTCAAAACTAGCTACTGCGTTGTATGTACTCATTTACGGACCCAAGAACCTTTACTTAAATTGTATTTATCATTAATTTTATCTCCGTTAATATTTAATGTGACTTACAACAGAAAGAACATAGGTGAGTTGGTAATGATTAATAAGAAATAGTTCTCATGCAAAAATATTTTTAAACAAAGTGCGCACGAATGCGATGCGCTAACGTTTTGGTGTAATTTTCTAGAATAGCATGGAAGTATAACTTAAGCAGGGCTTCAGAAAAGTCGGAAGCTGCCATGACGGGGACTATAGAAGTGCATTAAGAAATCAAAGACGAACCATTATTAACTACAATGAGAACGCCGCTAGGAACTTGTAAAAATGTTGGCACATAGTTAAGAGTGGGTTGGGCCCCCGCATTTCTTGTGAAATAGTTATTTGCAGGAATACGCGTATCTCGCTAATTATATATTCTGCATACACTACTTTTTGTCAGAAAATATATAAAAAAAAAAAAAACAATTATCTATGCCTCTATTATTTTTAATTTTGTCATATTAAGTGTATTCTTGGAGAAAAAAATCGTAACAATGGTAAAATATCGAATTTTAAAGCTTGCCTATGTAGTTTCCTTAAGCGGCAAGAGAAAAGTGCAAAGATACGATAGTAGTTTAATCTGTTACATATCTAATTTGCACAGTACAGCGTTACGACGGAAACACTGTATGTCTTGCGTGTAGGAACGATGAGGCACTAGGCGAGCGTTTATATTGTCGCCCGTATCACTCCCTCGCTTCTTGACCTTCGACGCGGGGCTCCCACGGAGATCCATCTCACTCTTAACAAAACGTGCCCTGTGTTAACTTCAATGCGAATTGGCCGTCAGCAAAGTTACGAGTTACACTCTCACGCGAGTGAGCAAAGAGATTTGGGCGTCTCTTAACATCGAAATCTCGAGAGCCGATGAGGGTGAAGCGAGGTGAGTATGGAGTAGCGCCGGAATGCAAGGGCGGGGGAAGCAGGAAACCCCTGAGAAAGGCCGCCGACCAGCGACATCTTCCGGCACGGTCCCTACATGCAAAGTTAGGGGGCGGCCCCCAACGGGAATCGAACCCGGTTCGCCGTGGTGGGAGGCGAGTGAACTAACCACTTCACCACCGCGGCCCCCACTCTCACGTGACCAACAACGTTTCTCGGGACACCTGCTTAGTCGGGGTTTCGCCGCCGCTTCCATGGAATCGCGCACGCGAGCGGAACTGAGGAACTGATGGCGACGTTTCTGGAAACTCGGTACAGATACTGATACGTCCTAAGGACGCTCCGTGTCAACAGTTTTTTTTTTAGTAGGCGAATTCTTTCTTTCTGATTCACCTTCCGCGAAGATGTGACGCACACTGAGAGGATAAGAGGAAAGAGAAACGCCATCGCTAATGACTACAGGACTGCGGAGACGTGACAAAGTAATCAGCTATTTAAACTCTAATCTTAACGTTGTTTCATTTCAGTAGTTTTGCATTTGATTCGAACATTACTTCTGATATTACTAGTTGTGTAATTTTCAGCTTCACATTTTCTTCACAATCTCTCTACTGTTTTTGCAATTCACTGATATAATTGACAAAATCGTTTACGAAACTGAAGCAAGCAACACTGGAAAGCCATCGTCTTGATTAATTTTAAGACGTGCTCAGAATAAGTTATAATACAAAACTCAGGGACAGCCACAGACAGAAGTGTGTATTAAAAAGGCTCTATAACTTATTAATTTTATTACAAGTCCGAATTGCATACGACAAGCCCACCCAGAGGTTCCGCATAGTGTTTATGCGCTGTCCTTCCTCCCCGCCAATTCAACATCTTTCAGTTAATTTTATAAAAATAAAAATGTATAAAGCACTTACTTTTTAGTTACGCGTAGATAACTTACTATTGTTATGGTAAACAAGGGAATCGTCACTCGTAGATATTTTAATTAACCACAAAAGCCACAAAATATTTTAATTTAAGTTCGACCTGTTTGGGAGCTCCTAACTACATAAGGCTTAGATCACAGAGTATCCTAGTGCCCCCTTTTGATAGGGACACCCGATTTTCGCGAAAAGATCTCACGACCAGTTGTATTTCACAACACTTTAGCTGATATCCACTTTCGTGATTGGATGATTCTCGTGTTAACGCATCTTTGGTGTCTTCCCGCGAATCTCAGACGTACAGTATTGAAGTTACCTAATTATGATTGGCCAGTCGAGTAGGAAAATGTCTTGTCTTCTCACAAAGACACGCCGCCAATAAGGAAAATAGGAAACTGCTGAAGCGTCCGTGGGGCATTGAAATCTAACGTGTGTGGCTGAATATGTGGCTGAATCAACATGGAAAAAAAAAAAAAAAAAAAAATAGTGGATATAAAAAGTTTGGTTGATCCATTCCAAGGCGAAATTTTGTTGTTGATAAAAAACACATTTGGTGCCCAATAACACGTAGAATGGCGACTAGTACCAAAGCTATTTAGTGCTCAATAACACATTTGTTTATTGAAAAAGAAATTTATTGGCTGCCACGAAATGTTTTGTTAGCAGCTACGGAATTCATGTTATCCGCAGCAAAACATTTTGCTGCGACTCCAAAACTACATCCCCAAGTGGCCACCTTCTGTCTGGACACGATGCCATATTCGTCTGTGATCGGTTCTTGGCATCAGGTTACGAACTAATTGATGAGGGATATTCTTGAGCACCTATGAACGGATTATATAATTCCTTTATTCCCAGTAAGTAAATGTTACACGTAAATAATTACAGAAAATTAACTTTCCGTGAGGTGAAGTGTGCAAGCATGTGTAGCGTGCCACTTAAATTACTGTTTGAAGACAACGCTTTAACATCGAGCAAGGTAGCGTAATAGTAACACGCAGAGCTCGCAGCTGAGGAATCCACTGTCGCAATCCCACTCATGGCTTCTTTGAATTTAGTGTTTAATAATATTGCTAGACCATACCCATCTACAAAAGCCCACTAAAGGCTGTTCACGATAAAGTGAGCACTTTAGAAACGAACCTTAGGAAAAAGTCACTGCCCCTGCGTGCATATATTTCAATTGGTGCACTGAGTGACATTCACCCAGTCAAGTTGGCAACGATGGATAGAATGTAGTTCCACATCTTAACATCGAATAAAAAGTGTTAGGTAACTATTTATGATAAATTAAAATTATTTCTTTCGTTTTCTGTATTTAATGTACATAAGTGTAAAAGTTAGCAGATTTTTAAAGTATTTATTTTCTTAATAATTTCAGTTTCATTTGACCGACGCATGAATAAAGTGATGAGGTTCATGGCAATGTTAATTTCACATAAGGCGGAAGAATACGCAATGTGTATACAAATAGATCTTAAGCAGGGCTTTCAAAATAGTTCATTTTACCGTGAACAGCCTATACAAACAAAACACCTTTGTGAAGCTCACGACAAGTATTTCTGCTATCATCGTAACATTTTCGCTGTGACCAATAAACACATTATTGCCTACTAACACTTTGAATTAAGTGGTGAGCAACGTCAGTTTGTAGTTACCACTAAATATTGGAATGACAAAAAAAAAATGTTGTTGGCACCACAAAATCTTTTGTCGTGTCTGACAAAATAATGTTGTGATCGCCAACATGTTTTTTTGGTCACCACAAAACGTTTTTTTTTTTTTTTTTTTTCAGTGAAGGGTTAACCGTCACGTTACTGAAAGTGATGAAAACTATCCTAACAGAACAAAAAGGAATATGAGAAAAAATCTATATTCTTTTACTTGTAATCGGCCTTTAGCGTAAAGTTACTGCATGTTCGCAGCTCAATGCGTAGCTCGCATCGTCCTCACTATTCTTCCCCCCCTCCCTCTCCCCCTCCTCGCCAGCTCATTCAAGCAATAGCGCCATCGTGGTAGTTATTCCTTGGAGATCTATATATTTTACTCTCACCTGCCACTAAAAGCGAACTGCGCACCTTGCTCCACAATAGTACGATTCAGAAACGAAGCCGACTGAGTTTGTTATTTGATAAGATTAGGTTCACAGAAGGACACTGACATCTCACATTTGAACAGTTTTATCTCTGTTTATCGCCCATGACGATCGCGAGGGGGCCGTCTGTAGCCCTGAAACATTTACACATGGAAATTCAAGATTTTCTGGCATCCGCTGTAATCAAATTATTTTTTTGGGTTAGCGCACTCATAATCAGATACGAGCTTACTTTATTCTAGAACGTATATACGGCCAGATTAGCTCTGAATCTAAAATTAAAAAAAATGGAGTGAAGTCAGTAATATACGGCGAAAATGGCTTCGCCTTAAATGAGTTGATCGTTGTGGTGGCCAAATTAAATTGATGTAAATTTCCCTTCGTGGCGTCGTAAAATGTCGGATACGTGTGAACTGGTAAGGTTTGCACGTTTACAAACTGGTTTAGTTGCACAACAACACAATTATTACCGAAGCATGAAGTATTTTAACGTGACAAATAGATTTCTGTTCGTTTGCGAATATATATTTGTTGCTCAATTTAAAATGGGCGAACAGAATAACGAGTAAATTGCGTGATCGTGCGAATGTGTGCTGTGCTCTTTTTTTTTTTTTCGGCGGAGGTAAAATCTCACCCATCTCGAAAATTATTTATGAACCACCGTAGAAACTAAACTATTTTGGTTAATATCGACAATAATACTTTTCATGCAATCTATTATGAACGAAATTATTAATGTCTCCATCTAAAGGACGAGTGAACGGGAAAAATGAAAGCATATCTACATCGTATCTCTTATCGAGCGAGGTGGCGCAGTGGTAACTCACTGGACTGAAAATTGTAATAATAATGTAGGAAATAATTGTTGTAATTGATTTTTATCTGCGTCCATTTGTCGCACACATTTATGGCCGAAACTGGCGTAAATAAAGTTAATTATAAAATTGATATGATACATTATTATTACAATTTTCTTACATGTAATCATAGTAATGACGATCTTTCTTGAATTAAATTTTATTGTAAATTCGGTTTTCTAAAGTACCCAGAATGGAAATATGCTTAAATTTGGTTATAAATAGAGACTATTTTAATCAATTATTTTTTATATTTAAAAAGTTCATTTTAGTAAAATATTTCATAATGTTGCAAAATATGTACATTCTTCTTTCATGTACAGAATAAATCGCACTTTTCTGACAATTTTCATGGTGCCTGTATTACTTATTTATGAGTTCTTCACGTCGCATAGTCGGGTGCAGTGCTCCATAGGCAGTTGCTTTACTTCAACCTTAATTCAACTGAATGGCCATTCGCCAATCTGTAACAGCCTCTTGACTGACCTTCAGTGACCAGTATTTCACTGACAGATGTCTCTGATCCGGGACACAAACCCATATGGTTCGCCGTAAAAGGAAAGAAATTCGGTACGCTTCGCTCATGCGTGACACACAAGGTCTTCCCTTGGCTCTGGAAGTCACTAAAGAAACTTACTGAACGTGCCGAAATGCTTGGTGACGTCCTCGAATTACGACTAAGCGTCCTCGCCAACTTCCGTATAAAAGCCTAAAGGACGTAATAAACGCGTTTTATTTTCTGTCGTTTCTAATATGTATCTCACTGATGAGGCACCTCGTTAGAGTTCATGTTCATGTCAGCCAGGAAAATCTCGTATGGACATATGTAGTGGTTTTCTCGTGGTATTAGAGTTTCCTCCCTGATCTTCATTCCGACGCTGCTCCATCCCCATATAATCCATTCTGCAATATTTTATTTATTATCCATTCGCGGTTGCTTCACACATTTCTGAAGCCCTGCTTAGGTTCTACTTTTAAGATGTTCCTCCACCTCGTACAAACTAAGCTTAACTAAGTCTATAAAATCACCCCAAAGGGATAGCGCACCGAATTTGGGCGAAATCAGTTGTTATAATATTTTGCATGAGAACTATTACTTACTATGCGCTTCAAACTCTCATGTTTCCCCGCTGTTTTTATTGATATTTATTATTAACGAAATATAATTTATAAAGCAAATATAGGGTAAATCATCTGTTTATCGAAAAATGAGATACCTACTTTTATGTTTACAGAGGTATAAAACGCTTGTGATACTTGTAATATTTAGGAAATAACTAAACACGTTGTACACGAGTAATTTTGTAAAGGTATGATTCAAATGTGGGAAGAAACAGCGAATAGACTGTAAGTAGAGACGTGCAAAATTCCCGTTATTATGTCAGATCAGGCGTAACTGCAAGTTGCTGTGCGTTTGACTGACTCCAGCCATTGGCCAAATATATGTCTGGCATGCTTTGGAAAACTTTTGAGCCAATAATGTAAGCGCAACAGTGGAATGTCCAATATATTTTAAGGAGATCAAGCAGATAGGTGGCGTTGATTAAAGTGAGGTGGCCAATGAAGCCACGGACTGTGCTCACTTGTTTATAACCTAGTGGAGTCTATCCTGTCGCCGAAAGATAATGAGAATTTTGCATGTCTCTAACTAAAAGAAGAGCTAGTGATTTTTCGCGAAAAAATTATGAGTAAACAGTAGACTTCAATACTTTATGCACCCAACAGCAGGTTTGTCTATTGTCATTGGTTGATGTCTGCTTGAGAACGCGTTTTCGTTTTATACCGGGCTCACTCAGGTTTCGGTTACATCGGCACGGCTTCTACGTGATTCGTGTGCAGACAGTTAACACGTGTCGGAAAGTAATTCAGCCAATCACGACAGGTAAACGACCCCACAATGTTATGAATTACACCTTATCTCGAAATCTTTTCACGAAATTTCACTACCCCTAACTATAAGTAGGGCTAGGAAAATTTCACGAATTTATTTCAGGACAAGATATACGTCAAACTTGTGTACACTGAAGTTGACTTTGCAATTGGCTCCACAGTTTAGTACACGCGCCCTGAACGACTCTGTGCCAATAGCAGACTTGCAGTGAAACGAGTAGCGAATCCCATACTGACAGGTGTGAGGTAAGACTGGCTAATCTCTGGGGAAGCAACCAATGAACATACATCTGGGTCTCGAGTATAAATAGGACTGTGGAGCCTTGCCTACAGGTCATTGAACTCGCGAAATTTTCCTATCCGTAACTATAGGGCATACTTTCCAGCATGCCTATTCGTGACGTTGGTGGATAGGAAGGACGCTGGAACCACATAGTATATACAGTACATAAAGCACACAGCGGCGAACTGGCGTCGCGGTTCCTGTGGCGTGGGCTTAACTAGTTTCTGATTGGCTGTGCGAGGCTTTCACAGTTAGCTTTGCGTCTGTAACTCTGTGACGGCCCCAAAAAGTCAAAAATATTTCAGCTGCAGACTGTGTGGATTTCAGAACAGAGAAGACAACGTTGCCAGTTATTGGCACCTGATGGAAATACATGTCCTACAGTATACCGTATAAAGAGAGGTCGAGTGTTAATGTCATTATAGCAGCCACCGCTTAAAAAAAAAAAAACAGTTATAGGCTGTTCACGTTAAAATGAGCACTTTTGGAAGCCACGCTTAAGATCTACTTGTATGCACGTTGTGAATTATTCCGACTTACTTAAAATTAACATTACCGTGGGCCTCATCACTTTATTCATGCGTCGGTCAAGTGAAACGGTGAACTTATTAGAAAAGTAAATATTTTACAAATCTGCTCTCGTTTTTACACTTCAATGCATAAAAAAAAAATAGAAAGCGGAATAAATAATTTAAGTTATCACAAATGGTTACCTAACACCTTTTATGCGACTTTAAGATATGGAACTACATTCCATCCATCGTTAACACCTTTACAGGGCACATGTCACTCAATGCGCCCGTTAAAATATATGCAGGCAGGGGCAGTGATTTTTTCCTAATGTTGATTTCAAAAGTGCTCACTTTATCGTGAACAGCCTTTAGTTTATATAACCAAGGCGAAAGTACACAAAATGCCGCAACTACAACTGTCTGAAGATGATCGTTTAATCAGATAGCAGCGACGTAGGTAAGCCACTGGAAACAGAGCCCTCCTGGGAAAACTTCGCGGTCTTGTTGTTGTAGTCGTTCGTGGAAAGTTAACGACTTCGCGCGGTTTAAATTACAAAGCAGTTCCGTTGGGCCCCGGCTATTTATTTACTGCTCGCAGTCGTTAACTCTTGCTACTGCGTGTTCGCCCGGCTAGTTTGCTGCTTCCAGCTCCGGATATACTACCCGGGGAACGTGGAATTACTATCCAATTATCCTCTCTTCCAGTCGCTGCCCACTGACCATTGTGGTAGGTGGACGACTGCCCCGTGGGCTGAGAGTTGCTCGTTACGTCACGTCGTCAAAAGGCTACCCCAAGAATGGGACTGAAGGCGTAGGCGACCCATCCCGATTTGGGCACACATTCCTGAGCCAGGTCACGAATCTTTTTCCGGGATTGATAGAGGCAATTAATGCCAAGGAAAAACACAGATAAATGTCGCCAAGCCTCAGACAGTGCTGAACTGTTGACGTATAGTGTCCAGGTGAGTGGGAACCGACGGTGTTAACAGGCAATTATCACGGACAGTTTTAGATATTTATGTCTTTCAAATTATTCACATTTTTCTCAATAAAACGCAGAGCTAAAGTCGTTAATACAATAGCAGTTGACGTAAATTTCAGTTAAAAACTCGCTGTGACATTATGTATGTCGTGGAAATACACAATCACTAGGGAGCTGTGAAATTCGCGTTATCATTTGGCACATCAGACTAAACTTCACAGTACTGTATACACTGGAGTCGACGTCGTTTCTCCATTGGATGCGGCATAGTTGAACAGACACTTCCTTTCTGACTGAAAGGCACGTGATTGGGGCTCACATTTGTGAAGTGTTAACATATTGGTGCAGAGTAACCCAGGGCGTATCATATAAAGTATGGTCCAATGAAAAACGTATTTCAAAGGTAAAAGTGTTTAAAATTTAACGTGTCCCCAAATAATAACGCGAATTTTGCATGCCTCTAACAATCACACGTGAGGTTAATTATCCACCGTACTTGGGCATAATGAAATGTTCTAAAAAGTGGTAACAAAGTACACATTAATTTAGAGAAAGTGAAAGTCATTAACTGCTGCGTTAAGGAAAAAAAAACTATTATAAGAAAAATTAAGTTTCCACCGTAGGAGTTCCAATACCGCTTTATTAAAGGCTCAATAATCTGTTCCTCAGGTTTGAATATCTGTACTGAATTTCCTCAAAACTGGGAAATATCTAAATATTTAATTTCTCTCGCGTATATATATATATATATATATATATATATATAAAACTTTCTTTCTTTACGTTATGAGAACTGTACTTAAATGTTGTTGTCAGCACTTGAAGCTCAGAGGATTTAAACCTCTGTTATGTAGTTTATGCCGATGGTCAAATTAATTTGACTGTCTTTTTAATCACCCTTGAATAAGAAATAGGGTTTATTTGTGTAACACGCTATTCGTTATTTGAACTATAATGAATATTAGTTTGAGTTTCAAAACAGCTAACACGGGCGTCGTCTCTCTAATACTTATACGTTAAAACCCCAATACTAGAATGGTGCAAAATCCGTGTTATTATTTAAGGACAGACATAACTGTCGCTTACTGTGCTTTTGACGGACTCCAACCATTAGACAATTATACTTCTAGGGCGCCTCGCATAAATCTTGAGCCAATAATATTAATTCAGCAGTGTAATGGCCTATCTATTTTAAGGAGATCAAGCAGATAGGTGACGTTGATTGAAGTGCAGCGGCCAATGAAGTCAAGGACTGTGCTCACTTGTTTATAAGGTAGTGAAGTCTATCCTGTCACCGAAACATAACGCGAATTTCGCATGTCTCTAATCATAGAGTAAATAAGTACACAAAGACGAAATAGTGGAATGATTTCTTTGACGTGGGTGCACCCATTCTCAGATTGGCTGCACGAGGTGTGAAAACGGGCGTTCTGTCTGATTGGCTGCATGCTGCGAAAGAGTCCCTGTTGGTTGGGGCTGCCTGTTGGCAATCGATTTTACCAGGCGCTGATCGGCGAACGGCGTCATGGCATGTCACTGGCCAGTGACGCCATTTTTCTGGCGCGTGCGACTGGAGTTCGCTGTATAATCGGTTGTTTCGCCTCTGTATCCCTACGTACTCTGTGAAACAACGTTGAAACTATCCAACACACGTTGTAAGGTTACGTCTTTGCAAGTCCGCAGTTGCGCAAAAGCGTGGCTCCACGCCAATTGTTCGCCTTGCATGTTAAGACACGCGTGACATGTGACCAGCATGTCAATTTCGCCCTTGCGTCTATCTTGCAAAGTATTCTCAAACATGGCATTAAGTAACTTTATTAAATTAAGTAACACCGCGTGTATTTCAGCACTTCTGAAATCAGCCTCGGGAGTAAGTTCGCTACCCGCCTAACTGCGTGTATTTTAACGTTAACTATGACTTAAGTTCTTACACAGTATTGTTGATAGCAAGCTACGAAGTTAGTTCCTTGTTTCAGTGTTTAAATTATTGACAACTGGTTACCGAATTATTTTTGTTTTGTACTCGTTTACAATAATAATTGCCGCGATAGTAACATAGTTTCTCACGTTTCTATAGGCCGTTCGCGCTTAACTGAGCACTTTTGAAAACCCTTCGTTTCTTAATTTAGTATTATTATGCCGTATGTAAAATAAACATTGCTGTTGAACTATTTATTATCTTTACCAGTCAAATCAAATTTTTTTTTTTTATTTTGGAAATATAAATGCGTGGCAAAAATACCAACTCATATGCCAATGTGTACAAAGGAAAAAAAAAAATTTACTACAGATATAACACATTAAGGTCTGCACACATTTACTGGCACTTAAGACAAATTAGAAGTGAGTCACCTATACACACTACTGCAAGAACACCGGTTCTGTTGGTGTCTGTGTTAGAACTCGCCATCGTCCTATTGGTCCATCCACACCGGACACTACCCTGTACTTTAAAGCGTTAATTATTGGCCGGTGACCAACCAATGGAGAGCCGAGCTGATATTGACCTAATCAAATATCCGTTATCGTATAAAAGGATTTACAATCATTTTCCTTTGAGTGGCTATACAAAATGAATTCTGTTGTTAGCAATATCATAGTTACTGCGCTGTGGTGTTCTTGCGAGGTCATGTTAAAAGCTAGCTGAACAAAGAATGACATCCATGCAAGTTTTGCTCTGAACAGCAAATAAATTTTAAAATTAGCTTTGCTCGAGCTACACTCGAGCATAGTCTACAAAGTGTTAAACATTGCACTCGCAAAAGAGTGGTAGACAAACAAATGTGTCCCTTTGCTACCAATCTAACTGGGGGTCCTGTGCGCAAGACAGCATGAGTAGTTAGAAAATGGCGATTCTGGGAAGATGGCGACCTGACAGGGAGGTAGGGTTCCACGGCGGCCATCTTGGATTCCCTATTTCCTTCAGAATTTTACTTTCCCCGCTCAAAAACTTCCAAACTGTGGTGTTAACTCCTTGGGCGTGGGGTCACCTTCACCTCAGATCTTTACATTCTTGCATTTCGGTCGGTTTTCTCTGGGTGCTCCCAGCAGAGTTTTCCTTACTACCAACAGTGTGCACTTCCTGCTCACGCATTACGCGAGGAGGAGACCACATTCCAAGACTCCCTGCCAGCCTCAGGTGAAGTATATCCTAAACACATTTATAAGTATAGTTGACTGTAATTTCCAAGCCATTTGAGATACAACTACAATAATTATAACGTAGGCATCACCCCAGACAACGAAAAGGAGTGAAGGATCAAGTTTGACCTAAGCCCACTTATAAGCATAGTTGGCTGTAAGTTCCGAACTGTTTGAAATATAACTTATAAAAATCATAATGTAGGTATCACCCTCGACAACAAAAAGGATCGAGGGGCCAAGTATGTCTTAAACACACTGCCTTAGGTCAAGCATGACTCAAGAGCACATATAAGAATAGTTGGCTGTAATTTCCGAACTGCCTAAGTAATAGTTGTCAAATTTATAACACAGACATCACCCCTAAGACAAGAAGGGTAGAAGGGAGTATACCGTATTTCTAATTATAAGCATGATTTCCTGTAATTTCCGAACTGTTTGAGATACAGCTACCAAATTCATGACATCGACATCATACCCGACGACGAAAAGGTTCGCAGGGCCAAGCGTACACTATTTATACTTATAGGCATAGTTGGCTATGATTTCCGAATCGTTTAAGATACAACTATCAAATTCGTAATATAGGCATGACCCATGACGACGAGAAGGGTCGCAGGGTCAAGTATACACTGTCTACTTATAAGCATAGTTGGCTTTAATTTCCGAACCATTCAAGATATATTTGCCAAATTCATAACATTGACATCACTCCCGATGACTAGAAGGGTCGCAGGACCAAGTGTACTCTATGTCTACTTATAAGGATAGTTGGCTGTAATTTCCGAACCATCCAAGATATATTTTCCAAATTCATAACATAGACATCACCCCCATTGACGAGAAGGGTCGCAGGACCAAGTATACCCTATGTCTACTTATAAGCATAGTTGGCTGTAATTTCCTAACCGTTTGAGATACAACTATAAGAATCACAATGTAGGTATCACCCTCGACAACAAAAAGATCGAGGGCTGAAATATGTTCTAAGCACACTTATAAGCATATTCAGCTATAATTTCTGAAATGTTTCAGATACAACAACCAAATTCATAACACAGACATTGTCCATGGTATCGAAATCAACCAAAGGGTCAAGTATGACCTAAGCACACATATAAGCATAGCACCACCTTTAGCACTGTATGCACCACAGTTAGCACCACAGCACTGCAGTTAGCACCACATCGCTGCATTTAGTGCCAGAGCTCGCACTGCAGAACCACAGTTAGCCACACAGCATTGTAGTTAGCACCACAATTAGCACCGCATCACCACATTTGGCTCCGCAGTTAGCACTGCATGCACCACAGTTAGCACAGCAATTAGCACCACAGAACCTCTGTTAGCACTGGAGTTAGCACCACAGTACCACAGTTAGCACTGGACTTAGCACCGCAGTTAGCACCATAGTTAGCACACAGTTAACACCAGCAACACGAAACAAGTTATTCTTACCTTTGACCTCGGTGATCATGGAGCCACGACCTACATCGTCGCTAAGTGGTTGTCGCCAGTGCCGATTCGCTTACCAGAAAATAAACTTGTCTCTGAGAGCCGGCGAGATTTTCTCCTTACAGAGTTGCCAGAACATAAGCATCATCTCCGACAGCGAAAAGGGTCGCGAGATCAAGTATGTCCTAAGCACACGTATAAGTATAGTTAGCTGTAAATTACGAACTGTTTGAGATACAACTCAAAAATGCAGGAAGCACGAGGTGGGGGTCATTGGTTGTTTTTTTTCGGAAATTACATAATTTTAATTTGTCAAGTGATACTATTTTACAAAATTGTGGCTAAAAGAGAATTTTGGCGTACCCTTTCGATTGTTGTAATATATACAGCCGTCATACAAAGTTTCATTGGAGTAAATTCCATGGGTTCGACGATACAGCATACAAAATTTAAATCGCTATATGGCCGTCACTTTGAAAATAAGTGCTTGACATGCCTAAAAAATAATAGTTATCATTATCTGCCGTAATAATATTTGTTTGCCATATTTGGTAGGAATCGGCCGGATGTTTCCCGAGATATGACAAAAATCTTTAATTGTTCGAGTGGTACTAGCTTACAAAATGGAGGAAAAACGAGGCTCCGCGTTGGCATATTCGATGTTTGTAATATATGATCCCAACATGCAATGTTAAATTGGAATTGATTAAATGATTTCGAAGAAATGGTATATTATGCTAAAAAGCTAGATGGCCGCCATTTAGAAAATAAGTGTCTGACATACTTGAAACATATTTTTACATATCAACTGCGGTGTTACTATTTGATTGGCAAATTTTGTAGGAGTCTGTCAATTGTTTCGCGAGTTATTACTCAAAACTTGATTAATTCATGTAGCACTATTTTACAGAATGGCGGATAAAAGTTGTTCCGTTTATTTTATGCTTGTAATAAATACTGCCAGCTTACAAAATTTTGTTGAAATTGGCCAATTGATATGGTAGTTGTACCAAATAAAACTAAAATATTTGAAGTGCTGCCATTTTGAAAATAAGTGCCTAATAAAGTTTATTGACTTATATTTACTTTGCCTACTATAGTATTACTTACTTGCCAGTTTGAAGAACATTGGTTACGTAGTTTTCCATATATAACATAAAATCTGTATTTTTTCATATAGTTGTTTGGCTTATATGATGCTTGTAATAGTTACTGCCAGAGCACAACATGTTGTTGAAATTGGTCAAACGTTATGGTAGTTATGCCAAATAAACCTAAAATAATTTCATGGCCGCCATTTTAAAAATAAATGTCCAATTAAGATTAATTACAAAGAGGCTGTTTACGGTAAAGTGAGCACTTTTGAAGCCCTAGTTACTTTTTCCTTTCAGCTATTTTTTATCGTTTAACCAACTTTTCAAATAAATATTGCCATGTAAGTAATAAACACAGTGTGTATATTCCTCCGCACTTAGGAATTAACGCCTGAGGTTAAAATAAAATATATTTATTGACTATAATTTCAAATAAAAGTGCTTTCAAAAGTACTCACTGTATCGTGAATAGCGTATACCTACATACCTGACCAATCATAGTATTACTTACGTGCAAAATTTGGTGAAAATAGGTTGAGTATTTTTCGAAATATAACTTAAAAAGCTGTCTTTTTTTATGTGGCGCTATCTTCGAAAATGGAGGACCAACAACAATATTCACTTCTGGATTTAATTTCTACAGTTTGCCCTGTAAACATACAAAGTTTGGTTAAAATCGGTTGGATGGTTTCAGAAATATGACATATCGTCCTAAATATTAGAATATCTGCCATTTTCAAATTAAGTGTTTGACATGGCAGAAATCTATCAAAGTCGGGAGTCCTTACTTAGCACTATATGTACCGAGTTTGGTGAAATTCGGTTCTCGAGTTCAAAAATTGTGGGGGAGAGGGGCGACACACACACACACACAAAGTGACTCACATACACACCCTCCTACAAACACAGAAACACAGACAGGAAAGCGATCTCATAAGGCTTATTCGGAAAGTAGGCTAAAAACGAGCAAAACGAAACACTGCACACTCTACACAGCCTTCTAATGAACTTGGAATGCACGGGTATCCAAAAAATAATAGTCTGGAAGGTTGTAATTCCATCCGTCCGTCAAAAGTTAAAGCTTGCCAAGGTTTTGAGGGACAGATAGAATTAGTGGACACCTCTGATTGGCTGGTGATGATGTGATTGTCAGGCGGATGACGGACGGACGCGACGGGTGGTTGTAAATCCTGCCTTAGACGAACGTTTGATAGTTTCGTGGGAAAAGAGTGTATTTCAAACACTGCGGCGCAATTCACGCGCCAGGTAGACGGGCCAAAAAGAGGAGGAAATCTATGCAGGCAGGCGGGATCATTAATGTAGAAACCGGACACTCCCAAGAATGTAATGCGTCCTTCTATATGCTATTCCCTGTAAAGTGAGCACTTTTGAAAGCCCCCTCATTTGGAATAATAATCAATAAATATATTTTACTTTACCCTTAGACGTAAATTTCCGAGTGCGGTGGAATATAAACTCTTGTGTTTATTACTTACCGGGTAATACTTATTTTCAAAAGGTGATTGGAGGATATAAAAATGTCTGAAAGGAGAAAGTAACTAGCACCTCAAAAGGGCTCACTTTCACCGTGAACAGCCTATATCTAGAGCCACGAGTTCTTCGCGAATTCATTAGGCGGCGGGCGAGGTAAACTCCAAACACTTGTTCATTTTGCCTACTGTTCTGATTGGACTACAATTATTTACACACGCCCCGTTTACTTGTGAGCCAGTAATAAGAAGGAAGCAGTAATGTGAGTGAGTGTTTAACATCCCTGTACAGAGGCTTCACTTGATCACCGCAACCAATAAGCAAACGATAATGTCTCGAGTGTATAGAGGGCTGTGGAGCCTAGCTTGCTGCCAACTCAATCTGCGAAATACTTGGGGATTTACGGCTATAGCCCGGGAGACATCTGCCAGGCAAGCTTCAAAACGGGAGAGAGGATATAAATGCTGGCCATGGTAAAATGAGCACTTTTGAGAGCCCTTCTTAAGATCTACTTGTATACACAACGTGTATACAAGTGGAATGTGTAATTATTATAAAAGTAAATATTTTAAGAATATGCTAATTTTTACACTTCGATGCATAAAAAAACAAAAAGCGAGGGGAAAAAAATTAAGTTATTACAAATGGTTACCAAACACTTTCTACTCGACGTTAATAAATGGAACTACTTTCCCTTCCATCAATACCATCTTTACTGGGCACATGTCACTCATTGCGCCCGTTAAAATATACGCAGGAATGGGCACTGACATTTTTCTAAGGTTGATTTCAAAAGTGCTCACTTTATCGTGAACAGCCTTTGGGTAATTTCATCCCGTGACCGCGAGGGTGTAGGATGAAGCAGGCGCGCATGCGCGGACATGCGCACGCAATGCCGCGCCGGCCGTACGCACAGCCACAAGAGATGATGGAAGGCGTGCCACCGCGGTTGTCTGCTCTCACCTGCATGCCACGCCCGCGGTCTCTTCCCACCCCGCTAACCCCGCGCCACTTCGAGGTCGCTTCTCAAGGTCACGCCGGGTCTTGGTGCGTGGTAAAAAAAAAAGGGGGGGGGGGGACGTCGTCCGCCCGCGGCCACGCGTCCTATGCGTCATTGTTTATCGAGAACTCCGGGTGGGAGGTACAGGCAAAGACGCAAGCAGGTAGGAGCTCAGAACAGGCGATAATACATCAGCGGATGTGCCTGATAAAACGATAAAGTCTGTCCGTCACACCCACGACATTGGAAACCTAACCTTTCACAATTAAATTGAAACAATTGTATCAGAGCATGTTGATATTTATCCTGAAAGCTTAGCTTCATTAGTTGTTATTTGTTTTAAAAACTTCCACATTTTACATGCATTAAATACACAAACCTGCCTCTACACATTCGATGTCTTGGGTGTCACAATATGACGATTGACGAAAATGCAACATCAATGACATCGTAGCATGCCATCTCCTGATATTCCTTCATGTAATATACAGAAGACCCGAGGTATGTAGCTAGGTCGACAGTGATGTCATTAGAAACGTAGCAAGTTGCTTATAGGCTGCTCACGGTAAAGTGAACACTTTTGAGGCCCTACTTACTTTTTCCTTCCAGTCATTGTTTTTTAAAATCATTTAACCATATTTTTAAATGAATGTGGCCATGTACGTAATAAACACCGTGTGTATATTCCACCGCACTAGGAAGTTAACGTCTAAGGATAAAATAAAATATATGTATTTATTGATTATTACACCAAATGGGAAAGCTTTCGAAAATGCTCACTTTTCCGTGAATAGCCTGTAGAGAAGCAGGAACGTGGAAGTAATCGACCATGGCCTGTTAGAAGCATGCTCTGGATTACTGACCTCAATTCTCTCAGCTACACTCGGGGTGCGGCGAACCTTCCAGGTCAAGGCCAGTGGTTATAAAAGGCGCGTCGGGTCTCCAAGCTGGAGTAGTTGAATAGATTAGTTTCAGCGATAGATGACTAGCGAGAAGAGAAGCGCGCGGCGAGAGAAGTGACCAGTGGAAGGGAAATTTGCGACTGCGAGTATCAAGCAGTGAAGAGTGCGGCTGGCAGGCTGGACTATTGGACTCGATGCCTGAGTGAAAGACATTACAAATGATGGCAACACACATAGTAAACTTTTGTTAATGAATAGTATGAGCAAATTGACTATAACCAAACACAGACATTAAGACGGACATCAGATAAAATAGACATTAGATATTACGCTCAGTGAGGAATAAAATGAATAGTAGTGGAGGCAGATAATTTAATACTGTAAATAATAGTTATGTGAATAAACTAAAAATTAAATATAGATCTTTCATTTTTATTAAAACTCCCATCCCTCACGAACTCAGATACGCCCCTCAGTCATTCATGTAACACTATTATTCACACTCTCCAATGAGGTTTGCGAGAGCGAACAGTAAAAATACAACCGTGTTTGTCACTGAGTGCTTATAAGCAAACTTTATTCAATGTAAAAACGATACGGATTTAAGTGCAAAATAGCTATTATCAAAATGAACTTTGCACTTTTCTCCTTTTCCTTGACCATACTGCTCAGAAAAATGCTAAATACTTTTTAAAAGTTATTTTCGTGTTTTGTTTTGATCCAGTTGTCATATTTAAATAAAGTGATTGTGTACGGGTAGGCCAATTTTATGTTAAATCCCGTTTACAACAGTATGTCGAACAGCACGTGAATATATTTCATTATATTTCCACTCTGGTGCGAAGAACACAGTTTGTTATTCGCGTAGATCCTGGCGCAATAAAAAAAAAAAAAAAACAAATAGGAGGGGTTACATAATTATATTTATTTTATGTAAATTTTAACTATCCCATTTACCTACACACAGTAGGGGAAAATCCTAAGGAGAAATTAGGTCACTTTAAGGTATAAAATACATGTTAACTAAGTACTTACATAATGTTATGTACATTCGCAAAAATTTATTTCACAAAAAAAAACTGTATTGCATGGTCCAGTATTGTGTAATGTATGTTACCAATTTCTTGCGAAAAATGTTCATAAAAACTAGAAGTTGACTGGAATAGGTTGACGGCATCATTTGTTTGCGATACAGATGTCGGTGAATGCATGGGTGTTGAAACATTTGTGAATGAATACGACTCGTAAGAGGTAGTAGGTGAAGTACCAGCTACAGGAGCAGGCACACTGCATGATGGTGTTGCACACTACTAGTAGATTATACGTTATCTGTATCCCAAGTTCTCCTACTACAGAGCACACCTTGGATTTCACAAGGGCGCGGTAAAATGGATACATTTATTGATAGTTTGCACCAAACTATGGAACAATAGTACTGCGAATGCAGTTAGCTCTGGCGTTTCTGTTTTCCTCTTAGCAGCGGATGGGCATTCGCTTGAAGTCTTCTTTTCAGCCAAAACAGCCATTCGTAAATATAAATGACCCTGGCGCGGAAACTCCAAACACCAGTGGATACCGGTATCCGGTGCTCCGCCAAGCCTGTGACCATTCACGTGAGGCGCCGAAGCGCGGGAAGGGAAGCTCCGAAGAATCTGGTTGTGCAGGTGTAACCCCAGTATAAAACGTAGAAACAAACAGGCCGAACCAAAATTCTTACTCCGGCGCTCCTACATATACATAATAATACTAATTATTATTATATACAGCAATAAAGCAAACTTTTCTTTTATAGTTGGTAAACAAAGTAGAACTTAACTCGTGTAATCAAGACGATTTTTAATGGAAGTGAATTAACATATAACAATAATCCAATATTTTAAGTGTGTAACAACCCTAAGAAAGGTTTTATATATAATATCTTAGGTACTTCAACAACAACAAACTGTTGCTATAAAATAAAACTTTTTTTTTTCTGTGAAAGGATTTATCGTTAATTTGTTGGGATCCCGCAAAAATAAAATAAAATTCACAATGACAATATATGCCGAGCCATAGAAAAAAATGTTGAGGTTACGTTCTTTATTTTTATGGTGATTGTTTCAGTCCAAAAGTAAGTTTATTGAAAAACGGCGACTTGAAAGGCCGTACAGTTCAAATGTTCATGCACATGCCGAACATGGTGGAACAAAGGCAGGGCTTTACTGAGACGTCGCCCGTCTTCGGGACGTCTCCCGGCGTTACTACATCATTATTAAGTCGGCCTCAAGAAAACGCGAGGCGACTTCGAAATGATTTGCCACGCCTCGGCAGCCAGGTAGTGAAATTACCTCAACATAGCATTTTTCGACCCAACCGGTCGACCGCTGTAATAACAGAAATTTACGCAAAATAATAAAGAGGCAAGAACTAGCGCATTACCGATGCGACGATCAAAAAGCAGGACAAGAAACACTCACCCAAGGCGGTAAAAATCAGAGAATCGCTTCATTAACATTAGATAACAACAGGGGCTAGCAAAATTTTGTCGCGCTATAACGGATAGATACCAAGAAGAAAGCTGTAGGGTGTATTCCGAAAATACCAGTGACTATCACAGATATCAATTCGCTTGAGACAAAACCAGTCATACTATCCATATTCATTACGCGGTATTTTATTTTAATACCATTAATACTTTATAAAATGACATTGACAGAAAAAATTCAAAAATGAAATTTACAAACCAAATACAGGATATTTCATTACATAATTTACCAATTCTTATTTTTCAACTAAAGTTTTTTCAACCGGTTGACACAACAGCTTAACCTTATCAGAGTACATGGTCGCCGATAAATTTCAAAATGTCAAAGTAACTAGCTAGATCTGGGAACATTCCTAGTTAAATAAACAAAATTACTTAAACAGTGACTGAAACATTATCTAACCTTGCTTTTACATATAAATAAGCAATTAAGAAAGCTAGATGCTGGAAAAAAAAAAAAAAAAACGGCTTTGCCATGAAAACCAAAATTATTCCCTGAAAGAGAATACAAAGTTAAAAAAAAATAAAAATAAAAATATACGTGGTTAATAGTAAATGAGTGTTTACAAATGGCACATTACTAACAGCAGAGCATTCAGATGTATATTTACGATCAGAAATAGCTGGTTTTAATATTGTCCGTGAATTATCGTTCTCAGTTTCGTCACAAGATGAATTGGAAGCATTTAACGAAGACACGGTTGGCCTGTCTTGTAAATATGGCTGTAAGAAACTCATGTCATCTTCAAATATCCATTTTTTTTATGTTGTTGACTGACCACTCCGCTTCGTAAATTCCCCCGGAAACTATCTCTAAGTGCTATTCGCTGCTTCTTGCATTCTTCGCCTGAAAAAAAGGCAGCATGTATGATCAGGTTTTATTTATATATTATTTTTGTAATTAAAGTAATTGTATGTTAATAATTAAATTAGTTTTCGGGTATCTTGCGACCGGTGATTCGTCCATAATTATTGCATTCAGTTTCCGCCTTGGTCATTCTACAGTTAAATACATTGTTGAAGCAACATTTCAACTATCGTTTTTCTAGGGCCAGAAGTGTAGTGGAGAATGCTTTTGGGATTTTAGTCCAAAGATTTCGTAACTACAACACGAATTCAGTTGAAACCAGATATTGTGGACGGAGTAATTTTTACAACATGAATACTGCATAATCTCATTGGTGTACATTTCAGTCATTGTGAAAACGCAAGCCAGAATGAGGAAATTACTATTGGAAATCTCGCTAGGCAAGGAGGAAATATTTCTCAATTAGCCTTCCACGTAAGAGACTCTTTCAAAGATTTCTTTCAAACACCAGTTGGCAGAGTGTATTGGTGGACTCGGGCTCCGGCTGCCGTGGCGGACGGTCGTGTTCGTCGGGAACCTGGGTGGCTCAGTTGAAGATGGCTTCGCGCGTCTGCTGGGGGCTGCCCAACGATCAAGGCGGGGAGACTGGGGGCAATCCAGAGGTGCTGAAACATGCGAAGTTGGCGAACCACCTCACTGCCGGATTCTGCGGGCTGTAGACTGTGGATGCGTGTGGAATGGAATGGAACAGCATCGGAACTTGGAAGTAATAGCGTCAGACTTCACTCGTAGGCCAGCGGATTCGCCTCCGCAGCTGCTAGCTCCTGGATGCCCCGCCGAGCGCTGCTCACCTATGACCGAGGGAGATTTTGGAGGAGGGGGAGGGGGTGGCTACCCGATCCGTTACTCCCCACCTTCACCTACGATGTGGGTGATCCTGATGTTGGCGCAGAAGAGCGAAGATGGAGTAGGTGCCATGACTGAGCTGCCCGGATTTCTTGCGGCCTCGGCTGGAAGCTTAAGGACCCTGCCTGAATTCACTGCTGTCGATATTGCTGTGCGGGCAGTCAGGCGGCCCGCGCAGGAATATGGATGGCAGTCCCACCTCAAGGGCGCATGTGCCTCTAACATACCTGGCCCACAAGCCCCGTCACCTCTCTACTAGTTCTTCGTCGCCTATTAAATCAGCATGGATTCCATACCTGCTATCTCCTGTAGCATTTTTTAATGCTTCCTCAAGTTTTGAATTATTTCCTGTCGGGAGGGGTTTTACCGTGTCTATGCGAGATTAACCCTTCCCCTTCTTAACTATAGTACAGCTATAGGTACACTTAGGGAGGTAGTCATGGCCCCAAACTGCTGGCCATGGCTACCCAATCCTTCACTGCCGCGATGCCCGCCTCCTTAGCAATTCCCTCTCCTTCGGTTGTACATTTAATACTTAGCAATAGGGTGGATTAGAAAAAAGAAAGTGTATTGGTGTTGAATATACCTTTTATGTTGTTTATGTTTCATTATATTAAATGGTTGCAATTGTGCATTTTTCGTAACAGTTCCGTTGCTGATGATGTAGCACACAGCATTTCACTATCACTATAATATATGTACGAAATATATATATATAATGTAGCTACTCATCAGGTTAAATAAATGAATTTATAATACATGTAACGTCTTATTTATTTCCGAACTGCACCATGTCATTCGAGTTTTTTGAGTGTAAATATGAAATAACCTTTAATAGAATGATGTATATAGGCTTCCTTATTTTTTGCATAGTGGTTCCAATTCTTAACTATTATTGCATTACTAACGTCTTTAATTGAAACCACCATGTTAGCATATAAGACACAACAGTTAATGACTTTATTTGATATTCAGAAGCTTCTAATATTTAATGAAAACATTACATTATGAACACCGCACAGTATTTTTCGTAACGTTTCAGCCTTAGCTATCCTCCAATCGCCCTCCATGCCGTTTCTTTTTTCTGTGAATTATAGTATAGGCTGTTCATGGTAAAATGAGCACTTTTCAAAGCCCTGCTTAAGATCTACTTGTGTACACGTTGTGTATTCTTCCACCCAATGTAATATTAACACTTCCATGGGCTTCACCTCTTAATTCATGCGTCGGTCAAATGAAACTGTGAAATTATTAAGAAGGCAAACACTTTACAAATCTACTCGTGTTCACACTTCGATGCATTAAAAAAACCAGAAAACTAAAGATGTAATTTTAAATTATCACAAATGGTTACCTAACACTTTATTTCGACGTGAATATCGGACGGTAACGTAATGTGCCCCGATCCGATACGTGCCGTACAATATGAACACCGAGATTGGAAACAATGTAACAATATTTGTCGGAACCTACGTTACATATGCGTGAAACGTTTCGTACATGATAATGTGAATCGACACTGCAGTCCCCGAGCTTTTACGTCTCGGTACAGGTGAAACAAGACCCTGCCGAACTCATACGAATGAAAGAATGTAAGTCCGATTTCTTGAAAACTGTAGGTACGCCCATTATAAGTAGTACATTCGAGGTTTCTCCACACTTTATGAATCAAACCACTGAAAAATCACTCCATGTATGACGTGTCTGGTTGTTTACTAAATACGTTATGTATCACAAGCGTTTGATTCTTGTGTTGACATAAAATTACCGTATTTTTAGTTCAATTGAAATTTGCTTACATTTTTTAAGTTATAATATTTAAATTATAATCAATAAAAATAAAAGGAGTGAGTAAATAGGAGTGTTAGCAATGCCTAGTAAGAAATAGTTCTTATGCAAAATATTATTTCACTGAGAGAGTACGAATGTGGTGCGTAATCCCTTTGGTGTAGTTTTCTATACTTAGTTAAGCTTTGTTTGCACGAGGCGGAGGAATATCCTGGCAGTAGAACTTTAGCAGGGCTTCAGAAAAGTAGGAAGCAATTGTGAATGGGCTATAGTAAGCTCCCCGGCATGCTACGCTACGCCCCCGAACTGGTCCGTCCCACTTGAAACTACATGAATCTACTTGTAGAGGTGATTTGTATTCCATCCACCAGCTGGCCCGCAGCCCAAATGCTCCGGCGGGCGAGCGTGACTGATTGTGAATAATGGCTTTCGTTCACGACTGTGACCCATTACGTGCTCCGGGCGTGGCGCTTACAAATACGTGCACGTCTGCCTATACCCGTGTCATTACAGCGTCTCCCGCGGGCCGAACACAACTACGTCGCGTCCAGACATGACGTCTCTCTTCAGGTACTGACATAATGTTAGCCTCTTCGCGGCGACCCAAAGAAGCACAACAACAGACTGTGCAACATGCGGAACTTATATACACGTAAAATGTTTTTGTTATTCTACAAGGAAAAAACCTCGGAGACCCAGTTGCCAAGAAAATCCTTTGTTGAACTACAAACGGTTTTCTTGCGAAATCTGCAAAACGTATATTTCTAATATTACTAATTGTAGACTTGTATTATAATTTACATTATTGAGAAGTGGATATAAAAAAATTACTATAGAAAACAAATGTGTGAATTAATAATAGATAAAAGGAAATAATAAATTCCAAATATAATATAAAAAAAAGTGCACCTTGCTAGCACGTGGATTAGAACCCACATATTTGGCTTTACTGTCCCTTAACTACAGTAACAACTTGGTTTTACGGACTTAGGTGTTAAATACCTACAAAATATTTGCAGGTATGAAACATTAATATGAACAGTTAATGAGCAATAGCATCACGTGTTTTTAAAATTTTTAGTAGCTTTGTTACGATTATTTGAATTGTTTTAAGTGTCTTACGTTATTCAGACTTGAAATAGCATACATTTCTTTTTGCTCTCAACTACATTTTACATCTCCCCTAGCTTTTGCACAAACAGCTATATACGGTGTTACGTTGTTGACTGTCCGCCATTTCACTTGAGGACATGATTACGGGTCAATATAGTACAAACATTTCTTAAGGTGTATTATAAACACGGCTATTGTACTTTTACAAGCGAGCAATATTACAAGAATTTTTTTTTGCATTGTTACAAACATTTGTAAAAATACAAAACTATTTCTCAGTAAAAATTACAAAACTTATTTACAGTGTAATAGTACACACTCTACCAAGTTTGCCAGGAAAGTATGATTTATGTTTCAAACGAAAGAAAAATACAAATTTTTATAACATTACGAAAAATTATAACAGAATTCAATTATTTAGAAGTTTTAAAAATTAATTCATAACAATACATTAAAATTTAAGAGTGTTTCCATTCTGGATGCCACAGGAAACGCACATTTTGCAAGAAAACTTACGTCAAGTAAGACACTCATATCAAATACTTTGGTTATAACTTATATTAAAACATATTGGTAGTACTGTTAAGAATATTTTACGTGCATTCATTTTGGTTATAATAATGTTACGTGGGACCCCCGAGGGGCGTATTTGAGTTCGTGAGGGATGGAGGTCTTAATAAAAATGAAAGAACTAAATTTGATTTCTAATTTATTCACACAGCTATTATTTAAAGCATTAAATTATCTGTCTCTACTATTACCTTTTTTATAGTGAGCCCAATATTTAATGTTTATTTCAACCCTAATTAACGTCCTACTCAATTGTCTCTGATTACAGTCAATTAACTCATAACTCATCATTAACACGTGTTCAGTCTATCTGTTACCATCATTTGCAATGTATTTCATTCACGCATATAGTCCAATAGTCCAGACTGCGAACCGCACCCTCCACTGCTTGATACTCGCAGTCGCAGATTCCCTTCCGCTGATCACATCTCTCGCCACTCGTCTTCTATCGCTTGGAACTCAATCATTCATTCACTCATCAACGACTACGCTCAACTCCCAGCTTGGAGGCCTGTCATAGCTTTGTATCGTTCGCCCTGACCATCTGGATGGTTCAACGCATTTCGAGTCTCGCTGAGAGAACGAGGTCAGTGATCCAGAACATTCTTCAGATAAACGCAGAAACTAATACAACCAGGGTCGGCTGAGTTCGCCGCAAAAGAGATTGTCGCATCGGCTCGCTTATTGCAAATGATGGCGTGGTTCGCTCGCTTGTCATTCAAGAAATTCAATCAACGTCCTGCTCCGTCCTTCTCTTCCGCCCGCTGCTCGCGTGGGGCGGGTCGAGGTCAGCAGCGCAGACCAGCGACACGTGACAATAACAACAACTTCTATTACCGAAATGGATAGACAGGAATTTGTAAACATTATTAGTAATTTGTGACCAGAGCATGACAGGGCATATAGTTACACACAGATGAAATCGCGTTGCGGTTCCTTTGATGTGGGTTTACCCAGCATCCTCTGATAGGTGGCGCGAGAGTCTGGGAACTGGCCTTGTGTCCGATTTGATACTGCATGCTACTAAAGTTTCCCTACTGGCTGGTCTGCAAGCACTCCCTCAACAGGGATTCTAACGTGGGACATATCGCCCACAGATGTTGCCTACCCTGTTTACATATTGAGATCGGTTTCCTGGAATCGCAGCGTGCCCGAGTGAGACAATGCATAAGAAACCTATTCTCCAGTTCACCAGCGGAGAAAGTTTAATTTATACAGTAATCCTCGCAGCCAGAGTAAAGTGTAATTTATGTAGTCAATTCGAGGTTTCTTTATGCTTTTTAAATCAATCCATTGAAAATTCATCTTATGTATGCTGTGCTTGGTTGTTTCTTAAATATACCATGTATCACAAGCGGTTTATAATTGCGTTAAGATAAAAATAATTTTTTTTTTGTTAAATTGAACTTTTAGTTACATTTTACCTATATAAATTATAAGATTTCGTTAATAATTTAAATGAATATAAACAGGGAGAAAATAAGTGTGTTGGTAATGCCTAGTAAGAAATAGACCTTAAGCAAAATATCATTACACTCAGGACGAAGTACGTTGGCCTTTCGGTGTAATTTTCAAGACTCGGTTAAGCTTTGTTTGCATGAAGCGGAGCAATATTCTGGAAGTATAACTTAAGCAGTGCCTCAGAAAAGTTGGAAGTAACCATGATATGTCCAATGCCCCCAGCAAACTGCAAGATTGTAAATGTATGTGTCAGTCGCGGCTCGTGGGTTTCAGAACAGACAGGACTGCATAGTGATACTAAATATTTGAGAGGGGGAGAGAGTGTGAGCTAATGAACTACAATGATTTTTTATTTTTGAGTGTGAAAATAAGCTTTAGGACCCTAAAATATTCTAGGGTTGTGCGAAAACGACTTTCTGTTTCACAAAGCAAATAAGAAAAAATGTGCTGTTGAATTTCATGGAACTGAAACGAAAATGAAAAATAATTTTATGAGAACACGGCTTTAACGAATGTTTAATGAAAATCTGAAAATGTCATAAAGTATTTCATTAATATAATACATTGTCAACTAAATACTTGTACATAATCAACTGAATTCAATTAAAATTGTGAAATCAAACATGTCTGGTGTCAGTAATGGCCATACAATATAGCAATACGCTCCTAAACATTTCCTTAAAGTACACGTAAAAAAATAATATATATGAGTGGATTGCACAAGAAGGAATAAATGTTGTAATAAATTCCTTGATCTTAACAAACAAAATAGCTTTGGCCAAAATTTCAAGTCAAAATTTATGTAATTATTTCACTAACATTTTAATAATAAACATTAATAAATGGACAAAGAACAAAAATTTTCATTGTTATTCATCTAAACGAACATTTGATAAGCACTGAATATTAAGTGAACTTCAAATTTCCATTTCGCTTAGATTTTTATTAAGTACTTATATTTCTTACCGAAATCTAAAACAAAAGATTTAATTTTTTTATTGCTTCAGCATACCTACAGGGATATAAAAAAATTATGGTCCAAGGATAAATCAGTTTTACTATCACACCATCTTTTTGAATAACTTAATCCTCAAAAAAAAATTTTTTGTCTCAAAAATTGTTGTTGATAAAATTTATTTTAACATTGTAGTTTACTTTCTCATCCTCTATTTTTTGCTGTAAAAATAAAATATTCCGCCATTTTATTTTGTGGCTTTCGAAACAAAGCTATTTGCAACACTAACATATTTTTGACATACTTTTCATGAAAATATAACATAACTTGTTTTTATTCACATTCAGACAGCCATTTGTACTAATCATAAACGACAATATTAAATTTTCTTTGATTTGTCTTTTGTCTACTTGATGACAACTGATTAATAGTTATATCAGTCAGGAATAGGTCGTCCTTTGTTTTTAATTTCATTTTTATCCTCTAGTGATAATGAAGAAAAAGAGATAGCTCGTAAACCTGCCACATTTTATTCTGTTCGTGTTAAATTCGACTCAAATATAGTAAAAATTGCATAGCTACAAACCTCTAAATGCTTGACTCTACACCTAAAGTATTCAACAGCTTGACAGCAAAGCAATATAAACGCGCGCCCCAATTGCTCGTCCCACGACAGCTTGTATGGGCTCGCCGTCTTACAGTCACCTGGGTTGGAACAAACGATAACTAACGAAGAACTAACGTATGTGTTTTGGAGTCATTCGGGATATTCGAGGGGCAGTGTAAAGTTAGCCCCACCAAATTAAATAAAGAAAAATTGCGTTTATAATACGGAACAAACGAACGATGTGTAATTTGGTATAGTTAAAAACATTAGGTATTAAGGGGGGATTGGGGGGGGGGGGGGCAGCTTCACGTAGGTCTTGCATCCCACGTGCGCGCGAAGGGCGTGGCTTCCCTTCCCGCCTTTTACAAGGCTTGTAACATTTCACGCCCCTGCCACCGCGACGTGCGCATGCGCTAGCGAGACAGGTACGGGCTAACCTCTGCTGCAGTCCAGCCCTAGCGCTGTACAGGCTACATAAATACGCGTTGCTCAGTCCAACGGGATCGGCCTACGACCCGTTTGCAGAGTATAAAGATGGAATCAATCATAACGAGGTTTCTTTTAACCCATTCAGACCCAGTGTACACAATTGTGTTCATTACCCACGTGTAGGTAGTTATTGATTTGCACTGCACGCTGCGAAGCTCACGCAGACACTTGCGATCGTGCCTTCGAGGTGTGAGGAGTTCGGCCTGCCACTGTAGGATTTTTTTAGTTTTTCGCGACACTTGAGGGTCTGCTCGTTGGCTGTTGGGTCTAAAAACCTGACAGCCATCTCGAGCCTAGCCCCTTGGGGATCAGCGGCGACAGACTCTTGCAGCGGATAGGCACACTTTTTCCCCCCTCGTTTTTGCTAGGATACTTATTTTTTATTTATTTATTTATTTTTTACTTTTCCGGAACATAACCTACTCCGGGTCCTGGACGGGCGGAGCTTTGCGTAGGGAGTCGGACTCCCCCATGGGGGTCATGAATCCCGTGACAATCCTGTAAAAACACAGCACCCGGTGCGGAGTTTTATGACCCAAATTCCAACAATAGGTCTGTTGTTTTTACGAGCCGGGAATTAAATTCCAGTTTTCCCCCACTCCTCCTCAGACGTTGAATACGGCTTACACATGGAATTTGAGCAACAGGGAAGCAATTTGAAAAGACGCAACTCCACTGAGAACTCGGAGGATGCCAGAACCGCTGTTCGTACCTAACTGAGCAAGAGACAAGCAACAGAAAACCTGGAGTACGAACAACAAACCCTGGTTGAGTCCAGGCAACAGGCAAAACGTGCTTCTGGCACGGCACTGGACGTGCAACCAAACATTCTGGTTCGAAACCGATATGCAGTACTGAGGGAGCAAGTAGTTTCCACCTCGATCCCCGGCTCTTCAAGCCAGCCACCAAACCTGAACCTGCGCAACAATGCGAGGCAAAGAAAACCAACTTTCCACTTCGTGGTGCGAGACACAGGCAGGTACTCTTTCCTTGTAAAACAGCTCAGAGCCATTCATCCCTCAGGCTTCACTATCAGTATGGCCAGAAACGGTCTGCAGATTGTTGCAACCGAACTGCAAAAATATGAGGCCGCAACACACATGCTGAAGAACACAGGCATCCCTTACTTCACTTTCAGCACTAATATTGACCCACCACAAAAGGTCGTGTTTGATCTGCCGGTAGACACGGACCCTAATACCATCGCAGAGGAGCTCACACAGCGCGGGTATCAGGTAACTGAAGTATATCAATTTAAGTACAGGCAGGAAAATGAACTAGACCCCTCCCAATACCGGCTCGTACCACAAAACCGCTTCTGCGTCACTGCAGCAAAAAACAACTCTCTCGACCCTCTTCTCTGTAACCCGGCTAAACATGACAGTTGTTCATACCCGCCATTACCAGAGGAAGCTCAGTGACGTAGCTCAATGCAAGCTCTGCCAGGTCCTAGATCACACAAAAAATTTGTGTCACCTGAACATAGTCTGGCCTCACTGCACCGGGTCACACACTCTGGATGCCTGTCCCCAGATAGCTGCTGCACCTAAATGCATAAATTGCAATGGCGATCACCTTGCCAACTCCAAATATTGTCCCAAAGCAATTGCAATCGTACAGCAGTGCGAGCAAACGGCCCTCAAGAAAATGCAGTCCAGAATGCAATCGCAAGTGGCAACAACATCTGCCCCACGCGTACAAGCTAGGGATATCTCGCAATACGCCACACTTCTGGATGCGAAAACTCTTCCCCCGCAAGCCTCCTACGCACAGGCAGCCAGAGGCCCCGTCTGCCACGTAACAATCCCGACACACGCCACGCAGGTGCCCCTAGAGCAGGGACCCTTACAGATGCCAACCACCCCACCCCGCCGGCAAACCCCCGCACCTGTCCACAACTCCGCCCCATCGGCTCCTGGCGACCTGGGAAGCACCATAAAGGACCTCATGGATCTCATGAGGTTCCTAAAAGAGGCGAATTTCCGGGCCATCATGCCCTAAATGGACCCACAATCCCAGAAAGCATCCGGTTCCCTATTCCTGATGTACTGGAACAGTAACGGCATATTCCCGCAACTTTATGAGTTAGAGAGAGTGCTGGAGACGTACGGGATAGAAATCGCGTTAATACAAGAAACCAGACTTAAACCACGCCGTCGTTTTGCCATTAAAAACCACACTACATACCGTACGGACAGAGCACGAGTAGGCGGAGGTACCTCAATACTTGTTCATAACAAAATACAACATCACGTTAATAAGGACCCCGACTGTGAAAACATAGAAACCACTACAATTAATATAAACACAAACTCCGGCCACATAACCGTCATCTCAGCCTACCTAGCGCCCCTACCGAAATTGAAAACCACGGATCTCGATAAATTAATAAACCAACCGTACCCCTTCATTATTGCAGGTGATTTAAACGCAAAACATACTGATTTGTACAGCAGAATTAATAATACTAGTGGAAACACATTACAAAACCACGCACAGCTCCACAGCTATATTATTCAGGCCCCCCACTCACCTACCTTCTTCCCTGCAAATCACAGACATAATCCGGATGTGCTTGACATAGTTGTCACTAACCTATCAAATTTATTTACAGAACTAACAACCCTAACCGAACTAGACTCAGATCACATACCAGTTCTATGCAAAATTAGCACAAAATCACTTAAACACCCAGAAACCATTTTAGCAAAAATTAACTGGCGGAAATCTTTACAGAACAGCTTTTAACGGTTCACGATAAAAATGACATCGATCCAGCCATAGAAATCCTGGAAAATACTTTAAAAACTCAACTATCCAAACACACAAAATTCTTAAACAAGCGAGAATTTTTAAAGCAAAATTTTCCAGACATAGACATGCTACTTGCCGAAAAACGACAAGCTAGACATGTATTCCAACGAAACAGGACAGAATCTAACAAAGCTAAATATAACAAGCTGAAAAAAAACACAATTAAAAATCAAATTAGAAACACAAAAAATAACCAAATGGGAAAATTTTGTTACCGAACTTACAGACAATATAAATCAGTTCTGGCGGATATCCAGAGTGCTCCGAGGTGCTAGCAATAAAACTCAATCAACACATATCCTTTCCCCAACAGGACTAGCTTACGACCCCCAAACTAAAGCAGAAATTATAGCAAATTCTTTAGAAAATCAATTCACTCCTTATGATGACCTCGGAGACATTTATTTCACCCGAGATGTAATAACAAACACACAGAAATTTCTAAACAGAAAACAAAAAAAGGAACCGAAATTAATAACCATGCCAGCATTAATAGCTACGATTAAAAACCTACGCCCTAAAAAAGCGCCAGGCCCAGACAAAATAAACAACCAAACTATTAAAAACCTCCAATACGAAGCCCTCTGTCTCTTACTGGATATCCTAAACGCCATACTAAAGTTCAACTATTTCCCACCTGCATGGAAACTGGCAAAAGTTATCACTCTCCCTAAACCAGGCAATGACCCACAACTACCTGTAAACCGGAGGCCCATATCGCTGCTCAGCTAAGTAAGGTTTTTGAAAGAATTCTCTTAGCTGAACTAAACTCACATGCAATTAAAAAGCGCATTATTCCGCATACTCAGTTCGGTTTTAAAGCAGGCCACTCCACAACTCACGCTCTAACCACTTTCGTCACAGATGTTATAAAAACTTCCCGCATAAATAAACAATATACAATGGCTGTGTTCCTGGATGTGGCTACAGCTTTCGACAAGGTTTGGATACCTGGACTCATTCAAAAACTCATAAATTTCAAATTTCCAGATTGCTACACCCACCTCATAAACAACCATTTCTCCAACAGAAAATTCTTTGTAGATTTAGAGGGCGCAGATTCCTCCCACCGCCCTCTAACTGCAGGTGCTCCGCAATATCTCCATTTTGATATAATATTTACACTGCCGATATTCCCAGCACTTGCTGCACTTTATAAATGTATGTCGACGACAAACTCTTCTATTCGAAAGATAAACATATCAAATATGCATATTTGTTTGCATAGTGCCAACTAGACGAGCTGAGTCAGTGGTACAACCGATGGAAAATTAAAATTAATGCAGAAAAAAGTCAAGCACTCATTATCACGCGCAGGAAACAGCCAGAAATTAAACCATTAAAATACAATAATGTAGACATCCCCTACTGAGACTCGGCAAAATATTTAGGATTAAAAATAGCTAATAAACTAAAATGGTCCACACTAATAATCGAAACTAGGAAAACAGCTCTAGGAAAAATCCCCTTAATTTACCCACTACTAAAATCGCCTCGGCTTCCTAAACGGCTAAAACTTTTAATATACTTCTCAAATCCGCTCAGCCATGATGTATGGAAATGAAGTATGGGGAACCGGGTCAAAAGCATTAATCAAATCACTTCAAGTTGTCCAGAACAAATATTTAAAAATAATCACAAATGCGCCGCCACTAACACGCATTTCCGACATTCATGACGCACTGAAAATACCTTATATAGGCAATAAATTTCATTCCCAAAACAATAAATTCTATGATAAATTATTAACACACTCAAACCCCGTACTCAAAAGGATAGGACAGTATCAACCAGACACGCGTAACCACCTAAAAATACCTCAAATTCCGAGATTAACCCAGTAAACGACACTGCGAGTATTACATTAAAACCTCGGGAGAGAGAGGAAATTCTCTGATCAGTCTGCGACGGAAATTCGCTCACATTAATAAAACTACTTTCCTGTGGCTGTTCCCAGTGCACTTCACCATCCTCATCGGAGCTGTGCACATCCCCCCCCCCCAACCCCCCCCCCAAAACATGACAACACGCCTCCAGCATTTGTTTTTTCTCACTTATACTGCAAACTGTGCCTATTTTCGCGCCGATTATATAAAAAAAAGTTGTTATTATTACTCTCCAGAATGGAAATTTCTAAAAATTAAAATCACTAAATATCATCTCACACTTCACCCTACCATTTCGTAACATGGCAAGCAAAGCTCACAAACCTTGAAATTAACTTCACGGGACTTTATGGCATAAATTACTAGCTTCATAATAAAGCACTCCATATAAATTATTTTACTACAGGCATATGGATTTTTTGAAACCATATGCCAGCATTGTTAACTTTTAATGTCACAAGACCTGTATTTTCAAAATTGCTACCATTAATAAAATACAAACTTGGGCACTCAGTTAAATGTTTGCCATCCACCTCCCCCCCCCCCCTCCTAAGGCAGGGAAGGACAGGGTTAGGGAACCGCGGCTTTGCTGGTCTGACTGGCGGGCTGTCTGTGTTGCGCCGGGACGCGCAGGGCGTCCTGACCTCTGGGCTGTGTGTTCTCGGCGGTCTGGGGAGGGAAACTTCCTCCAGCCCGCGGAGAGATACAAATGCTGCAACCGCCTGGGTGGTATAAGAGCCCTCACAAGGGCCCGAGCACACCCCCGCTCTGAGCTTCGGCAGTGATAGAAAAGGAGGCTGCGAAGCTCAGTGACCAATGATCTTACCTGTGAGTAAACCGTTTTTCTGATTCGCAAACCGTATTACTAACCTGGGTCATAATTGGTTCATATTACTGTATCCGAACGTACAGCTTACAGCTCATTGGTTTTGACAACATAGCAAGTGTTGTGTCGACTAATTACAGCACGAATAATAAAATCTTTAGTTTCCACCATATTAAGCCGTACATTAAAGTGGGTCTGAAAGGGTTAAATTGATAACAGCTACGACATTATGAATTTTTTACTAGGGCCATGTGCCTCGCCCGTACTCGGAAGATTAAACGTCTTGGGGATAGTAGCTGCGCATATTTTTTGGTAACATACCCACATCCCTCTCAGCGCAACTTGGAGTGCGAAGCCAACTGAGCTACTTCAGCAGCGCCGCCTCAAGCAAAGTTTTGATGCATCACTCTCGAGTCCAGTGGTGCTTCTTGTATTATATTTAAACAATATTAGTTGTGTTTGTAAGCCGTTATAGGCAGCTTAACTTCATTTCCAGTGCCACTTTCTACATTCAATAATAATTTATTTTACTTGTTATAGTTCATCCATTTTTATTCTGGGAGCCAACCTCGATGTATGAGTTGCGAGGGAGTTGTTGATTTGATATTGCAGCAGTTTCTTTTCACTAAATTGAAATTAATTTTTATTTTAATACTATGGCTTACTTCAATCGGATGCCCGATTGAACCCCTGCAAATAAATGCTTGTGCGAAAATGTTCCCTGCGTTGACGGGCCTGCCTACCAAGCCGGCAGCCACGAACTTCAAATGGGGAATCAGTGTTAAAGGCTGTTCACGATAAAGTGAGCACTTTTAAAATCAACCTTAGAAAAAAGTAGCTGTCCCTGCCTGCAGTAATTTTAACTGGCGCACTGAGTGACATGCGCCCAGTAGAGTTGGTAATGATGGATAGAAAATAGTTCCGTATTTTAATGCCGAATAATTAGTGTTAAGTGACCATTATGATAACATAATTACTTCTTTTGCTTTCTGATTTTATTTTCATTTATCGAAGAGTAAAATTGACCAGATTTGTAACATATTTACTTTTCTGATGATTCCACAGTTCCACCTGACCGACGCATGAATAAAGTGATGTGGTCCATGGCAATATTAATTTTACATAAGGTGGAGGAATACACAACGTTCGTACAAGTAGATCTTAAGCAAGGCTTTCAGAAGTACAGAATATAAACGATTTTCCTTCTCAATGCGCCAATTTTTAAGATAACTATTTCAAACAAAAAGTATTCTGCTTTAAATTTCTTAAGGAAAGGTGCTACTTTAAAATATTTTGCCATTTTTTTTTGTTTAACATATTTTTTTTATGAAATGTAAATATTTAAATCTACATATAACAAAAAAAAAAAAAGGATAAATAATTTTGTTTCAAAAACAATTTTATGTAGCAATATTACCTGAGAAAACCGCGTCAAGATGTTTTTTGTTTGAAATAGTTATCTTTAAAATCGACGCAATGAGAAGGAATTTCGTTTAGCATTGATTCCCCATTTGAAGTTCGCGACTGCTGGCTTGGTAGACAGGACTGGTAAAACACTTAAAAAAAAAAAAAAAAGTTTATCATTACGCACCGTAACGCATAAACACGGAGAATATATCTCGTGACCTCCAGCAGCATGCGCGTGAAACGGATCCGATGTGTCAAGGAACTGGTGAGAAGACAGGTAATTCCAGTAGGGGGTCTAGGATGACGCGGAAGTGTTTGTTCGCTTCTCCCAGCAGTGTCGGTTCACACTTCACGCATCAAGTTTCGACTCGCGAGTCAACCCACGGCCATTAAATACTGTAACATGTCATCATGCACGTATTCGAGTTCGTGAGTGGAAGATGTATTGATAAAAATAAATAAGTAAATTCACTCACCTAATTTATTTACAATGATATTAAAATACCCAGAGCTATAATTTACGACATTATACCATCTCACTTATCCTACAAGTGAACGCAGTGTTTAATGCCAATCTCAGTTCTAATCGAAGTTATTATCACCGTAGCTGCAGTAAATTAATCATCACTTAATATTTATACATATACGATCAAAATGGCATGCATTAACATCATTCCAAATGTGTTGCCACTCACGCATCCTGCGTCACTTTCGCTCACACTGTCCAGCCGATCAGTCTCTCTCCATAGTCTCTCAATGTGAGCAGACTACACTCACTGCTTCGCTGCTTCCGATAGTACCCCACACGCCTAGCACTTAAAGGGAATGGTGCACGAAGGCTGTGTATTTTCCTCAATTTTGGTCGAACGTTGTTTTTTTTTAGAGAATTTTTCAACATTTTTGGCACGACAAAACAAAGAAAAATTTCGAACACCTTCTTACATTGATAGATATTCACTGCCATTAATACTATCGGAGAACTGATGGAAGATAAGCAAGAATATCTTATTTCTCATCTTCCATCAGTTCTCACAGAATAATGAAGGTAGTGAATAAATAACTATGAAAGAAGTTGTTAAAAAATAATATTTACGTCTTGTGGGACAAAAATTTTTCGATAAACCCTCTGAAAAACAAGTTATAACGAAAATCGGGTAAATATATTGCTTTCGTGCACCATTGGTAGAGCTAGTAATTTTTCGCCAAAAAGTTTGAGTACAGGGTAGAATTCAATACTGTAAGCTGTGTCTATTGCCATTGGTTGCTCTCTGCTTGAGAAGACATTTTCATATTTGACCGGGTCACTCAGAATTAGGCAACACTTGCACGGCTCCTAAGTAATTCGTGTGCAGACAGTCAACACATCTCAAAAAGTATTTCAACCAATCAAGACAGGTAAATGACCCTAAAATGTTTTGAATTTTAACTTGTCTTGAAATCTTTTCGCGAAATTTCACTACCCCTAACCATTGGCCTTAAAGTCGTTGAAGACTCCAGAATCTCGACTCAGGTGCACGCTGCAGCTTATATAGCTGAGCCGACCTGGTCCAGAAGGTTCTTCGCCCCGTGACTCGAGCTGAAGGGAAAGGGAACAACGACTAGAAACATTCGCGCGACGACATTCGGAGACATTAATTCTTCGCGGATCGGGAGTGGCATCAGTTCCGATGATCTTATTACGGCACACGTCAGTGTTCCACGGTGGCTCGTTTGTATCACTGCCGTCTCGTCTCCGTTTGCCGGTGATACACTTGGAGAAATAAGCTTCGCACGCTTGTGAGAGGGGGAAACATGGGGCCGGGGAGGGAAAGGACATGGAGTGGTTGCATATAACAATACTTAACCGTTTCGAACATTAATTTATGATTTCACATGTTGCTAATAAGATAATTTTTATGCATGCCGTACCTCAGCAGGCCGAGCACTTGTTTTGTTATCACAGTCTATGATCTGTAGGATTCATGTTTAACTTTAGAACTATGTGATCTTTGAATGACTAATGCAATGGGGGTGAATGACTACATGGACATTTTTGGATACTAGCCATTGCGATGCAGATGCCTGTCATGGAAACTACCACGAAGAAAGTACTGTACAGTTGATATAAAAAGGGACACCTGTTTTGCACGAAAAGATTTAAGGAAAAGTTGTGATCCAAAACATTTTAGTTAAGAACCACTTTCGTAATTGGATCATTTGAATTGTTATGTGCCTGATTTGTCTGTCCACGAATTACGGACAGTCGGTATCAGAGAAACATAATTCTGATTGGCCTACTCACGTAGCAGACTATCTTCACACAAACACAAAAAGCCAATACCCAATGTAAGGCTACAAGTGTGCACATAGGATATTGAAATCTAGCCTCCACATAAATATTTTTGTGAAAAAACAAGTGGCCCTAGATATAAACAATAAGATAAATGCATGTGCATGAGCACGATTATGATACCAATTTGAGAGATTAGATCTCAATAACAATACTCTTTAGCAGAACATCCCAGTATTAAAATATTGATGAGACGAAACATGGAATTGCGAGGATAAGATTTGCTTGGTTATCTAAAGAAAGAAAGAAGGAAGGTGGTTTGAGAACTGTCGCCTAAAATGTGAACTGCAAGCAAAGAAGACGAGCAGCGCCCCCCAATCGAGGGTTGCTATTCCCAATTGTATGTTTCCACCCCCTTCAGACCCCCCCCCCCCCAATTCCACCGAAGAAGGTATTTTGATGCAGTGGGTATGTTTTGTTACTCCGATTTTCGTTAGCGTGTCGTTTCCGCCCTATTCGTGTTAGGGACTTGCAATTTTGTATAAGGGCATCTCTCAAAGGGAAGTTCCACTGAACGTAAGAAACTTTTAAAATATTGAGTTTTTAAGGGGTATCTATTTTAAGATTCGAAATATCCCCGAAACCATGCAACCTACAATGTTCCAATGTGACCTCAATAGTCTCATCTTATCACGGTATACTGCTGACCTTATCTGAAATATACAGTTTTAAGGAGTGATCGATTTTCGAATGTCGTTCGTGGGTTCTTCGTCATACATTCACGAGTACTTCGTAAGACTTTACCAGTTAATGGTCATTTTTGCAAGATTTTCACTTCTTTAAGTTGGTCCCATTTTCGTACCCTTTGGGTACCGAAAATTGTGCTTCGAAAAATCATTATTTCTGATTCCAATTATCACCTTATCCTTAACAACTTTATTGGAAAATAGTATTTTATTCAAACCCTTCTTCTTCTTTCGAACCCACCTCACCCGTAGCCACCACCTGAAACTCTAGGAGGAAATACCATTAAGGAGAAGAGGAATGTTTTGCTCCTTCCTACATTTTATCGCTTGCTGTTTCCACACATTTCGGCAAAAGAACTTTAAAGTTGGCACCTTAGTTTTGTTTAAGGAGGAGTTTGTTACAAAATAGGGTTTTGCGGGAATTTTGTTTTCTTAAAGTTTTATTTTTTTTTTCGATTCCCAATATTTCCCAAACGATTTGACTTATGAAATTCCAATTTAGCTCGATCCTTAACCCTATCACTTGCCCATTGCTTATGGTGCACTGTAGACCTCAACTCAACTGTACGATTTTAGGAGTGGTACATTTCTAATTACTATTTCCTAATCAGTTTGATAGACAGCAACGGGACTCAATAGGTATGGGGGCCACGGCTGAGCGGTTAGATATCTCACCTTCCACAAAGGTGAACAAGGTTCAACCCCCCGGGGGTCACTTCCGGATTTTCGCAAGTGGGAATCGTGCCGGACGATGCCGCTGGTTGGCGGGTTTTCTCGGAGATCTCTCGTTTCCCCCGCAATTACACTCTGGTGCTGCTCCAGTCTGATCATATTTCACCCTCATCGGCTCAAGACCTCGTTGTTATGAGCTGCTCAAATCTCTCAACTAACTCAATAGGTATACTCAGAAGCCCAACATCTTTAGTCTATTTAGGTGCCAGGTACCTTGTAGTATTTATGTAATTTTTCCGAATTTAAAACGTGTAATTTTTGAAAATTTTTTCTTTGTTCACCAAAAAGTCTTTAGTGGGTTCTTCCCCGTCCATTTTATAATGACGTGTATGAATTTCCCAGGCTGTATACATTTTACACTAAACGGTAGTATAACTATATAAGGAATAGGTAATAACCTTCATCCTAATATACAACCTCCAAAAAGCCGAAATAAAAGTCATAATTATTATGCTTTTTAATATAACCCAACTTTCTTTTCCCCTTGATTTACCCGCAACGAATAGCATATGGAACCTAAAGTCTCTGCTACTACGAATTACGTAGACCACGGGTTAGGATATCGCGTTTTACATCGTCTGTAAGTTCAGCTACTGAAGTTTACGTCGGCTGTCAGCCCTGCTTCTGCACATTAAAACGACTTCTTTATGCACATGTCGTCTGGTTCACTCGCTGGCACGACCTAGTACGTAGTACACGATCGTATTTGAATGTATTGAAATAACCCATAGGTTTCATTTAGTATGTCACTTACGGACAAGTACCATAGAGTACATTACGATACAGAGGTGAAACAGCCACTTGTACGACGAACTACAGCCGCGAGCGCCATCAAAATGACGTCACTGCCCAGTAACTTGTTGAAACGCCGTTTCACCAATCAGCTCCTGGCTATCTACTTACCAACCACTACAACAGCCAAATAGAAAAAAATTCGCAGCATGCTGTAGCCCATCAGACACAAGGCGCGTTCCTAGAGCTTCGCAGAGTCAATCAGAGAGTGGGTATGCTTGCATCAGAGGAAACACCATGCATTTTTTCTATATGTATTTATCTGCTCTAAGCATGTACGGTAACTAGAGCCCCGAGTATTTCGCGGATTAAGTTGGCAGCAAGCTAGGCTCGACAGCCCTCTACACACTCGTGACATTATCGTTTGCTTATTGGTTGCGGTGATCAAGTGAGGCCTATGTACTGGAATGTTAAACACTCACTCTACTGCTTCCTGCTTATTACTGTCTCACAGGTAAACGGGGCGTATCTAAATAACTGTCGTACAATGAATTGAACAAGTGTTGCGGAGTCTACCTCGCCACAGAATGAATTCGTGAAATACTCATGGCTCTAACGGTAACATTTGATAAGTACTTTCTGCACCCGCAGGTAACGAGGCATTTTAGCTGTCGATGAAAAGTTGATGCAGCCTGTGTACAATGGGGTGTCGGAGTATCGCATGGCGGGGTTGTCGTAACCAATCCGACCACTGCCGCATCGCATCGTGGCTTTAGATTCTCCTCCAGCAACAGCTTATCTCCGTGAATGATGTGGATGCTATACGTCTTCCATCATTTGATAGCACATTTGGAGACACACTTGCCACACAACTCGTGTTTTTGAAGGGATAAGCATAATCTGTTTGCCCTCTTCTCGAAGATACACATTCCAATTGACGGCCTAGTAGAAGTAATATTGGTCGATCAAAAAAAAGTGTTATTTTTCTGGTGGATTTCGTACTTTGCTAACTTTCGTTCTAGTTGTGGGAATTACAAATGCCTTTCGTATACTCTACCGAACTGTTCGCACGAAGAACGTGTTTTGATGAGTCGCGCATTTTTTTATTTAATTATTCGGCAGTATTTCAGCAGTTATACTTTGTGCATACTTTCACACATGCAAATAACGCAGATGCGAAAATAGGAGTCAGAAAATAGCATTGTTCTACAGTACATTGATTGACACTTTGAGGTCAACAGACATTTACAAGACAACCAAGACAAGTTAGAAGTGAGTAACTTATATCCACGACTGCAGGAACACCTGTTCTATAGGTCTCTGTGTTCCCACTCACTATCGTTCTAGTGGCCAACATGACAATGGACACGCTTACTGTGCTCTACAACGTTCGTTATTGACTTGTCATCAGTCACTAAGGCGCTGAGTTGATTTTGTCCCAGTCAAATGACTTTATTTGCGTAAGATGTTTTACAGTCACCTGTCCTTTTGAGGAGATGCAACAAAAATATTCCTGTAGTAAGGAAAGTTATTGTTACTGATCTGCAGAATTCTTGTAAGATCCTGTGAAACACAGGCAGTAAAACGACTGCATGGAAATGCTATTTTTTTTTTTCAATGACAATGAAATTTTCAAAATATTTTTGCTCGAACTACACTTGAGCATAGTCCTTAAAACTTTGTGGACTATGCTTGAGTGTAGCTCGAGCAAAGTTAATTTGGACGTGCAGTCTTTGTTCGGCTAGTGTTTAACACGACCTCACAAGAACACCACAGCGCAGTAACAATGATATTGCTAACGATAGAATTAATTTTTTATAGCCACTCAAAGGGACGTGATTGATTGTAAATCCTTTTATACGATAAAGGAAATTAGATTGGGCCATTATTAGTTCGGCGATGATCGGCCAATAATGAATGCTATAAAGTACAGGTTAGTTTCCGGTGTGACGGACTAATAGGACGATGGCGAGTTCTAACACAGACACCAACAGAACCGGTGTTCTTGCAGTAGTGTGTATAGGTGACTCACTTCTAATTTGTCTTGAGTGCCAGTAAGTGTGTGCAGACCTCAATGTGTTAACGTGTTAATGCAACTACAATACAAGCAACATAAACACACGTTATCGAGACCCCGAGTGTACAGCGTTGCTTTCTACGAGCGCCTTTTATTAGAATTCCGCTCTCACATGATATTCGTAAAAAATGAACTCGACACGTCGAATTTTGAATGTGCATCGTTGCAATATGCTGTTATTCGTTATCACTTCTTTCTTGTCCTATAACGCTAAATCGGTATTTTATTTATCAATAAGCATATTTTTACCACACGGAATCAGCTCTGACATCCTTTTAAATACTGTTCATAATTATTTACATAAAAACATGATTAATTAAGAATTTAAGCAACCAGTGAAATTAATAGTAAAATTCTGTAGTGTCCACGAACATTTCCGAAGAGCGACTTTGAATTTCCTACTCAAATTTATTGCCTGAAGATGATAAATCACTCAATTTGTGCAGCAGAAGAATTCACATTCGCGAGAGAAAAAAATCAACAGCGTTCGTTTTGAAAAAGAACGTTGTTTAAAAATGTCTTCGATTTGCAGTTTGCTTCATTGGTAGGGACCTGCGCTATTCGCGTTATAGTTTGGCACCAGACTAAACCTCACAGTACTGTATATACTGGAGTCGACGTCGTTTGTCCATTCGATGCTGCTTAGTTGTAAAGTCGCCCTTTGTGACTGAACGGAACGTGATTGGGGCTCACAACTGCGAAGTGTTAACGTATTGGTGTAGAGTTACCCAGGGCGTATCAAATACAGTATATGATCCAATGACAAACGTATTGCAAAGGTAAAAGTGTTAAAAGTTTAAGTTGTCCCCAAGCAATAACCCGAATTTTGCACGCCTCTATTCATTAGTATACATACTTTTACGAGCACATCGTAAGTTCACTACGCAAGGCTGAAAAAAAAACATATTCAAATTCCTACTAAAAAGTTGCTGTTATTACTAACAAACGAACAAGCATGTTCAGCGACAGCACTTGCTCCAGTTCCACGTCATCACCGTAACCTTTAAGTACCTTTAGCTGGCAGGCCAGATAGGCATTCGCTGTTTATTGCTACCCGCTCCTCTTCTTGTGGTCGTGTTATGTTTATGGTAATGACTTAACGTCTCGTCGACAACGAACGTCATTAGAGACTTGGAATCAGGGGGCTCGGGCATTCAGTATCGGGGGAGAGAAGCATCTATCGCCTGTAATTAGGAACACTGTCCGGAACTCGCATCGAGTGAATCCGGAAACCATGGGAAAAAAAAACCTAAATCAGGATTGTTGAACCGGAAATGGAACTCCGGAAGTGGGGCGTTCGACATGCAAGACATTTTCTGCAGAATTATATAAGTCCGTGTCGAGGAAGTAGTGTGCTTGGTGTCATGTTTGTACCGTTTCGCTTTGCTGGGTGTTACTGCAAAAACTGGAAGTGGCTTGAGAGAATTCTTATATTTTTTTCTAACTGTCTTATAATTCTCCTGTGCCGTCAACCATACTTACATTCATAAAGCTGACGCTCTACACACTGCATGCTGGTTAAGACTAGCCAGCCAGTAGCTTAGATTATGGCTCCGGTAATGTTCATCGACAGACCCGCAAATTTCTCGGACTCCTTTGGCGACAAGATGAACTCCACAATCCTGTGTGTACTCGAGTCTCAGTTAGTTGTTTCGTTGGCTGTTGCTCCAGTTTTACCCCAGATCAGGTAGCACGGTTAGTGATTGGCTCGAATTCGTTCAGGGTGTGTCTTAAGGGGAATGGTGCATGAAGGCACGATTATCGATATTAGTCGTTTTCCAAAGGGTTTATCGAAATTTTGGCTCGACAAGACTTAAATAATAATTCTCAACACTTTTTTACGTTGCTGGATTTTCATTGCCTTCATTGTTTTCTGAACACAGGTGGAAGAAAAGAAAGGAATTTGTTTTCACCTTATCTTCAATCAGAGCTCCGAGAATAACGAACGCAGAGAATTTTTAACCATGTAGTCCTAATAATGCGGTCAAAATTGTTATTTGCATCTTGTCGAATTAAAAATTTCAAAAAATCTCCTGTATAACAAACTGTAACAAAAATTATATAAATATATGATTTTCGTGCACCATTCCCCTTAAATACTGCTATCCAATTGTAAACGATAGCTAAACGTACAAGTGTTTGAAGTCCATCTTGTCCTCGAATGAAGCCGCGAAATGTCCGGGTCTCTATTTACCGATGCATTTACCTCGTAATGGACGAAGTATGCAACCTTCCGTACTTTCTAAGGGGCAGGCAGGGCGTCGCGTGAAGGTCGCAGCAGACAGCGCGCGGAACTGCCCGTGGGTGTGGCTTGATGGAGAGTAGCCGCGAGGTAGTGTGTCATGTCTACACTCATTACCGCTTGTGAGCACGGCTGCCCACGCCACCTACAACCTCTCCAGCGCCGCGGTATTAATAGCTCCTGTTCTCCCACGGCTATCACTCTTATTTGGTCACGCGGAAGGGGGGAAAAAATGTGCTACCGAACGTATTCGTTGACTATGGCCGTGCACATCGTAGACATAGCTGAAGAGTAAATAAACAAATTTCTCTTTACTTCCAACTCTTTCTAACCTACTTGCATTGGAAAAATTGTTACCAATAAGACACTATGGTTAGAGACCCAAGTATTTCGCCCTCTACACACTCGAGACATTATCGTTTGCTAATTGGTTGCTGCGATCAAGTGAAGCCTCTGTACAGGACTGCTAAACACTCACTCACACTACTGCTTCCTGCTTATTACTGACTCGCAGATGACAGGGGCGTGTCTAAAGAACTGTCGTCCAATAAGGACAGTAGGCGAAAAGAACAAGTGTTTGGAGTCTACCTCGCCACCTAATGAATTCGTGAAATACTCGTCGCTCTAATTGTGGTTTAAAGCATAATGACCTACACAGACCCAAGTATGACGGAATGTGACGGTGCGTAAAGATAAAATGAGTGTAAGGAACAAGGAAAGTATAAAGAAAGTATTTACTAAACAATAATTAGGTTTCGTTTTTACAGTAATACAATAAGTTAATGCAGTAACTATTGTAGTACAATACAAAATGTCTTTGTTTGTTATGCCTGAGAAACTAACAAATATAAAAGACACCAATGTTTAATTTAATTCTCACATGCAAAATTTAACATTCTCAACATTCAATTACTTTATTATATACTGACTGGAAAAATTGAAAGAAACGGGACAAAGCAATCCAAATATAAGTGGGAAACAAAACCTATAACAAAAACACAACTATAACAAAAGCAAAAAATTAATAAAAAATTGCGGCACGACCCACACGAAAGTAGCAGTCAAAAACGAAGGTATTAACTATTTACAGTCAAAAAATGGCACTCCTTCACTTCGGGCTTGATGCGCACCGCTATCAAAACTCCATTAAAGAACAAGAATTGAAATATAGGAAAAGGTTTAAGGGGGAAAGGCGCCTCAAGTTAGCGGATCGTATCAGTCTGCTGTTTGATACCCTTACAGTAATAATCATACTAGTCTGCTCAGACCTAACAGATATATTAAAAGTTACTAGAAGACGAAAAATTACAGCACTTCTTGGAAAACATGGTGACTAGGTGTATCACGAACAAACGGGTTCAGCCGACAAAACGTCTGCCTTCAATAATATTATATTAAAAAAAAAAAACGAGACTATACCTTGTGGCACGTTGCCGCGGAACCTTATAAATGCTTATGCCGACCAGGAATATTTGCTGAAACACCCATGACGACACCGCAGAAGTGAGCTACCTCCAAGTACCAGATCCGGTATATATACACGGATTCACCACTTATTCCAGCGCGACGACGCACTCTCCCTTGAAACGCGCGGCGCAAGGTTCATCGTTAGCAAATAGGGCGAATCAAACTCGATGCAACAGCCGCGCAAATCAATTGAGGCCTAGCTCAAGCTTTATCCACCCAATATGCAGCTCGTGGCGTCGGCAGATGGTATCGGCGACGACGGCTGGTGCACCAGGTTACACTCAGTGACGGAAATGTTTTTGTACCTTTATAGCTTAGCACCCAAAACTGTTTAGTTCAATCGAATTCAAACGACGAATAGGGTAACTTGCGTACGCCACGTTACATCTCCCGCCACAAATATTTCAACCACTGCTGAAGCCGACATTCCCATCTGGGTGGCCGATCCAGGGAGAGACACGGCCCAGTAGGCACAAACGGTGTGCTCAGCACAGATCGAAACAAGGAACTGTCCAGAGCTAAGTAGAGTAGAAACGACCACACTGTAGCACTGCAGAGGAAGGAAAGCAGAAATTTCTTTAATAGGAAAATCCAGCATGTTCAGTACATCTTCAACCGCCACATCTTCAAAGCATCATCTTCTAAGTGCGCACACACGACAGGGAGAGTGAGGCTTCAGAGACGCAGTCGCAGCTGGGAGGGGGAAGAATTGACGCCAGGCACCTGGGACTCCCACCAATGAGGACCCGGTGACAAAAATAAAAAACCGAGATATAAATCCAGTCAGTACAAAACAGATATATAAAAATTACATGTAACACATAAAGTACACAAAATCCGGCACAGTTAAACGTACAACTAAAATAGATGCCACAGGCATCAACCAGTATCACCTTCAACAAAAGGTTTAGTGTTAGCTACATGAACTTTCATAACAGACTTCCCTGACAGTCGTAAACAAACAGAGTAACAGGGGTTAGAAACTTAAGAATCTCATACTGTCCTTTATACTTCATTGCTAATTTAACAGTAAACTTATTAACTGCATTACTAAAATAATGTGACTGCACCAAAATTTTATCAACAGTTTGGGAGCACTATGAGAAAACCCACATACTCATTTGTCCCAGAAGAAAACACACATAATTATATTTACATAAATATAGAAATATAAAATTATTTTTATTTATACTATACATAATTATGTATAGGTATATAAATATGTAATAACATGCATTTAAAATAATTTTATACATAATTATGTATATATAAATATGTAATAACATGGATTTAAATTAATTTGATACATAATTATGTATATATAAATATGTTAATATAAAATAATTTTAAATTTTTATATTTACATATAAATATGCCTACAAAAATATTTAAATACCAAATTATTATGTAAGTACATGTGTGTTTTCTCCTGGGGCGAATGAGTATGTGGGTTTTCTCAGATTGCTCCCGTGTTTTTTTACATATAAATTTCGTGGCGGAAGGCCTTTTGTTGGCACAAGCTATGCTCTTTACTGTAAGAAGAAACGCATTTATATAGAAAAACTGACAGTTGATGTTCTGTCACCGTCAGGTGGACGTCGATTTGGAAGCGCTTTCTCGTCATACCACGAAGATGAATTACGAATACGAAGGCCTGCCTTAGACCTCAACGATCATGGAGCGGCGACCAGCGTCATCTCTAACTGGTTGTCGCCAGTGTCAATTCTGCAATCGAGTTTTCACCTATGGTCGAAATGCTCGTCGGCATGAGAAACAGCCTTTACGAAGAGCCCTTTTCACGCGATGAATCATTACATCATTGGTCCCATATGTAGTTTGTGCACGGTGATACATTGAAATAACATGCCGAGATCTGCAAGGATTCGTCCACTGAGAGTCAGCAAGTGTTATCGGCAATACCTCTTGCTGCATCGATGGGTAGCGATTCGGCAAGTGATTATGATGAGACAGTAATGCTAACGACGAAATAAGTGCAGCAGAGTTGGTTTTGTGTGGAATGTACACTTGCAAGACTTTTGCGTAAAGTCAACGAACTTCAAAATAAAAGGAAGTTGGCTCTAAATACTGATGAGCATACAACTCCTGCTACAAAGGAAGCAAATTTAATATAGAATACAAAGTCGGAGGGGAAGATGACTATGAGGAGAGCATTGATAAAGATGAAAATCAAGACAGTGATAGTGCTGAAGACGATGAATACAATTTTCTTGAAACACTGACACGCACCTACAACACATTTTCTGCAACAAGCGACATGAAGAAGGTAGAAGCCGCAGATAATACTGTCTACATATTTCCCGAAGACCCGAAAGAACTTGTTGATAGACTCAGATATTTGATTGACCTGCAAAAACACGGGGATCTCTCAGGCATTGTTGGAATAGCATCAATCATTAGAGAACTGAAGGGAAGGAGTTATATCACATGATGTCATTAACTGCCCTCTTATGAAAGTGTAAATACAAAATAATAATAAATTACTATTATAATTTTTTCTTTATTTTGTGTGTCGTTTCCTTTTTCCCTCACAACTTTAAAGTGGTACTATGAACACTCGACTATTAACGGTAATATCTGCATATAGAATTATAATAAAAGCTTTAGTATAAAAATGCACGAATAATGAACAGTATACAAAACATTAAGTCTGTCATCATGAACAAATTTTGGAGACAGTTGGTGAATCTTTTTTTAAAGATGATTGATGGAAAGTTTGCGAAAGATTGTGAACGATTGCGAAATATTGATGGAAAGATTGCGAAAGATTGATGGAAAGATTGTGAAAGATTTGTGGAAATATTGCGAAAGATTTATGGAAAGATTGGAAGATTGATGGAAAGATTGTGAAAGAGTGCCAATTATTGAGTGGAATATTGAATGATTAACATATTGAATACTGATGGATATATTGAAAGATTGGTGAGAAGTGGCGAAGATTGAGGTGCTGATTGATAGAAAGATTGAGAAATAGATAGAACGATTGATGAAAAAACAAATCTTAATTAATATTTTTTTGGAATTTTTTGGATTTTATGAAAGTTTCTAGAATTTCTTTTGGGGTGTAAGGTCATCCAAGGTCATGGGTACAAGGCCAATTTCACAGATGTGACGTCAAGGAGAAGGTAATCCAGATCTAACATGTTGTTCGGAGTCATCAGTGCCACCTAGCTGTTGAAATATAAACAAATGACAAACGAAATAACCAATGTGGTGGATGTAGTGCATTCGTCAAAATAAGCAAAGGTGGGTGGGATAGGGAGGGAAATGTTAATACAATGTGATTGATTTAAGGCGTGTCAGTAGTCTGCTGGACATGGTGCTGTGGGGAACCTCCAGAAATGTAAGTTTTTAAAAATTATTAAAAGGAAAATCATTTCTAATAATATGTTTATTTGTTTTTTTTTTTATAAATTCTTAAGACTCGTTTTGACAAATTTTTGGGTTCGAGGTCAAACATTACTGGTATTAAGGTCAGTGGTCAAGTTCGCCTGAACCCAAGATGACGGTAGTAGTCAATTATGTAATATGCTTGCTAACTTTAGGAATTTATTTAATTCTTACCATTTTTTCTCGAGTTGTTTTCAAGGTCTTCAAAGGTCACAATTATAGAGTAAAAGTCATGCATTAAGGTCAAGGTCACCTGGGTCCAAGATGGTGGTAGTAGTCAGCGCTGTAATATGCTCGGTGACTTTCATGAATTAATTCAATTTTTACCATTTTTCTCGAGTTTTTGTTTTCAAGGTCTTCCAAGGTCACGGCTATAGAGTCAAGGTCATGGGTCAAGCTCAAAATCAATATGGCTGCCAGTGCTCTGCCCTCGAGAAGCGAGTCTCCCAAATACTTCCGATTGATCGAAAATTGCCTTTCTGTGGCTAAATTTTTGCAGCAGGGAGGGATCGGTACTTTTTTGAGGGGGGAAACAGGAAATTTTAATGGAAAAGAGAAATTCTGAGTTAAATTTGGTTTAATTTGAGGGAAAATGGCCACCGGGGGACCGGAATGACCGAGAATGGACATCTCCGATCTCCAATCCCCCATCCCCTTGCGCCAATGTCCCCTTTTTCCTTCTACTACTGGCTAGTATGGCACCCGTCGTGGCATTTCTGCCTTGTACGGCCAAATTTTATACCAGGTTTGGTAATAGGACACGTTCTATTTTTCATGACAGGTTCCGTACCGGCTTTCCTACCTGGCCAATCGCATCGCAGTTTCAGAGCGTTGGGCCCTCCCAGTGGCTACTACTTGAAACGAGTTGGTAAATAAACCTAAAAGGGCGCCTCCATCTTGATTATACATTCGTGAGGTAGAAACTCTTCGAAAAAGATTTAAAATTCGAAAAAGACGATTAGTTTTGGCGATATATTTTAATTATTGTGTAAAACCATCTTAAATATTTAAAACATTATCTACACGATGGAAGAAATAATTCGAGTGGTTATTTATATAAGTATATCGTATTTAATTATCACACGTATGAACTGGTTGGACAGTGGTAAGATTATTGTGCTCGTGAAACAGGCTAACTTTTGGGCGTGAATTCGAAACTCCGTCGACCCCTAAATCCCCCCCCCCCCCAAATTCTCCCCAAAAATATTACGTGCGGATAATAACTTGTTACGCAAAGAAATAGCTACGTTTTTCGAAGGGTAAATCATTTTAGTAAAACATAAAAACAGCACTTTCGTACTGTTGTGACTTGGCTATCATTTTCAAGAAAATGAATGGAACTACCCTTGTGCGCAATGAATTTATGTTAAAGCCAACAGTATTACGGCAGCATTAAGGTGTGCTAGCTATTTTTCTTATAGGCCTACACAAATTACTGACTGGTAGCAATTCTACAAATGGGGTTCATAATTAGGACTACTATTCGAGCCACACGCTGCGCACCTACCGAGGATGTCAAATGCTATTGGCTGTTCACGGTAAGAGGAGCACTTTTGTAATCCCTGCTTAAGATCTACTTGTATACATTTTGTGTAATCCTCCACCTGATATAAAATTATCATTACTATGGGTCTCATCACTTTATCCATACGTCCGTAAAATGAAACTGTAAAATATTTAAGAAAGTAAATACTTTACAAATCTGCTCATTTATACACTTCGATGAATTAAAAAAACAGAAAGTGAAAGAAATAATTGTAAGTTATCACAAATGGTTAACTAACTCTTTTTATTCGGCGTTAAGATATGGAACTACTTTCCATCCATCGTTACCAACTTTAGTAGACAAATGTCACTCAGTGCTCTCATTAAAATGTATGCATATAGTGGCAGTGACTTTTTTCTAATGTTCATTTCTAAAGTGCTCACTTTATCGTGAACAGCCTTTAGTACGCAAACTGCTGTCGTGTAATGGACCTTCTTTGGCGGCTCATATAGCGGCTTTTGTACCAGCTCGTGCACCAGGCCTTGTAGAAGCATGTACAGGGACCTAGTACGGCACCATGTATCGTGTAATATCGACTTAATACGATTGATGGTTCCTTACTGCACGCCTTAATTGATCATTTTCATGCCCCTGCTATCGACGAGCTGCGGTACCATTCCTCCGCCCTGATGCCCGCAACCCCAAAATCACCTTTGTGAGCCCCACTAACGAATATTGCTGATAGCATAGTAACAATTTTACTATCATTCACGAACACATTATTGCCTACCAACACACTGAACATATCGGTGACCACAAAATGCCTTTTTGTGGTCATCGATAAATTCTGAGACTGCGAAATCTTTGGTGGTACCCCAGAATTTTTTGTGATGGCTGTATGACAAAATTTTGGTTACCACGACTTTTCCCCCCGGTGTTGCGAAAGAGCAAGTTGTACCTGAGGTGCTGATTCGGTGTGGGCTGTGGCGCCCACATATTCGGGATGATTTTTCTTTGACAGCAATTAAGCCTTAAAGACATTGACCACCTAAGTGTAGAAAATCTCACCAAAGGACAACGGACCGAATTCGTACGCACTCAATTATAATAATATTTTATATGAAAACTATTTCTTACTAGGTGCTACCAACACACGCATTTTCTCATTGTGTTTTTTTTTCTTCATATTTATTATAAACGTAATTTTATAAACTATAAAGAAAATATAGTTAAATTACAATTTTAACGAAAAATAAGATACTTTTATATTAACAGAGGTATAAAACGATTGCGATAAATTATATGTCTAGGAAATAACTAAACACGTCAGACATTGAGTAATTTTTCAAAGGTTTGATTCAAAAATGTGAAGAAACCGTGAATAGACTACAGTGAAGTTGGCAGAGAATTTGTAAAATAATTACTAAGGTTTTTCTTTGTATTGAGAGTGTAATGTTTAAACCTATGGCCTGTGAATACGTTTCTTGCGCGATACTCTTTTTAGACTAGGAATTTTTTAGGCTGTTACCACATTACTATACAGTTCCACGATTTCACTTGGATGAACTATGCATAAAGTGATCAGGCCCATAGAAACGTTAACTTTGCACATGTTGGAAGGATACCAAATTAGAATAGAAATAGATATTAAGCAGAGCTTTTAAAAGTGCTCGATCGAACGTGAACAGTCTACAACAACACTTCCTGTCCTATGGTGTCCGAAATTCAAGGCCACGTCCCACTTAATTCAGGTACCCTTTGCTAAGGTCGAACTCCGAAGGACACGAGCTACAGTCAGCCGTGTCGGATGGCGGGCGGGACCGCAGCCCCGCTGCGAGCGAGCCCGCGCCGCGAATGAGGTGTCATCGGACACAATAGTTATGAGGCGAGTCTATTGTCCGGGGCATGGGCGTACGCTGTGTGGGTGAGGAGGTGCCTCCGACTGTTAACGGCCTATCGCCGCGTGGGTTCGAGCACCAGACCACGGTCGACGAGCCTCGCCGACAAGGGCAGGCTGCGTCCCATCAGCGCGCTATTTATACCGCGGATCAGCGGCGTGCGTGGCGAATCGTTGCAAGGTAAGCTGGCGTTAGCTCTGTGCTCTACATTGTTGCTTGCTAGTTTGTACCTCCGCCACTGAAACGTAGCTCGGCCAGGTGAAGCCACAGGACGCGTGCAATGTGTCCCTTGCTGCTCGCTTGTGAGTTCAGTTTCCCTAGGCTGCACGTTGGTTACTGTCTCATGCTGAATGCACCGAGAATGTACAGCTGTGAGCAAGCACCAGCTCACCACACGCCACTGCCGCGACTGTCGAGAAACCGCAGAGTATTCAGCAATACAGAGGTGAAACCGCCGCGAACCCCGGCCGCACACGCCAGCAAAATGGCGTCCTTAGTCTGTAACACGTCGGGACACTAGGCAACAGGGAATATTTTGCGACTCGCAGTAGCCAATCAGACACAAGGTCCATTTCCATATCAGCGAATGGACATGCCCATATCAAATGAGTCTTGACGTATTTTCGTTTCTACTTGCAATTGCCTTATGGCGCCAGATAGTTCCCATTTAATATAAGTGGCATTTCTATATAAGTAGCGTGGCCACAATGAGTCCTTCGGCCACAACTCTTCTGTCAGTGAAGGAAACATTTGTAAACAAATGCTGCGAGTTCATTGTACTCTCCCATTTTTTGTAACGGCCAAGTAAGGCTGCTGGAGAGCTGGGTATTTCATTTCATGCATAAAATGGGAAGGGAGATTTTAATTTGTCTTCCATGAGACGGCAAATTTTTTTTTTTTTTTTTTTTTTTTTTTTTTTTTTTTTTTTTTTTTTTTTTTTTTTTTTTTTTTTTTTTTTTGCGGTTCTTCCAGTGTCGTTTTGAATTGCATACTGTTTTGCTCGTGCTGAAATATCATTCAAATGATTATAGCTTCCAAAATTCTAACTACAACGAAAGAACATAAAACGATAAATATGTCGCTTTTCGTACCGATGCGAGTAATGCAATTTCATCGAAGTTAACCGTACACTAATTGAAGTGCGGTTTTTATAGTCATATGTATTTCAAACATTCTAAGTATTAACTTTTTCGAAAACAATTTTTTTACAAAATTTATCAGTTTGCTGTTTGTAAATCCCTGACCGTAACTCTTGGACACACGTGCCGTGGCAATCCTTCGGTAAATACAAATATTTAATATGTTTCCTGAAACCAACAAACTTACGCTTCGACGAAAACATATCTGTGTCGCTTCTTCATTGCAGTTATGGAAATTTACGGACTAAGCCATTTTTTTTCTCGAAGCTGTTGATGTTTGCCGATAATATTACATTTCACGCAAGAGAATGCACTAGATAGGCACTAGGCAATCATCTGCTCTTGGCGAACGCCAAATACAAATATTATTAATGACAGATAAAATATTCCGAAAATACCGGCTAGGTACCCTCATAACCGTAACGAAATAGAGCACGTACACAATGGCTTTCACGAGAGTGGAAACAATTCACTGATCGTAAGTGTCCACACGCTCCGTCAAAACTGACAGACATGTTTTTTACAGCCAGTTAACTATGACCCGAAAAAATGTATATTACTTAAGAAACATACTTTATACCATACAAGTTGTAGGTATAATTAAGTCTTTAAAATGTAACTTGCAGTTTTAATTTTTTTTCTTCCCATAACATCATCACTGTCGCCAAGATGACTACATACATCTCGCAACAACTCATGAGTAGGGACCTGCGAAATTCGCGTTATCATTTGGCGTCAGACTAAACTCCACAGTATTGTGTATACTGGAGTTGACTTCGTTTGTCCATTGGATGCTGCATAGTTGTCAAGTCACTCCCTTTCTGACCGAACGGCACGCGATTGAGGCACACAATTGTGAAGTGTTAACGTATTGGCGCAGAGTTACCTAGGGCGTGTCAAATAAAGTACAGTCCAAAGACAAATGTGTTGCGAAGGTAAAAGTGTTTAAAGTTTAACGTGTCCCCAAATAATAACGCGAATTTTGCATGCCTCTGCTCATGAGTAGAGACCTGAAAAATTCGCGGATTCATTTCGGGACAAGCTAGACTTCAAAAACTTTTACGTTTTTATTATTTTTTTGCAATTGGCCCACAACCTGTTTGACACATTTTACAGAACTCTGAACCAATAACAAATAGCCAGGGAAATGTAATCCTAATAGCGGCCTCCCACTGCGGAAGAAAGCATGCAATAAGCAGTTGGTATCTGCGTGCGTATACAAACAAACACGGGTTCTAGCTTATAAGTAGGGATAGGAAAATTTCGCGAGTTCCTTTCAGGACAAGATAGACGTCAAACACGTGTACACTGAAGTTGAATTTGCAATTTGATCGCAGTTTATTAGACACGCCCTGGACGACTCTGAACCAATAGCAAACTTACAAGGAAACAAGTAACGAGTGCCATACTACCGGGTGTGAAGTAACGCTGACTACTCTACGGGGCAGCAGCCAATGAACAAATATCTGAGGCTCGAGTGTACACATGACTGTGGAGTCTAGCCTACAGGTATTTGAACTCGCGAATTTTTCCTATCTCTACCTATAAGTCATTGAACTCGCGAATTTTTCGTTTCTCTACTCATGAGGCGATGCAATACTTTTCAAACCAGAGAGTTTACTGTTTATATGCCGCGTAGGTTGGTCACTTTGATAAACTGCAACCTGTTTTCATGAAATGAACAATACAGGAAATGAAAACGCAGCGGCAGGCAGTTGAACTACTGTAGGCCTACACGGGCAGCGTGGCTGAAACGGCGGGCGGCGCTAAGTTGGCACTGAACTCGAGCCAAATCATTGCACGCCCATGTAATACGTTTTCACCTTACCATTCCATTTAACAACAAAAACTAAGGGAAATACTGAGTGGCACGCTCTAGTAGTCCATGCCAGCCACCAACTATAAACATTTAATTTAGTTCCTTAATGTCGCAATTAGTTATACATGGAAAAAAAATTGTACACAATAAGAAAAATTTCACGTTTGACTTTTTTCACAACAGGCGCTATTACTTGCAAAATTTTAGTCACGTTTCCGTTCAAGCCCCTAACATTTCGCGGATTACTTTGGCAACAGGCCATACTTCACAATCTCCTGTATAACCGAGCCACAGTTGTGTGTTTATTGAATGTTGTTACAGATCGAAGCCTTGGTAATGTGTAGTTCAAGACTCACTCTACTGCTTTGTCATTACTGGCATACAGTTTCACAAGCGAATGCACAAGGCGGGTTTTCCCAGCACGAGTACAGGAGGGTGGCAGATGAGCAGACAGCTGCCGTGTGGCGACGAGGATAGTGGCGTGACTCGAGAATGCACTTCCCGGGCACGAAGGTGGGAGGAACGGCAGCCGCGTGGTGACGGTAGCGAAATGGCGAGCGATTGCAGAGAGGAAGGTCCCGGCAGAAGGGAGCAGCCGGCAAACACAAATGGTGACGAGGACAGCGGGGTGACTACCGGCGGGCGGCGACGCGCCCGCGGCACACGTGTCCCTCCCACACTCGGCCGGACATCACGAACGCACGGTAGTGGTCAATGACACCCTCCAGGGCTTGCCGGGGCTTCTGGCTATTATCCCTATTATCCCATGTAGCCGCCACTTGTCATTCGCCTCACGCGAGCCGAGGCACAATGCCCGCTGATGTCTCAGTCCGCGGAGATAAAGTATGCAGTCGCCAGCTAAGCGCGCAGCTGTGCAGGAGCAGTTAGCGATGGTTTAGCGCCTTGTCGGCCAAATAACTGCGCTCGCGTTTGCATCCTCCTCTCGGTTAGTAGCCGCTATTAGTGCACCACGTTGTTTGAAGTGAACGCAATAAATCTAGTACATTTTGACCACCGAGTTCACGATACGAAGCTAATTAATTACTAAAGGAGAATCTATTTATAATTTTGCATTGTTTTCCCAGACTGTTCACGTAGATGATTATAATAAATTCGAATAGAAAACGTAATCATTTACTATAACGAAAAAAAAAAAAAACAAGGAAGGACATATCGTAATTCATTTTCGTAATTCAGTGACATTTTATTCTACAAAAAAGCGATGATAATCACAGATAAAAATATGCAAATATTTTCTTGCAGGTAAATTTTTTTGTTAGATTTTGGCATTAGTTAATTTATTTATTTATAAAGGTGTAATAGTATTTTGTTCATGTATTCGCGGATAGAACTACGCAAAAGAAAATAAAATTTAGATTGGACTTTTTATTTCGTCTCACACACGTGTGAGACAATCCTGCGGATGATGGAAGAAAACAAATTTCACACCACATGGGCAGCCTGCCATTTTCTTTCTTTCTTTCTTTCTTTTTTACCACACACCCTTTACAAGAACTGCACATACAAGCAAGCGCAAAGTGCAACGAATTCACCAGTTTTTTTTTTTTAATTTAATTTTCATATCCCATTACATAAGAAGAGTGAAAAAAATTCTACTTCCCGGAGGAATAGACGAGGATTTGAGGGAGGGGGTGGCTGAGATGAGCGCTTAATGCTGAAATGTTTACGGGAGAGGAAAATAGAGATGTGATATGAATGCAGATCCAAAGGTTCTTTTACAAGGAAAAAAGTTTACAAAAAAACAATTTAAACAGTATGTCAAAGTAATTTCATACTTATCTCCAATGTCGGCAACACTGAGTGCTGCGTGGGCCAAAGTCCCGAGCGGAGGTCGTCCGATCAGTATTTCACCACTCACCTCGGGAAACATTACGTTTCTACCGGCCTCGGCTATTAAACTTTTAACCTTGCAATCTGCGGTCAGCAGGTTCAAAACGACGATCACTAATTCACGGCAGTTATATATACAAAAAAAAAAAAAAAAGGAGCTGTCCTCTGGCATGGAGAACCCACGCACTGAAGACTATATAAGGTCTGGCGCGATGTTACAAACGACGAGACCACGTTTCCCTTTATGACGACGAGAAAGGGCGGGGTTAGGGTCATGTGTTCGACCCCTTGGCCGAGTCGCCTGGCATTGGTCCGTTACACATTCCGAGAGTGCATATTACGTCACGCGGCGTGGCATCGTGATGTCTGATACGCGTCACTTAAACAAACTGGGCGTATATGTGTGTATATATATATACACACACACACATATACACACGTAAGCCTATAGGTAGTGATAGGAAAAATGTCGCGGGTTCAATGACCTGTACTCTAGCCTCCACAATCCTTTGTATAGTCGAACCTCATATGTTTGTTAAGTGGCTGTTGTCCCAGTATTACCTCACATTTGACAGTACGGGATTCGCTTCTTGTTCCCTTGCAAATCGGCTGTTGGCCCAGAGTCGTCCAGGGTGTGCTTAAAATAAACTCTGATCCAATTGCAAAGGTGACTTCAGTATACACGCGTTTGAAATCTGTCTTGTCCTGAAATGAATTTCGCGAATTTTTCCTATCCCTACCTATAAGTAAGTGGATGAAGTGAATATATTTCGGCGGCTCTTAACATCAAGGTTTTGAGAGCCGATGAAGGATGAAGCGAGGTCAGTATGGAGCAGCGCCAGAATGAAGGGGCGCGAGAAACGGGAGATCCCCGAGAAAAACCGCCGACCGGCCACATCGTCCGGCACGATTTCTACATGCAAAAATCTGGGAGCGACCCGGTTCGTCTGGGTGCGAAGCGAGTAGTCTACCTCCTATACCACCGCGCCCCCCTATACGTATATGCATAAATACATACATAAATATTTTCTGCACGAATAATGCAGAAATCACAGTTGTGCTGTTATTAGAATGTCAGTAAGGTAAAATCACTTGCAGGTATGCAGTTAATGCGCAATACTATAAACTAACCTTAAGGTGTCTATACAACTACATAATATATTAAAAATAACTGCTCGTAGGAAAATTTTTGTATGTTTTTTTAAACCATGAAAACCATCCCGTAGTAACCAGGATGTCTTAATAGATCAGATGAGATGAACTGTGGCTGGAACAGCGGAGTAATAAAGACGATGCAAGAAGTGGGATCACTACGAGAAAATCTACAATGTACGTTACACTTCGCGTTTAAATGATTACATACCTTTAAATTAGCAGGTGCAAGCTACATGCACAGAAAATGATTGAGAATAGATTATCAAAGACAGTTCGAGAATCAAAATTAATAAGAGTAAAGGTTATATATTACTTCGAGTTTTTATTGTTATATCGGTTTCAAAGCGATGGTGTAAGGTTTGATATCTTTACACGAACGAGGCGTCAAACGAAGTCAGGCGGTTTTAAAGGTAGGGACCATTGCCAGGTTAACACGCTATGTCGTAGCTACAAAGAGAATTTCCCTTTTATTGGGAAAATATTACCAAAATAGCTACAGACGATTATGTTTCTTATAGTGAAGAAATATCAAATTAATTCCTGCAACGAAGTTTTGATACTGCCTATTTACTTATTACAAAATTGTGAATGATCTAGATACAAATTTCGATTTACCTATGCTGTGGCAATGGAACATAAAAAAAAAAAAAACTTTAGTTCATGATCGTGTTTTATGGAATATAATACCAGTATTCCTGTTCCAGCAGACATTAGGAAAACGACAGAGAAACCATTACTTAAAAAAAAAAAGTTTTCCTTTAGGAAATCTAATAGCGCTGTATGTTAAAAACTCCATGCATTTGAGGATCTCGATACATTTCATATTGTAACGAGACTACATATAAACAGTCGCGCAACTATAGTAGTTTGATGAAAATTTATATTTTTTTAATAAATTCATGTCTTTAAATTTTATTTTCTCGAAATCAAACGAGTAAGTGTGTGCCACCACAATAGCTGTGATATTCTATGTTTTCGAACACATATTATTACAGTATTACATTGTACCTATAGTAAATACTCAATTAATTATCAATATAAGTTAGGCTATTCACAGTAAATAAATAAATATGTATATAATTTTAGCATTATAGGTTAATTTTAGAGTGCGGTGGATTATATACACTGTGTTTATTACTTACATGGAAATGTTTATTTGAATATGTGGTCAAAGGATAAAAAATTGCTGAAAGGAAAAAGTAACTAGGGCCTCAAATGTGCTCACTTTACAGTGAACAGCCTGTATGTGGTTTGTGACTCATTGTGTTGTACCTCGGACGTTTCCTAGCTATTTGTCTGCAGTTGTATATCACAAATAAAATAAGAATATGGCTGAAACTAAATTGAAATTCCTTGAGGTCTAATTGTATCGCCAAATTTGTTCACTGCTCAGCTACTCAAGAGAAAAGGCGTGTTTAACCATTTCGGATGTATTTTACTGGACAGAAAATTGTTTTATTGATCTATACCGCACACAGTACACTCTAAAAAATTATTCGGAAATTTACCTTATCATTGTATAAGCCTAGTTAGAAAACGGGAAAGGTAATTTTTTGCCCTATAGATTCAGTGTAGCGTTCCTAAATTTGCTCAGGAAACTGTCAACTGGGTAGGTAAGCGCCCAACTTTGTATAATAGCGGCACCAAACATTCCTATATCTGCAGCTTGATGTGTGGTATTACTTCCATACAGTGTGTAACTGTAAAAAAAAATTCTGGTTAACTTCGTAAACAATAAAGGAAGGTTTTTAACCTCTACAGTGTACAGTGATTGTACCACGTGTCAGCCTAAAATATGGGGATGTTTGGCATCGCTACTATACAAAGTTGGGAACTTCCCTACGCATGACTCTTTTCAGAGCAACTATATAAACGCCACCATGCATATATGGGAAAATATTTCACCATTCCCGCTTTCTCACTATATGTATACACTGATAATGAAACTTTGCAAATAATTTCTTAGATTGTAGATCAAAAACTTCCAGTACAGTTTAGGAAGCTTGCTAGAAGATAATCTACAGTGTAGAAAACAGCGTATACAACGAACAATAACGTGTGCGTGACATTATTCGCTGTTGAGACTATAATTCCGCAGTCTCGAAAACTTTCCCTGCCAATAATATCAAACACGAGCGCAATTTCAATTGGTCCCGACATGTGAAACAGTGTTATTCAGATATAGTTCATTCACGGTTAATTCTTTCTTTTCTGAAATCCTGCTCAATCTCTACTTCTAGGATATTCCTCCACCTCGTGCAAACAAAGCTTAACCTAGTTTAGAAAATTAACACCGAATGGACTACGCGCCGCATTCGTACATTCGTCGTATTAATATTTTCCTTGAAAAACTATTTCATATTAGGCATTACCGACATACCTGTGCTCGCTCTATTTTTATTCGTATTCATTACAAATCAAAATATTAAAATTTGTAGGTAAAACATAAGTAAAAAGTCAATTAAAATGCAATGAAACCCAAAACGTGACGACGAGACGAGACGGCTGTGCCGACGGACTCGTACACACTGCACACAACAGTATGAAGTGAGCACTTTTTAAATCAACCTTAGAAAAAAGCCACTGCTCCTACCTGCACATATTTCAACGGGCGCATTGAGTGACACGAGCCTAGTAAAGTTGGTAACGATGGAGGGAAAGTACTTCCATATCTTAACGTCAAATAGAAAGTGTTAGGTAACACTTGTGATAACTTAAGTTGATTCTTCCCCTTTCTTATATGTATATTTTAATACATCGAAGTTGAAAAGTGAGCAAATTTGTAAAATGTTTACTTTCGTAACAATTTCACAGTTTCACTAGACCGACGCATGAGTAAAGTGATGAGGCCCATGGTAATGTTAATTTTACATAAGGCGGAAGAATGCACAACGTGAATAAAAATAGATATTAAGCAAGGAACAGCCTATACAACAACCTGAGGCACTAAACGCAATGCAAAATAATAATATACTGGGAGAGAAAGGGGTTCTGTATGTGTCTGTGTATATGTGGGTGAGGATGACGTTGCGGCAGCTGTAGTACGTGTAACGAAGTTTCGGGTAGAGTGCCAACCCTAGCTGCGAGGTGAAGGTTGGTCAAACTGAGTACTAAATTGGCGTGCCTATGACAAATCAGAATTATTGCCCCTTCAATCCCTCGATAACACAAAACAGTGTGGGAACTGGAAATTTGATTCACCTCAGTGGCGCTTGAAGGCAGTCTGACGAGTTACTTTTGCCCGGCCCCGTCCAGACTGTAAATATGAATACACACACACACACACACACACACACTTGGTCTTACCAATCTGACGTAACGTGTACCTTTTGTACATCCAGCCACACAGCAGTCTGTGGCCGCAAAAAACTTGTGGACAGGACAAACACATACACAAGCGGGAACACTACGAGAAATACTTGTTACTACCACGAAATGACAACAATGGGCGACTGTGTTTAAAAAATATCTGGAGGTTTAACTGTGCTCAGAAATACTTATTACTACCACGAAATGACAACAATGGGCGACTGTGTTAAAAAAATATCTGGAGGTTTAACTGTGCTCAGAAATACTTGTTACTACCACGAAATGACGCCAATGGGCGACTGTGTTTAAAGAATATCTGGAGGTTTAACTGTGCTCAGAAATACTTGTTACTACCACGAAACGACAACAATGGGCGACTGTGTTTAAAAAATATCTGGAGGTTTAACTGTGCTCAGAAATACTTGTTACTACCACGAAACGACAACAATGGGCGACTGTGTTTAAAAAATATCTGGAGGTTTAACTGTGCTCAGAAATACTTGTTACTACCACGAAATGACGCCAATGGGCGACTGTGTTTAAAGAATATCTGGAGGTTTAACTGTGCTCAGAAATACTTGTTACTACCACGAAATGACAACAATGGGCGACTGTGTTAAAAAAATATCTGGAGGTTTAACTGTGCTCAGAAATACTTGTTACTACCACGAAATGACGCCAATGGGCGACTGTGTTTAAAGAATATCTGGAGGTTTAACTGTGCTCAGAAATACTTGTTACTACCACGAAATGACAACAATGGGCGACTGTGTTTAAAAAATACCTGGAGGTTTAACTGTGCTCAGAAAACTTGAATTTTCCCAGAAAAACAAACTTATTCATCCAGATGGCATTACAAATTAGCAGATTATTTGTGGCTTCGAAAATACTAACCATATAATTGAAATAATTCTGCCTTTGAAACACTAGAGCCCTCGTGATGGCTAAGAATCGACGTAGTTGAAATGTTCAATAATTATGCCAAAAATCTTTAGTGTTCCTGCAAAAGTGATTAACTGGATTAAAACGATTGCAAACAGCTAGCAGCAGAGCAAGGATTAAATTCAGGTTTGCGTAGCAAATGTCGGAAAAGTCGTGCACATACGAAAAACAACATGGCGGCGTGAAAAAAATAGTTCTAGTAGGTCGTATACAAGTGTTAGATGAAAAAATTTATTTGTAATTTCTTAGCTGGAATTACTGGTCAAACGTAGAATTTGGATGATCTTGGAGTTACCGATGATCAGGTACGCCGCCGGGGCATATGTCTGGATGCAGCAGCATTCTTGGGAGACGTCTTCCCTATATGTAAGCCCATGGCTTGCGGTGCTAACGTATAATTCAATGGCATCTTAACTGACTTCGCACGAGTTCTAGATAACCTAGGCCCACTTCATTATTAAAACATATCGCGTCTTCGACTCTATTAGACGGCCTGCAATTTCAGGGGTGCGAACTCGGACTTCCGTAATAAAAATCTAAATTTAATACCATTCTAAATCGGAATCAGTTGTTGTTTACTGATTGTCAGTTGAAACTGCTCCATCCGGAATATGTAGAAAAAATATCACAAATTCATCAGTTGAAAGAAATTTACTAATTCAAGCAGTGGAAAACCAGTTATTTAAAGTTGGTTAATAAATAAGCACAGAGCATTCCTATGTAATGTAAGTTAGGTACGATTTATTTCGTCGCAGAACACAAATATTGTCTACACAAAAACGTTTTTGGACGTGGTTGGGCTTGAACCTCCGCCCATAAAGCAAAGCATGCTGAAGCTTTCATGATCAGCCATATCCACTGCCCTACTTTACCACTGTCAAACGTGTGCTCGTATTATGGGAACTGAACCACAAAATGCAATGTCAAATATTGCTGTAAGTTTCGTGACGTGAAAGTATTTCTTGTTGTCGAAATATATTGATTTTCTTTGCAAAGTTCGAAAGCCAACCTATCTTTAGATTAGTTTAGATTCTGTACTTTAAAAGATAAATATAGTGGTTTCAATATATGAGGTTATCGATGTCCACTAGCATCCGCCATTTTGCAATGCAACTTGGCACTACAGATTTAAACTGTTATATTTAGTGCCAGATAGATCAGTGATAATTTTACTCACTCGATAGTGCGGTGATTCAATAAGAAAGGTGGATTTACACCAACAAAATTTTTTTGGTCTGCAAGTTAACAGATCAAATAACGAGGAAACGACAAATTTGATAAAATATTGCATTGTTTCTAACGTCCCACTGTCTAATTATCACAGTTATTACTAATCAATCAGTCTCTTCAAAATAACAGTTTCATTTTGTAAAATCTTGTTGCATTGTGAAATGGCAGATACATAGAAAACACCAACACCGTTAAAACCACTATATTTCTCTTTTAAAGCACACAATCTGAGCTAAACTTATCTTAGTATGACTTTTCAGCCTTACAAAGACACGCACCTACGTACGCATAATGTGTGTATACTTCGAAAACCATGAAGTACATTCACATTACGAAACTTACAGCCGTTCGCTATTGTAAGTTTATGTTACTGCGCAAATGCGAGACCGCTTATCGCAGTGGCAAAGTAGCAGAGTTGGTAGAACGTCAGCCAAAAGAAACAAGAGAATGTGCTACGCTTTTTGGTGGCCGTTCGATACCGACCACTTTCAAAGTTTCCTTGTACATGTAATAATTTTGTTTCGCGACAAAATAACTGTACTTAATTTATTTCAAACCGTAATGCACGGTTTTTTTTTTAATCCTTGTGCTTTTTTTTTATCGACTACAAATAACTGATTTTCTACTGTTTGTATTAGTGGATTTCATTTAATTGAAGTGATTAATAGTTTTCTTTTTCTACTGATTCCGGATAGAGCAGTTTCAACTGACAATCTTAAAAAAATTACTAATTCCGATTTAGAGTGCAGTGCACAGCCCACCCGGGCTGGGTGCCTGACGTCGCGTGACAAGATGTCCGTCCTCCTCCTCGAAAACTTATATTATGAACATTCTTTTAAAGTTTACCAATCACGAGGGTTACAATTCAAATTCACCTATACTGCCACTTAAAACTACCCCCGACGATAAAAAAAGGCATAGACTTATAGGGCATTGTAAGTACACGTACACGATGTAAAAACAGGACATAGGCCCTATAAATATGCGGCCAAATAGAAATACTGTTGTAAAACCAAATAAATATTATGTTAAAACAAATAAATAAATAAATCTTGGTTCAAAACAAAATGAATTACGTGAAAAATAGTATTCAGCCCGTTCAACATAAAAATTACGTGTTAATTATTTTTCTTTCGTAATGCTCAAAAAGCGTATGTTACACAATTTAACCCAAAATAAGATACTGTAATGTTAACAGAAGTATAACATGCTTGTGGTACATTGCATGTTTAGGAAACAAGAGAACACGTCATACATGGGATGAATTTTTATACGTTTGATTCCAAAAATGTGAAGATATTGCAAATAGACTATAGCCTACTTGTAAAGTCCCAAACTACTATTTTTGTTTAAACGCTCAAAGTTATAAAATTATAAGTAATTGAAAGGGTTAGGCGTGTTAGTGTCACATGATCAACATATTATTTGTGATGTATGGATTTGTTTTTAAGTCACCGTTTTCTTCTAAATTTCTTACATGCCCAAGTTCTCCCATATGACTGTTTATTTCTTTACGAGTGTACCACATCGCCATTATGTTTCACCTCGACGTACATTATTTTCAACTATTCTCCCTCTACAGCCATGTAGTCAACTCCTTTTTTCCTTTTCTTTCCCCCTGGTGTAACGGTTAACACAACTGAACACGGCCCAAAAATTAACACACAATATGAATGATGACAAGCTATTTCCTTGAATTTCATCATGACAGTGTTCTCAGAACTACCAGCAACACACTGGCACTCGCATCGTCAGAACGTTCTCGTTGACATCACTGTGTAAGTATCTTCACGAAGATGAGGGGGGGGGGGGGAGGCACGATGGCGAGCCGGGTTCAATCCCCTGCCGGGTCGCTCCCGGATTTACGCAAGTGGGAATCGGGCCGGACGATGCCACTGGTTGGCGGGTTTTCTCGGGGATATCCCGTTTCCTCTGCCGGCGCCGATCCATACTCACCTCAATCACCCACGTCGGCTCTGAAGACCTTGCTGTTAAGAGCCTCCCAAATCGCTTCACTCACACACTATTATCACGGGTTATCTACTAAAAGGGAAGGAAACGCGAAGACTTGTATTGGTGATAATTCTTTATAATTCCCTCAGTTAACTGATGAATCCAAGCACTCTAAAATTCTGCATCACGTAGCCAAACGTTGAAGAATAAACCTGAAATTAAATTTACGGTTGAGACGTTTTCCATTTCGCAATGTTCGCGAACTTGTTCCACTAGTCCGATGCACACCAGCCATGGAACGTTCGAACGCAGAATATGCACGCGGTAAATTTACTTTCGTACTTGCAGCATAGCTTGCTACAGGTACAAAAGTAAATTTACCGAGTGCATCGTGCGTGAACTTCCGCTATACACGCGTGATGCACATTGCCCTCACTTGCCATCAAAACAGCGCGTGGTGCTCTACAAATGGTAGCCTACACTGTCCACGGGGAGAGCGGACTGGAGAGACTTCGCTGGCTCTTACATCGATGTATTGAGAGCCGATCAGGGCGAAACGAGTCGAGATTAGAGCAGCGCCGGAATGCAAGTGCTGGGAAAACGTGAGATTACCGAGAAAATCTGCCGACCAGCGGCATCGTCCGGCATGACTCCCATACGCGACAATTCGTGAGCGACCTCGCCGGGAATCGAACCAGGTGGGAGGTGACTGTTCAGGGTTGATGGATTACCCCATGACAACATTAAACGATTTTTTTTTTTTTTTACCAATGGTGCTTTCAAAAGCACGTCGCTTGCATCCACTGAGAAGCAAAATGATAACCTAAACACATGATTTGAAATCGAACTACACTACGTCTGAGCAAGTTTCAAAGCAGTTAGGATATGTTTAAGTTATACCAAATAGTTTTCATAGAAATAATGTTTTTTTTTTAAACAAAAATAAGCAAATAATCACATTTCTCATTGATAACGTTATCTTGAAGATTTCACTAGCCTTTCGCGAGCGAATGTAGAAAACGTGTGCAAAAGACGAAAACCTGGGTAAAGGCTGTTCACAATAAAGTGAGCACTTTTGAAATAAACCTTAGTAAAAAGTCACTGCCCATTCGTGCATATATTTTAATGATCGCACTGAGTGACATTCGCCCAGTAAAGTTGGTAACGATTGATGGAAAGTAGTTCCATATCGTAACGTCGAATAAAAAGTGTTAGGTAACCATTTGTGATCATCTTTAATGCAACGAAGTGCAAAAATTAGCATATTTGAAAGTATGTACTTTCTTAATAATTTCACAGTTTCATTTGACCGATGTATGAATAAAGTGATGAGGCCCATGGCAATATTAATTTTACATAAGGCGGAAGAAGACACAGCGTGCAGGACTTTCAAAAGTGCTCATTTTTACTGTGAAACAGCCTATACTTTACCTTTATAGTTACAGCAGTACACAGGCGCAGAATTCTTAAATAATACGTATGCGAAACACACCCTCGAACTACAACTGCACGCGCCAGCAAAATGACGTCACTTGACAGCAAAAACGCTTGATTGGCGCTCGCCAATCGACGCCTGTCAGCCCCCACTTGTCAACCGGTAGCGCGACAACGGGGAACCTTTTCACAGCGAGCAGTAGCCAAACCTCGAAATATAGGCACAAACTTGATGAAGGTACACTGAAGGAAAAAAAAAAAGTGTCGTTGAATCGAACAAGATTTGTTCGGTGCAACCGAATTATTTGCTTGTATAGGGGCAATGAAATATTTTGTTGCTGTAACCAAATTATTTTATTGTTCTCATTTGGTTGCCCCCGAACTGTAAGATTTGATTTGTGCAACTGAAGATTTGTTCGGTTACGCGTGCGGTACATTGAACGGTTTGGGCCGATGTAAAAAAAAAATTTACAAGTTCGACCGAGTTTCCAACGTATATCGTCTGCGCCCAAGCGCTACGCATTAGTAACCTCAGCTAATGTGACAGCTGATAACGACGCAGAGCTTTTAAACAGATATATACAGAAAATTGGGCAACGTGTGCAAACAAATATTTCAAGATATAAAACTATAATTGTCAGTTTCTTGTTGCATTCTTTTATTTTATACGATTTATCAATAGATGCACTAACAAACACGGTTACTATCCTAAATATATATATATATATATATATATATATATATATATATATATATATATATATATATATATATATATATATAAAACCAACAAACTCTCGAGCTGTATTTTCGAACGAAGGCAAATGAGTGGCCAAACAAATTTATACAGCTGATTCAACAAATAATTTAGTTGACAGTCTAATTTGTTTTGGCCCAACACAGAGATCTTGTTTATCCAAGCGTATATTTTGTTAGATGAACAAAAGTAATTTTGTTGCGTTTCAAATCTTGTTTGCTCAACAATATATTTTGTTAGGGCAACTAAATATATATTTGACCCTATACAAACAAATATTTTGTTCGATTTTCTCTCAGTGTACAGCCGGTAAGCAACTGGTTGAGTTTTTTTTTGGTCCCATGGAGGGGGGGGGGGGCGAGGGTACACAAGGCCCCCCCTGCCCAAATAAACAAAAGTAGATGTGTAATGCGGGTGCCAGCGCAGTGCACTTTTTCATCGAAAATCAAGAAATTTTAAGCCAAATTTTATCGTTTTCAAGCAACTTTCTCATGTTTCTAGAAACCTCATTTGACATCAATTTTCAACACTCAAAAACAAGCAAAATTAAGCCAAAACTAGGCAAATTTTCCAATATTTCATAAAATGGTGTGCAGAAATTTTCATTCCACAAAAGCAAGCAATTTTCATCGAAAATAAAGCAATTATACCCCAAAATCAAGGAAATTTTCGCATTTTCTAGAGATGTCAATTTTGCAAGCGAGTAATCTAAAACAAGCAAATTTAAGCCAAAATCAATTAAATTTAAGCTAAAAACAAGTGAAATATTAAAAGGATTCAAACGATTAGAATTTATATATTTTTAAGAGAATTCAATATCATGCATAAATTATCCACTTTTCATTTCTTTTAAACCGTTTTATGTCACAAAAACTTGTTTCGCATTCATTAATTTTAAATAATTTTCATTAACTATCTTTGCATAACTATGTGGCAAAGTGATTTATTCTTTCGATCTAGAATGCAAAATTTTTTTTTTTTTTAAACCAAAATTAGATTCATAAATACGAAAATTTGTGGCTTCATACCATTTATCAATTTCTAGATCCGGTAGTTTAGTGAATTCATATGAATTGTTCAACTTGTTGAGTAGAGCCTCCATTTTTGTGGCATTTATATTTAAAAAAAACAAAAAAAAAAAAAAAACAAATAATTGAAGAAAAATATTTATTTCATTCCCTTAATAAATTAATTTTCCTAATAAATAAAATGGAAACTATGCTCGAAATAATACCATTTCTAAGTAATGTAAACAATGTGGCGAAGTATTAAACATATTCGACTAAGCCATGTGTAGAATGTATGAGAATTAATCAATCGATTAATTTTATCCTCGTAAAGCAACTATAAACATACAACGAAATGTAAAAACTGTTTTAATGAGAAAATACTATGCGAATGTGGAAAATGTGTTAGTATTCATATCTCAAAGAGTATAAAAAAAACTCAATCACACAATAAATTAGTAGATATTCTAGATGAAATTCAAAACTATAATTATCCAACAAAAGCATGCACAGTTTGTAATGAGAATAAATCTATAAAGTTATTTTTTACTAATAAAAATACTAAAGACAAACATGCAACAATATGCAAAAAAATGCTGTAATGAGAAATATACCCATAATAGGTTAAATATTTAAAATAATTCAAACACCTTTCCAATTCGATTCCATTATATTGATTTATTTGTTTAAAAAACCTTAAAAAACGACTAAAACCTTCCAAAAACATTATTTTTCTCAAATATGATTTTTCATATCTTTGAAACCTTTATATATTTTTATTTCTTATAAATAAAGAATTATGGTAATGAATAATCTTGCAGTTGAGTTGGGTGAGAAGACGGTGAGAGAATTCAGAAATATAGGTAGAGATTAAAAAAATTAATATCAGTATAATCTAAGGAAAGATGATTTAATTAGACTTTGGTATAATCTAAGGAAAGACAACTTATTTACAGCTATCATACCATTTATTATATACAAGCAAAGAAAAAAAATTTGCAAATTTACCATTTTCATATGTCAATATCGAACAATTATATTCAAAAGATAGAAATGAATTAAAAGAAACATTTCCATTCTATAATAATTTATTTGTTAAGCATAGAAATAGAAGTAACACGATATCTGCATGGATAACAAAGAACAATTTTACAAATTTACCTTTATCAGGTGCTAATAAATGATTTAAAAGAAATATTTCCTTTCTCTACTAATGAATTCATAAGCAAAAGAATAGAAGAAGCAACAAAAATTACAGAGTTAATAAAGCTTTTAAAGGTAGAATATTAATTTATAACATTGGAAATTCCTTTAAATTAGTACAGTCTAATCATATTTTAAATTCTATAAAAACTATGGTTTTTGAGATAGTACATGATCATCTTACAACATTTATAAAATAGCATTAAATTAGAAAATAGCTGAAAAATATCATTAGATTATATACCAATTGTCTTAAGCAAGTTAATAATAAAGTAGAATTATTTACATTTCAGTCAATTAATCGTAGAATATTAAACGAAGGAGAATTTATAACGATTTATAAAATTATACAACAAGAAATAGTTACACAGTTACCTGAATTTCAAAAAAGAGTTTCAGGATGGAGTTTAGATAGAGAAATTGGAATACATTCAGCTATAAATAAGCATAACCCTTTAAATGGGGCATCATATATCTACCAGAATTTATTAAGAAGAAACAAGCATGTATTAATGTGAAAAATAATGATCAAAAATGTTTCCTTTGGTCAATAAAATCAGCATTGTATCCAGCAGAAAAAGCTCCACAAAGAGTTAACAAATATAGAAGTATGGAGCTTAATATTTATGAAGTAATTGATAAATATGAATATCCTATAAAAATTGATGATAGACCAAAAATAGAAAATCAAATTGATGTATTTATAAATGTCTACTTTATTGAAGATGAATGTAAGAAATCCACAGTATATCCACTAAAATTCACAAAGAATAAGAAAGGATAAGCATACAAATTTACTTTTTTTTTTCAAAGATGATAAAAACTCACATTACTGTTGGATAAAAGATTTATCTAGATTAGTTTCTGGACAGAAAATTAATATAAAATTAAAAATTATATATGTGATATGTGTCTTCAATTCTTTTATTCTCAAGAATAATTATATAAACATACAGCAGACTGGTCTAAAAATAATCAGTAGGAATAACTTTACCTTTGAAAGGAGAACAAATAAAATTAAGAATTAGAAAATACAATGAAGGTTCCTTTCACAATATATGACAAATTCGAATCAATTCTAAAGAAAATGTCAATGGCCAAACCAAATCCAAAGGAAATTAATAAATTTAAAATCCAAAAAATCTCATTTTAACAGAAGATGATATTTATAATGGTCTTTCTAAGGAGATACTTAAAGAAAGATATAATCTTACTAGTGAACAAATAAATGCCATTGATTTAAAGTTGAATGACGAATCATATACTATGAAATATCAATCACATGAAGCATCTGGTGTTTGCTTTATATTGAATCTAGTTATGGTGATTATAAGCCTCCAGTAGTATATCGAGGTCCAAATGCACATAAGAATTTTCTACAATCAATAAAAAGGGAAGTAGAATAAAGTGGAGAAATATATTCACAAATTTAACCAATGCATCCACTAACAATAGAAGAAAAATATTATAAAGTAAATAAAAAAAAATTGGTGTATGGGAATGTGAATATACGGAGGACTATAAAAGTACACTACAATGATCATATAAGTGGAAAATTCATTAATCCAGTATGTAATACCTGTAATCTACAATTAAATTTACCCAATTTTGTTCCAATTTATTTTCGTAATTTAGCAGTGTATGATGTTCATTTATTTATTAAAGTTAGGATATGATGATAAAAATATAGATTTAATTGCGAATAACAAAGAGAAGTTTATTACTTTTGAGTAACAAATAGAAAATTTAAAAATGAGATTTAGATATATTTAAATTTATACCCAATAGTTTAGATAAATTATCATCTAATTTAAGTAAAGATCAGATGAAACATACCCAAAAACATTTTCTAGAAGATCAAGTAGTTTTAGCAATTAGAAACTGGGTTTATCCATATGGTTATATGGATAGTGGAAGAAATTTGAAGAAACCGAACTTCCACCAAAGAACAAATTTTACGATTAATTAAAGGATAGTAATGTAAGTGACGATGATTATGAACATGCAAAATGTGTGTGGAATCAATTTAATAAAACAAATATTGGAGAATATAATGATTTGTATTTAAAAGTGATGTATTATTGTTAGCAGATATATTCGAAAATTTTAGAAATATGTGTATACATGCATATAATTTAAACCCTGCATTGTATTTTACAGCACCAAGATTATCTTGGGATACAATGTTAAAAACGACTAACCACTAGATTTATTACATAACTGTGATATGATTTTAATGATTGAAAAAGGAATTGGTGGTGGAATATCGCAATGTTGTAAGCAATATGGTAACACCAATAACAAATATTTAGAAGATTTTTAATCCAAATCAAGATTCCAACTATTTAGCATATATCGATTCCAATAATCTTTATGTTTGGGTAATGTCTCAATGTTTACCATATGGAGTTTTCGAATGGGTTGATTATCCAGAATTTAAATTAGATTTTGGGCAAAATTATATATTAATTCTTAAGGATGATTCTGATCATTGTTACATTTTAGAAGTTGATTTATAATGTGCTCAAGAACTGTAAGATAAGCATAAAGATCTTCCATTTTGTACAGAAAATAAGGTTGTTCAAGGAACAAATCAATCTAAATTATTAACAACTTTAGATAATAAGCAAAAGTATATAATTCACTATGATAATTTAAAACAATGTCTAAATAATGTATTAAACCTTACGAAAATACATAGAATATTTAACTTTAATAAGTCTTATTGGTTGAACGAGTATATAGATTTAAATATATCGATGAGAACTAATAAAAAATGATTGTGAGAAGAATTTTAATAAACTGATGAATAATTCTGTATTTGGTAAAACTATGGAAAATATCAGGAATAGGGTAGATATAATACTGTTATCAAATGGAAAAGTCTGTGAAGAATTAGTAGCAATGGCAAATTTCAATAGAAGTACTATATTTAATGAGAATATTGCAGCCATACATATGAATAAAATAAGGATAAAATGTAATGAGCATATTTATGTTGGTATGTCAATTAAGACCTATCAAAAGAATTAATGTATGATTTTCATTATAAAGTAATGAAACCAAAATATGTTGATAAAATATAAATGTGCTATCAAGATACAATTCATACATATATAATACAAAAATGGAAATTTTTTATGAAGACATGTAGACAATGATAGAAAATTTTGATACAAGTGTTTATTCAAATTACAATATCTATAGCATGCCACAAATAAATAAGAAAGTTATAGGTAAGATGAATGACGAATGTAAGGGGAAAAAATGAAATAATTTGTTGGATTAAGAGAAAAAATGTATGGATATAGAGTTGATGATAAAGAAAAAAAATCGAAGGGTGTAAAGAAATGTGTAATCACAAATAGAATAACATTTGACAGTTATAAGAATTGTTTGCTTAATGAAAGAATTTAATATAGAACAATGCATTTAATGAGTGAGAAACATAAAATATATACAGTCGAAGTTAATAAAATAGCATTAAGTCAATGTGATGAGAAAGGATTATACTAGGAAATAAAATAGACACATTACCATATGGATATGAACACATTTAATTTTAATTAATTTTTATATTATTATATTTATATATTATATTTTAAACATCTTTAATTTTCAAAACAATATCAATATCAGAATCATCAAAATCAATCAGTTTAACATTAAACTGCTCATTATTTATTCTATTAAAATTGGATATGGTGGTTCATAACTAACATAATCTCTAAAGCCAAACATATTTTTTGGTGGAAAACTAGCAATTATATCTGTTTCTAAGTGATTAGATTCATCATATTTTATAATAATACCATATGATAAATCACAATGAACATTTATTGTTTTAACTGGATTAAAACTAGGTAATTTAGTACCTATGACAATTTTGCCCTTTTCAATAGTCATATTTCTCTAAAAGCAAATAATATTGTACAATCGATCGTCGTATTTAATATCAAACTTAGATTTTATCGATATTTTGTTTTTCACATAGTCTGCTGTCAATCCAGTGTCATTTGTTGAAAATGGATCAATTGAATTTATAGCTTTTTTTTAAAGATTCAACATCTTATTGGCCTCTAAGAATAGTGATAACATCATTATTATCAATGACAGAACTCAGTTTTTCAATTGTTTTTATAGTATTACTGTCTATATATGGTGTTAAAATTTCACATGAAAACTAATCAAAGCATTAGATTTGATTGATGAATTATACCATAGGGGAGAATCTTCCTTAGAATGGAACTATTATTTGTTAACTTAAATTCTTTATTATCCATTTATTATAAAAATTGTAATATTAAATAAAAAAGTTAATATGGCGTTGGTGTTTTAATTTCCGAAAAATATTCTAAAAATAAAGGAATGGTGAATTATTGCTTGATAACATAAGAGGCTAAATTGTTGGGCCTAGTAATATGTGATAGCCAACTTGATGATCAATTTTATTTATATTACAGGATGACTAAATTTTAATGAATTATATGTTTGTTCAGAAAGTTTAAATCAACCAAAATATTTTCCATTACAAAGTAATTCTGATAACAATTCCAGCAAGTTTAAAGAAAAGATGACATATTTTTAAATTAACAATGATGAAATGATTTCCTTAGACCAATGAGAAAACAAGTCTCTAGTTATAGTTGACAATGTCATCTCAGAAAATCAAAATGGTATCCATGAATGTTTTACTATGGGAAGGCATAAAAATATTGATGTATTTTATTTGGCTCAAACATATTCCAGAGTGCTCAAACAACTTGGGAGAGACAATACAAATTTTCTATGTATATTTAGACTACATGAAACATATTTAAAACACATCTATAACTATTTTGTTGGTGTAGATATGCCCTATGAGAAATCTAAAGAGATTTGTGCAAAATGCTGGGACAAAGATTATAAATTTATCACAATAGATTTGAGTAGAAAAATGAACAGTGGTAAGTACAGAAACTAGATCCAACATTTTATAACATTAAAGTTTGCCTAGTTATGTATTTTGCATAAAATTAAAACATTATATTTTTAAAAACTGTTTTTATATCTCAGATTCTCCGATATAAGTTTTCACTGTTTCATCTACAAAATTTTCACATCTTTTGAAGCACATATTTTACTTAACTACTCCAGTAACTATTACCCTATCTACTTGTAACAGGAAAAAATCAATCTTTTACAGTGTGCTCTGCCGCGACACAAGTTTTCTTTGTCTGCGACAACAGCAAGCGCTCTCCATGACAAGAAACAACTTATCACAACTTTGTTGCTATCTACTCGCAGTGCTGCGAACAGCCTGTGCGACTCAATAATGAGCTTCCAGCTCGCCGAAACTCACCACATGAAGACTTTTGATCGTGGGTTAGATACCTGGTCTGAGCAGCTAATTTAATAATGTGAATGTGATGTGCCCATATTTTCGCTATTAGATTATCACCAAATCATTCAAAATTTGAACCCCAAAAACCTTGCTCTTGTCAAACAGCAATGTATAAGTATTGATGCAAATGAAGTGGTACTCTCAAGCTTCTGCAAAAAAATGCCCTCCATACTACACATGTAATATGACAGATGTATAAGCTGGAGTGTTCTCATATAGAGAATGGCACATCACTATATGAGATGAGGTACCATAAGAAATAAAAATAATAATAATAATAAAAATAAACAATCCCTCATCTCTCCACTAAATAAATATAAATAAATAAATAAATATGTATGTATATATATATATATATATATATATATATATATATATATATATATATATATATATATATATAATATATATATATATATGCTACCTGGTGAAGAGGTGAGCGGTTTCGCCAATTGGAGTTTCGCAGGTGCTAAATAAAATCAGAAAAATAAAAAATTTGGTCACTAGCATGATAGAAATATCAGTAAACCCAAAAAATAAACATGTCCCTGGCATGGCATTAAGTTACTCGTAAATCTTTTGGAAATTTTAAATAAAATGTTTTGCTCATAAGTGAAGACTTATATAATCATTATCACTATCACAAATATACATTTTGTGGTGCCCAAAAAAGTGAATAGAACAGAATGTTTTATCAACTTTTTGAATAAATATGGATATCTAGAGGGTGATACACTTTCACTTTCAAAAATAGATACTGATAAGTTGGAAAATTCTTTAAGAATATTTCATGCATATTATACACATATTCAATTGATGATAAACTCGATGAAGAAAATGCTTAATTTAATCAATAAGCCCAAATGCAGTGTTAAGCATGAAATATTTGCTAGTTATACATCATCCAAAAATTGAATAAAATATTTTAAAATGGCATTTTGCACATGCAAATAAATCAATTACAAGTTAGCAAAAGTGGTTTTTACAATTTGGCAAAAGCATAGAAATATGGAATTTGTTTATGTTATAAATTCTCTGGATATCCTATTTCCTATAAACAAGATCAACATAAATATCAGAGATCATCTAGGCTTTGTCAGACTAGATTATTTCCATTTGGTAGTACACTAGCACATTCATTTTTTCCAAATAAACAAAATAGTCATGTTGAAATTCATATTAATAGGGAGGAGTATTGGTCTAATGTTGGAAAAAAACACTTCTTAAAATAAAGTTAATTCAATTGCTGTTTTGATACATGAAATTGGCTAAGCATAGGGTTTACAACATACAAATGACAAAAATGCTATCATATATCCAATTCTTAACAATGATTTGTTTTACTTGCAACCAGATGACATTCAGAACATAAAAACCTTTATTGACCATCCCCACAAAATAATTTTAATGATGATGAGCTAATTGATTTATGTAAAAGCAAATACACAAAAATATTTTTAATTATTGATGATTAATTGTATATTTTTTACAATAAAAATGTTTGGACAAAAGTCTGAATGACAACAAAATAATCAATAAATCATTTTGATAGCAGATTGGTTGTCATTTTTACCAAGTAATTTGAATTTTTTTTATATACCAAAGGCCTTTGGGCGAGTTAGTTCTGTTTGTTTATGATAAAATTTATATGGCTGATTATCCAAATTATCATCATAATAACTGATTTCCAAATTGATTTTCTTCGTCTGGATTAAGAGATGAATATAAAATAAATGCTGTTTTTAATTCATATTCGGGAAAAACTTACCTTCTATGAAAATACATATTATGCTGAAATAGATAAATGTAATTTCCAAATAAAAGCAAATGGCCTAATTTGCAAGAAATTTACCCATTTGCAAAATATGATAATCAGGTTTTAGATATACAAATGGTTTACTGTATTTATTTAGCAATGAAATTATCATGGACTTTAACGAATTTACAGACAAATTGACTATAGTTGGTAAAAATAGCATTTCCTTGTTTGGTATAAAGTGTGAATTTTATGACGAAATCATAAGTAAAATGAAAGTTATCATTAATGATTTAGACAATTTAGCTATTTAATCAAGGGCCAGAAAACATGGCCCTTCAACTATGCAACCTCATGCGATATTTATCAATTATACTGGTCTTCATTCTTTAATTTTTTTTTAGTTGTTCATTTGCACATTAAAAAAGAATACTAGTAAAAAGATTTATTAAAACTCACCAATTTCTCTTGCACATAATTTTGCATATCACAAAATGGAGTAAATTATAGACATAAACAACACCAAACTTATTTACAATGGTAAATGAGTTTTTATGATTATTGATAAGAATAATAATCCTTGGTTTTGTGGAAATCAAATAGCCAAAATATTGGGATACAAAAGACCTAGAATGGCTATTAATGATCATATTAAGGAAAAATACAAGATATTTTATAAGAACATCCAAACACAATATTTACTAACAAATTTGCTATATATCGACCACTAATGAAATCAAAATAGCCAAATGCTTTAGATTTTCAAGTTTGGGTTTACAAAAAAGTATTACCATAAATTATAAAACATGGCGAATATAAGATTTAAAAAATATAAAAGTCATTTATTCAAAGGCCAAATAGAGCATATAAAATAAACAAAATTAAAGTCAATCATTTAAAAGATTTAAATAGAATTAAATATGATCATATTGAAAATTTAATAGAGACAGTTGATATGGTTTCGATGTAATTAATCACAGAAATGTGGAAATCAGAGTAATGACCCCTCATGTTGTACCACAATCAAAATCAAAATTTAGATCCAAGTTTCATTCTTTTAAGATTATGTGATGATGATTGTGAATTTGATTACTATGTCATTAGGACTCAAAGAAAATGTGTTCAAAAACAATTATATAGAATTGAAGATAGGCATCCAAATTGTGAACAATTATTGAGATATCATTATATTCCAAATTCTATCGATTTATGCCAAAGAATGAAGAAACATTGGACGGCCACATTGTGTGTTTTCGTAACTATTTTAATATTGCCTAAAATAACTATACTAAGCAACAATTAATTAATGATATTAATAATCTTTGTTGAATTGGGTAACAAGCTAATTTTAAATATAAATTTAGAGACATTTAGAAGGTCTTTTGAATAGACCCTTAAGAGGTAATGCAAATCTTCGAAAAAATATTTAAATTCAAAAAACATTTGTTTTATTAATCCAAGAGTTATGTGAATGATCGAAACCCAACCATTTTACATAAATTTAATCGCCTTTAGTTTTTAAGACTTTTTCAACCAAATATTCATCAGGCTAGTTTGTTTTCATAATTTTTTATTCATAAAAATTGCCTTTTATTTCTTCTCCATTGTTATCTTTCAGTTTGTAAGCTGGCATATATTAATTTAAAACTCCAAAATGGTAAATGATTCTGTTGTCGAATTAGCAGTATAATGCTTTTCAAATATTCGTTTACTCTTACTCATGTGGACATATCACAAACTTTGTATTTCGGTTTAGTAATCACATTTGCAAAATCTTACTGTCTTAAATTTTTTACGTCTTTTTATTAACTTCAATTGGTTTCATACCAATGGTTCTATGTATTGAATCATTGTATTCATTCACTAAATCATCTAATATTTTTACCCATTTGTAATTAACATTTAAAGCAAATGTTTTCCACATTTTGTTCTCTTCATTCTATGATTATATCTTTCTACACAACTGGCTTTAAGTTCACTCTATGTAGGATAATGATTGATGTTATATTTTTGCATAAGTTCTATAAATATTTTATTATAAAGTTCTAAGCCATTGTCACTTTGTGTAGTAAGTAGATTTATTTTTATCAATATATATTCTAAAGCATTTGATACATTTTTGGACGTTTTATCTTTAATTGCAATAGCAAATTCATATTTTGAAAAAAAAAATCAATAAGTGTCATAATATACTTGTAGTCATTATTTATGTGTGACATGCCTTTTAAGTTGCCAGTATTAATCTCTACCAGATCAATTTGCCATAAATCATCTATTCGATATGAAATTTCTTTTCTTCTTGAAAATTTTTTTCGTGCAGGTTTATATAGTTCATTGATTATACTTTCTCTTACCTTAAGCAAATTTTTTTAAGAATTTTGATTTATTTGATTTACATGAACATTTACGTTTCTGAACTAATCGTACTTTTTTTTTTTTTTTGTATTTTCAGTTGTTATATTATTATTCTTAGAGACTTTCTTGCACTTCAAACACCAAGTGTTCTCCATTTAATAGTGAAAAATATATAATCTTTATATTTCACAAATACTCCTATTTTTGTCGCCATGTAGTCACCATATTCCGATATTTAATTATTTTTATTTTAAAAAAGCTATTAATAGCACCTCTTTTGATATCGAAAGGCTTGCTGTAATCTATTTTTATATCCCATAATAACTGTCAGAGTATCATAAGGAAAATTGGGATTACCAGTAATTATTTTATAAACAGTACAATCCATCAAATAAGTAAAGTAAATTAGATTATTATCTAAGATAAAAACATTATTAGTTTTATTCCACTCTGCATGTAGATAAAATACTCATGATTTTTCTTCCTTACATTTTTCTACTTATTGGTTTAAATTTTGCAATTTAGCATCTAAGTCTTTATCGATATATATATTTTTGACAGCATCTTTTCCATCTACAGGATCAGCCATATTATTAATTCCATGATTTTGAAGAGAAACATAAGCTGTTGTATAAACAAAAACTTTACTCATTATATCTTGTAATGCATAAACAATAGTATTGTATTTCGATTCTACATATATTTTTAAATCAGAAACACAAGTATTGTATTTTGAATCTACATCAGTTTTTAATGCATAATCATAAACAATAGTTTTATATTTTGAAACTTAATCTTTTTTTAATAGGTGCTTCGCATTATTTATTCGTTTTATTATATGTAGGTTCATCTATATTAACAATTATACATCCTAGAAAAGAAACATAAATTTTTGTATAATCAAAACAGTTGGATGGTTTACTTTGTAAAGAAGAAACACTGGAATTGCATTGTGAATCAACATATGTTTTTAAAGCATAGGCATTAGTGCCAAAATTTTTATTTAAATATTTGATTAATGATTTCCCATATATATCCGTCATTTAATAGCAAAGAAATTATATCATTTAACTTAAAATCATTCGAAAAAAAGATATAAAACAATTAAACATAGATGTCCACATATAAAGGAATCAAAATTCTGAATTCGATCATCATTGTAATAAATATTTCTATCTTTGAATTAATTAGTTAAGTTAGTAGAAATATTGCGTCCAAATGAGTCTAAATAGTAAACATAATTATTTTCTTTAAAATAGCAAACCCAGTGAGTATGAGGATTTGTTGAAATGTCGAAATTAATCACAGCACATTCACTTTTGTGCATTATTTTGGTAATTCGTCAATCATATAAACATTTCTGAAATTTTCTATATTTATTATTTTTACGTATTTTGAATGTCGATATTAGATAGTGAGTATAGATTCAAAATTATTTTTGGTCTTCCCTTCTTTTTTGCAACTAAACCACTTCCTGATTTATTTTCCATTACCAAATTGTGCCTCTGTTGTTCTTCTAGTTCTTGTTCAACAGCATTATAAATTGTAGTAGCTCCACAGGCTAAAGCACCATGTGCACCTAAAATTGGAAATATTAGTGATATAATTACTCCATGATCTAATCCATTTTCTGTTTTTTCATTAAATATTTTTTTGAATATTGGAAGTGTCCAAGTTAGTAAAAAACCTTTACCTTCTTTTAATTTTTAATTTTTTCTCTCAATTTGATCTTTAGTTTAAAAATTATCTATACCCAAATCTCTTAATTGATCAATGGGTATATCAAAAGTTAACATTTTTGTCTTCACTTATAAGTAAAAATATATATTTATAATCAATACTTTTTAATACTCCGTCTTAATTTTGTTTTTACAAACATTGTTGAAGCAACTACAGCAGAAGCTATTTTTTCTCCACTTGGAGTATTATTATCTAACATAATTTCTTTTGCTTCTTTTTGTAAGATTTTGTCAGCTTCATGTCTTGATTCTACATCTTTATGATCTCTATAAGATATATCGTGAAATTAGCATGCTTCATCTAATTTATTTATTCCTGTGTTTCCTCTTTCTAGTATTTCGTTTAATTTTGTAAATGCTCCACAATAATTATAACCTGACAAATGCATTTCGGGTAAATTTAAATTATTTAATGCCCAATTTATTATTCCTTTGCCGTGATGTTCAGAATTCCAAAATGATTGTTGAATTACATTTAAAACTCTTATTAGATATGGAATTCCTCTTGGATTACTAACAACAAAATCAGAAAATTTATTATTCTTCATAATGTTTACTTCTTCATTGTAATAATTTTTATTTCCAGCATTTTCTTCGCCATGTATAACTAATAATCTATCAACCAATTTTCTAACGTAATCCATCCAGACATATTCTTTTGGCAAAATATTGTTTTTTTTTTTTTTTAATACCTTTTCCAGATCTAGGAGAATTTAGAGAAACTATTCTTTCAGTTGTGTTTGGTGCTTAATTTAAAATTGAATTTTTTATATAATTTTTATAAATTGGACTTATTATTATACTTCCATCCTCCACTCGAAGCTACGTTTTATTAGGACTATATTGTTGGAATGCATCATTGGTTGTTTTCACAATTTCTGCATAATTTTCATAATCCTCCTCATCAAATTTATTCTCAGGGGCTTTTGGTGAATTTTCTGTTAATAAATTACAAAGTCCTGGTGTTAATTTATATTCTGTATGCTTAACAGATAGTCTATCATTATTCACCGTTACTTTTGTATTACCAATGTAAGAATCTTGCCCAACTCCACGTAAACCAAATTTTTCATCAATACCATTAATTATTTTAGAAATTTCTGTTCCGAGATTTATAGTATAATCAGGACATGTCAAATTTTTTATGGGTACAATTCCCATTTGCTCTTCCAAATCAGGAGATTTTGAGAATAATTCTCTTTCAAATGATATTTCTTCTGGTGTTCGTGGATAATCTAAATTTTTTACTGCTACTGGAACTAATGTTGTTATTAAATTTTTGTTTACTTCAATTACTTTTTTCTACTTTGTTGCCAATATTTCGTAATTCGTCTATTAATGGTTGCTCCGTATTATATCATATTCTTTTTCATGGCACTTTTTATATGTTTTATATCATTCAATGAGTAATTTAACTCGAGAACCTCCTTTTGATTTCGTCATTTATATTTACATATTTTTCTTATAAATGAGTTATAAAAGTATTGAGAGTTTCGAGAGACAACCTTTTCTACCCCAACTGATCAAACTAGGGGAAATTTAAATTTTTACAATAATAGAATTGAATTTGATATTCCTATAGGGGATGGCTTCTCTTTCCCAAATAATGCTTATGTTTTTGAGCAATTAAGGTTACTAAAGAGTGATAAAGAGAAAAAAGGGGGGAGGGTTGACGCAGAATATGCAAAAGCAGACAATATTTATGTTTGTTCTAACTTTTTTCCATTTCAGTTTTCTAGTTTAGAAATTTCAAAACATGGTAATATTATTGAAGCTGTTGATAATCCTGTATTAACTTCTACAATGATTAATGCTTTGGTAAGATCCACAGGTGAGCAAAATTATTTAGAAGTTACTCGTGATGATAATAAATATCGAGTAAAATTTGTACATAGTGATAAACCAAATGAAATAAGTTACCCATTGAGATATCTGTTTGGCTTTATCAGAGATAATGTTGAGATTTACTGGAAAGGTGGTTATAAAATTACTTTTTTTTCGTAATTCATCTGATAACATTTGTTTATTTGTTTACCAAACTACAGCTGCAGATGGCACAACAGTTCATACAAGCTATGCTGATCAAGGTAAAATTGTTATTCAAAAATTAGAAATGATGTGGTCTATTGTTGAATACGAATCTAACACAGCCATTGCCATAAAGAAAAACTATACAAAGAGCCTAAAATTCTTATTAGTTTTAATTATTGGCAATCTTTATAAAAAGAAGTACCTGTTGGAACAACTGGTTTTAACTTTGATATAAAAGATCAGTTTAGTAATTCACTGTTCGACATTCCTGATTTTGAAATTGTAGGCTTTCAAATTAACAGGAAAATCGTACTGAGCAATATGTCCATGCTTCTTGTTTGATCATTGTAGTGTATGAAATATTATGTTAAAAATGGACGAAATGAAGTTTTCCCAAAGGGAAATTGGAATCTAGATATTAAAAAGGGTCTTTGCAGTAAACAGTTTCTTGCTTATAATGATTTTAGAAACTCAAAATCCAAACTAGATACTATATATAGAAATAATCAACTTTATTATAAACCTAGTATGGACTATCATGGTACTATCAATTATTATTCATTTTGGTTGGTGAATACCATTAAGTGCTATTGATTGCTTATATAGAAAAACCACTGTAGTTAACGAAAAAACAAACATGAAAATTAGCTTTCATTTTAATACTGCTGTTGCAGCACATACAATTTGTAGTATTGTTCTAGTTAGTCAGAGGAATCTAACGTATTTTTATTTGAAAGAGAGGATTACTGAAGATATATAAAATTGTATTAATAAGTGGAAGAACCAAGAAATTGGTTCAATATTTTAATATAATTTTTTTAGGCTCATGGTTGAATGGTTACATTTAAAACTTTTACGATTTTTTAGAGATGTGTAAGAATTATTTGATCAAATAAAAAATCGCGATTCTAATTAAAATTTTCTCGTAGTATCGCTTTTTAAAAAAAATAAAAACAAGTATAAATTTTTAAATATTATAAACCGATCAAATTATATGACTTTTAAAACGTTGCGATATTTAAAATGAAATTATAAAAAAAGTAACTTCCAAAGATAAAGAATTGACCATTGTTAATTTAAAAATTGTTTTAAAAATCAATAAAAATAATCTAAGATCAGATCAATTTTCTATGCTTGGTTTTCGACGATAATTGCTTGTTTTTATGGTATGAAAAGTTCTGCACGCCATTTTGTGAAATATTGGAAAATTTGCCTGAATTTGTTTCAATTTTGCTTGTTTTTGTGAGTTGAAAATTTATGTCAAATGAGGTTTCTAGAAACTTGAAAAAGTTGCTTGAAAACGATAAAATTTTACTTAAAATTGCTTGATTTTCGATTAATAATGCTCTGCGCTGGCACCCGCATTATACATCTACTAACAAACTCAGTGATGACGACTCGACAAAGATCAATGACAATGAAATTGCACGTTGGTGAAAAGGAAAATGAAGGGAGGGTGAAACTGGAACTAAAATGAAATTAGCAAACGAAACTGTGAAAAGTGCCCCGCTGGCTGGGATGCAATCTGGCGAGTAGTTTGCCGGGCGCTGATTGGCAGAACGGTGTTCCGCCATGTTTCCGGCCAGTGACACCGTCCAGCTGGCGTGTGTGAGGCTGAAACTCGCTGTTCCGCCTCTGTATCGCGAAGTACTCTGGGGCGAGGGCGGGCGCGATCTCTCCCGCCATGACCGGGCCAGGGGCGCACGAAAGTCGTCGACCCTGTTTCCGGGACCTCCCGGGATCACCACTTGCAGGCGTCCGCCTACCGAACAGGTTATCGCTGGCTGCTACTCGATACGAGTAAACCACGAGCTGCATTCCCCGCGAGGCGACGTGTGTCCGCCCCCCTTCCCCCTTTGCATGTCACGGAATTCCGGTTGTAGTTCCGGAAACTCGCAAACCCTGTGCCCTCATCTTGACACATAGAGTCCGCATTCACGAATCATTTACCCAAGATAGTGACTCCCGTGGTTGTATACATGCCTGTATATTCGTTCACGGTAAACCGAGCCCTTTTGAAAGCCCTGCTTAAGAACTACTTGCATGCACGCTGTACTTTCTTCCACCATATATAAAATTAACACTGCTCATGACCCCATCACTTCATTTATGCCCCATAAAATAAAACTGTGAATTTATTAGAAAAGTTAATGTTTAAAAAATCTGCTAATTTTTACACATAAATACATTAAAAAAACAGAAAGAGAAAGAAATAATTTAGGATTTTTAACAAATGTTTACCGAACACAGTTAATTCAATGTTATGACATTAAACTACTCCCCAACGTTACCATCTTTACTGGGCGTATGCCGCTCAGTGCGCCCGTTAAAATATATGCAGATTGGAGGAGTGAATTGTTGCCAAAGTTGATTTCAAAAGTGCTCACTTTATCATGAACAGTCTTTAGGCGCATATACAGTTGGATATTAAAAGACGATGATCTTGTTTTTCTTGTGTGTTTGCTTTAATTTCCAATAACTGGTAAGCCATGGATGGATTTGACTTTTAACCTGTAACTCCATAAAATTTCAAATCGTAAGAAACTCATACTCCCCTCTTTTTACCTTCCTTGTGTACGTGAACGCACGTGCACACTCACTCACACACACACACACACACACACACACACACAAGCATTCCGGTAATAACTTAAGTGAATTAAAAACAAAGAATAAGTAACTCTATAACTAAAGACTGTTCACGATAAATTGAGAACTTTTGGAATCAACCATGCAAAAAATTCACCCTTCCAATCTGCATATATTTTAATGGACATTCTGAGTGACATACGCCCAGTAAAGTTGGTAACAACGGATGGGAAGTAGTTCCGTATCTTAACGTCGAATAAAAAGTGTTAGGTAACCATTTGCGATAACTTAAATTATTTCTTTCGTTTACTGTTTTTTTTAAATGCATAGAAGTATAAAAATGAGCAGATTTGTTAAGTATTTACCTTTCTAATAATTTTACAGTTTCACATGACTGACGCATGAATAAAGTGATGAGGCCGACAACAATGTTAATCTTACATAAGGCGGAATAATACATAACGTGCTTGGAAGTAGATCTTAAGCAGGGCTTACAAAAGTGCTCATTTTAGCGTGAACAGCCTATACCGAGCAATACGCTCGGTTGGCTCTGTTGATCAATCTCTGTCCTGCCACTTCTGACAACCCAGGTTCGATACCTGGCGCCGGTGAGGTGGTCTTTTCGGGCGCGTGTTCTTATGTGCGGAGTATGGCGGACACTGTCGCAGTGTGTTTGTTGTTCTGTGGAAGGCGGTTGGGGGGGGGGGGAGGTTTCCCGTTTCCTCCACGGTCTTCATTCCGCTGGCTCCTCGACCATCCCGTCTCATCTCAACCATTCTTCAGGGTGACCGGAGCGACAGGTCTGTCCCTCGTTTAGGGCAGCCGACTTTACTTAGCGCCAGCATTCTTCCATCCTTGCGCGACCCTGCCTTAACTTCGATCAACATGCAGCTCTCAACATCGAGGTCTTGAAAGCCGATCGGTTGTGATTGATGTGAGAATGGAGCAGCGCCGGAATGAAAGGGCGGGGGAAACGGGAGATCCCCGAGAAAACCTGACGACCAGTTTCAACGTCCGGCACGATTCCCACATGCGAAAATACGGGAGTGACCCGGCCGGGGCGTTTCGTCTTGGTGGGAGGCGAGCAGGTTAACCGCTCAGCCACCGCGGAGCCTTTTAATACGCGAGGAAGTGGACATATACGCCTGCGTTGACATTCGTTTGAAATAATATTTAAAAAATTGTAATTTATTAACGGAATAATTTATTTTCAACTCAAATTTATCATATTTTTTGTTTTGCTACTGATGTAAAAATATACTTGTAATAACTTGATAACTTTCGTAGCTAAAATGCATGTGCATAAATTTAATAATTAAAAGTATTTGTATACATACTTACTATTTTTTTTTTTTTTTTTTTAACTTTAAACCAGAATAAGAACTATGATGGGACTTGGTGACGAAGGAAAAAAATTATTAGAGGAGCGGAGAGGGTATCTTTGCAAAATGTTCTTTTTGAAGCATTTATAATGTAAATACACTTAAACTATATTAAAATAAAACTCATTGATTGATTACGTTATCTGAAAAAGTATGTTAACTAAATATTTTACAGTTTAAAAATTGTATTATGCAACATTTATAATACTTTTCTGACAATTTCGACAGTATATGTACAACTTAAAAAAAAAAAAAGAACTGTGTAAGTTGTAGAATTGCCGGCATTGCTCTACTGGAAGCCACTCTCAGGATCTTGCATCGTATTTTTCGTCGACCCTACGCTTGTACTCACTGAAATGGCGTGCGACGTTTTTGTCGACAACGCACCTCGGCGCGAATTTTGACAGTAACCCTGCCATTAAATGGGCGTAAAAGTTAACGTTCCTATACTAGTTACAAATTTTGTACAAAATCATCGTAACCTAGTTATATGTCCTAAAAACAACCGTTTATGACATTTGAAGAAATATAAATATCGGAGAAGATGGGAACACGAAATTAATCCAATGGTACTTGAAAAACTTCGTAAATGCGTTTCGTAAACGGGTATCGCTTTGAAATATTCAAAAGTTCTTAAATAAAAAAACTATTTCTAAAGTTTTGCTGAAAGGCGAGGAACCTAGTCAGGCGGCAAGCTTATTGTCTTGGGTTTTTTTATCGCACGCTGAATTTAATTAAAAATTAAATGAAACGCATTCGATCGTAATTCGAACTCGAGACCCCTCCACCATAAAGCTTCTCTCACGCTGTCAAAATTTCTCCTTCAAATGCACTTGAAAAAATTCTTAAGACAAAATATAGCCATTAGATTTGGCCAAATTTGGTTAAATGATATCGAAAAAATTACTCTACAGTCAAAAGTATTTATTTGATGGACCTAGTCTGGTCTTCGTTTAAACACACGTTAAAACTGGAATAATGAATTGGTTTTACCACGCAAACCAATTACAGGAAAAAGTATTAAGAACTCTGCGATTTATTCTCACTTTAATAAACTCATTCTGAAATTTATTTCTCATGCATATTTGCTGTGCGATGAAAATAATTGCCTTTGAAATTATTGTTTTTTTTTTTTTTTATTGTGCATGTCTAACATCATTCATGTCGCGATACTGGTCGCAATATTAAAGTTTTTTTCGGAGTAAGAAATAACAGAATTTTCGTGCACGACTCTTATTGGGTAAACCCGTCACTCTGTCACACATACAGAACATTTAAGAACAGGTCCTACATGTGGAAATTGGAGCCATCCAACTTTTTTTTCAGACAAATATGGTGGCATTTATTAGTTAGCAGTGATATGAGAATCTTCCAAGATCATTTGAACAAACTTACTGGACGCAGTCAGCTAAGGATGTCTGTAAGAGGAAAGGAAAACCCACACACGAGATTGAAACCGCGATTTTGCAAGCGCGAGTCTGGATATATAACCTTGTGACATTGAAGGTCAACCAACTGGTAGGCGGTATCTCTTGAGTAGCATCTTGGTCGCCGTTTCGTGTTTCATTTCTTATACCAGGCAGATTTATATATATAAAAAAAGTAAATAAAAGAAACTAAATTCGATTGCTAATTTATTCACTCTGCTACTATGTACAACATAAATTAGCTGTCTTCACGTTTGCTCTTTCTATTTAACAGTGAGCGCAATATTTAATGTTTATTTAAACTTTAACTAACGTCCTTCTTAATGTCTCTTTGATTACAGTCAATTAACTCATACCCATTAGTAATTAAAAAAAGGGTGGTTCTGGGACACCAGCCATCAGACTGAGGAGCCGAGTAGCGAGGATTTCCCTTTTTTCCCTTTTTCCCGTCCAAAACGGTCGATTTCGCGTACAAAAACGCAACTTTTTCCCTTCCCCCCTCAAAATTTTCCGAATTTCCCTCTCACTGCCGGCGGCCATCGTGGCAGCCAGTGCCAGCCTTAATTTTAAATAAATAAATAAATAAACATAATGCTTTGAACAGCTGTAAACAGCAACAACGCATTTGACACAGTTATAAAAGTAGAAGTCACATGGCAGTGTTTATGTTTACGTATAGCGGAAGGATACGTAATCAGCAACCAAAAGTAGAAATTTGGCAGGGCGTGAGAAAAGGCCGAAGTTAACGTGAATCAACTATAACTAAAATATATATTAAAATTTAACTGAATTGTCTGCAATGGACAATCAAGTATTTTAGAAATTCTTCAGAAAAAAAAGAGGGGTGGGACAGGAGACATTCATGGATAATTTTATTCCCTATATCTACAAAAATTGTGTTTCATCTGTCTCCAAAAGTGCAGTTTAGTACCAAGGGCTTAGTCAGTCAGTGGCGACAATTTTAATCCAGCCCAACATGTTAAAAAATTTCACATTGGGAGAGAAAACTACAATAGGATATTATTTCTATAAATACACAATAAGGGACAATAAAGGAACCACCCTATGGTTAGGTTAAAATGTATGAAAACTTATTCACCAGCATTTTAGATTACTTTGGGTAGCTTAATTAGATTAGGATACATTGCTGATCAACAATGGGTGAATACGCATGGACTACAATGATATCGATAAACGCACATGTACTAACCACTGCCAAAGTGGTCCACAGACACACTTGTGACAAAATTTCTTTGTTGTTACCTACCAACTTGTGCAATTATTATTTTTAGTGTGAAATTCTCCTCTGAATAGATTAAAAACTATTCAGTTTCAATATCTTAGAACCACGCTGCAGAAACTTGACAAACAAACACTACTCTAAGAAAAAGCATTATCGCTGAAGAAATTAGGTTCCTCTCCTCCCTTCCCAAGGTGAAGAGAAGGGGGGGGGGGCTGCGGTGGGCATGGTGGTAGGACGCTTGCCTTCCACTAATGTGATCCATGTTGGTTTCCCTGTGAGGTTAATCACAAATTTTCACATATTGGAATTGTGCTGATTGATGCTGCTGGCTGGCATGTTTTCTAGAGGTTTTCCCATTTTCCCCACCCTTGCATTTCAATGCTGCTCCATACCTGTAATATTTCACCCTCATTGGCTCTCAATATCTTGGTTGTTACAAACCACCAAACCTCTCTCAACTCCTCCCGTCTTAAGATGATGGAGGCCATAGCGGTGTAGCGGCTAGAGTATTCGCTGTTTCATGAAGCACACTTTTTTTTGCATCCCATATACATCCAATACACTTTGGAAAGGACTTGTCAATCATTATTATGCACTACGGTACATATACATGCATGGAAGAGTGAGAATTTTATTATTTATAAATAGCGGGCTACAATGGCTTCTTTTTCCTTATTACTTAGTAATCTCACTATTTTCTTCTGTAATCTTAAAGCCTTTTTCCATCTTGTCGATTTACCCTAAATTATGATTCCATAATTAATTAAGGACTGAATATTTGAGAAATAGTGTGCAAGTATTAAATTATTATTACAAATCTTTTTTAAGGTATGTACCACAGAACACATTGAACTCAGTTTTTTTTACAGACACTATCAACATGCTCTTTCCATGTTAAATTACTATCTACAATGAGCCCTAGAAATTTAGTACTTTTTACTGTATGTAACCTATCTCCTATTATTGTACATCTTTCATCTTGCATTGTATGTTTATTTCTTTGCATGAAATTCATGAGCACATATGTATTTACATTTAATTGGTCTTAATTTATTATACTGGAGCCCACTGGACATCTCAGTCACTGTATGTTTTATATTTTCTTCAAGAAAAACGTTATTTGAACTAGTTACCATAATGTTTTGTGTCATCCGAAAACATTATAGCTGAGCCGTTGGTTATCTGTTATGTAAAATAATTAATAAATATTAAGAATAAAATTGCTCCCAGTATTTATCCCTGTGGCATTCCTACTCGAGTATTTTTGGTATTGGACATAATATCTGTAATGTGATTTTTGTCATAATATCTTACGGGGGTGATCTGTTTTCTGTCTTCAAGATATGATTTAAACATATTATTGGCTACACCTCTTATTCCAAACTGTTCAAGTTTATGCAATAAAATATTGTGGTCGATACAATCAAAAGCTTTTGAAAGATCTGCGAGTATACCTATTGAGAATCGTCTTTTATATTTTTCAGTAAAACTGTAAATAGCTTGTTCTGTAGATCTGCCCTCAACAAAGCCATACTGATGCAATGAAATAACCTTGTTACTTATTAAGAATTGAGTCAGTTTACTTGCTATCAATTTCTCTACGATTTTTGAAAAGGACGTAAGAAGAGCAATAGACATATAGTTATCCATCAATGTCTTGCCACTTTTTCATGTATTGGTACTACTTTTGCATATTTGAGTCTGTCAGGAAAAAATTCCATAGGCAAGACATTCATTTATTAAATAAGAACACTTTTTTTTATAGCAGAGTCATAGATACCTTATCTATTCCACAGAAACTTTTACTTTTAAAATTTAAAATTAGATTTATGATGTCTTCTTCAGAGAGAGGTGTGAAGAACAGCGTGTTAGAATTCCAAGTGCTTTGGGGTATATGTGCAGGACTAATATTTGTAGCTCTGTGTTGATTTTGCAATTTCAGTGGGATGTTTGTGAAATAGTCATTAAAACTATTAGATATTTCCTTGCTATTTTAGATTTCGATACCATCAACTTTCAAGGAAAGGTTGACATGTCCTTGCCTAGGTTTCAATTCATTATTAATAATGTTTCACATTGCTTTTGTTTTATTTGAGGAGGAGGCTTCCCCCCCCCCCCCCAAAATTGTATTTCTGCTTTGATACTCCAAGTAACTTGTTGTATAATTTTTCGTATTGCTTACAGTATAATTTTGTTTTTCCCCTGAGTTCTTAGTATTTGACGCATTGTTTTTAACCTCTGTCCTGAGACTGTCAGACCTTTACCAATACATTTTATTTTCGAGCTACTGCTACATTTTACAGATTTGAGTGGAAGGGGATGATTAAAATGACAAAGAAATGTATTAATAAAACTGTTCCAGGCAATTTTTGGTTCAGTTAATGTATAAATGATGTTTGTTCTGGAGAGGTTGTTCGTGGTGGTTGTAGAAAATTTTGCTTGTGGTTGTTTTGTAGTGTCCGTGGTTGTTCTGTAAACATCATCACATTTTTCATTTACAAGCAGGCTTTTAAGAAATTTTACATTTTCATATAAATATTCATGATTCATCATCAATATTAGAATAAGCTTATGTCCAATTAGTCTCCCTCAAAATTAGAATTTGAAAAATTACTAACAAGGGCGAAATAGAGTTTAAAGAAAATCACGCAATGTTTTTCTATTTTGCAGATGGTGTAGTTATAGGAAAAGATTGGCTTTATCTAAATTTTCTTTATTTTGACTTCCTTTGGAAAATGATAAAATGTATAAACATCTCATTTACTGTAATGATTACAGCCTACCGTTAAATACATAATCTTTATTGAGTCACTCCAGAAGTTGCATGGAATGGGCATGAGAAACCATGGAAATTGCAAATCATGAAGGCTACATTCAGTAGCTATTAATTCTGTTTTAGGCCTATATTCTTGTATTGATAAACAGCTGATTTCTTGTTTGTCACTGCAACTCTGCTGACTTGAGGAGAGAAAAAAATTGTGAGTGGAGTTTTTATAAGGTGTAGCTTTGTATTGGTTTGCGAGATGATTTACCATTACTAGCAAATGAATTCCATAAACTTCTTCGCTGAAATAGCAAATTGGCGTTTAGAAAAATACGTATCTGTAGTTTTATAAAAGTGCCTCTACTTCTAACGAGTCCGCAACTTACAGGTTAGACCATATATTCACGGCACGTTAATAATCGCAACCGCACTTGCGAAAATTAAACACACTGCAATTGTTAATTTACAAACTTACGCAGATAAAAATATCCCTATACACACAATAATTGTGCTATTACTTTCACGAATGTATCCACGGTATATACGAATACACTAAACATTGCAATCGTATGGCCCGGTTCCTACGCATTTTCATACATTAATATTAGTTTTCGTTGGTCGCCGAAAAAATAAAAAATAGATTATAGTTTATGGCGTGTTTACACTCCAAATTCACATTCCACAAAGGCAAGAGTAACACAAATTTAGAGAAAATTCAGAACAACTCGTGAGTTCATATAGCACTCGCAAGGCTGTTAAATTTCAATGTAAACTAAAGTTGTCTCTCTCCCGTATAGCTGCTTCAGTTGTAACGCACTCACAGACGACTTCAATAGTTTTTAGATTTTAGATTTTAGTACGGTTAAAGTTTTATCATAACTTTGAAAAGCTCCTATAGACGTCAGAAAATTATTCCCTGGAATATTTTCAAGGCAAATGCATAGGGAATGGGAAGCAAATCAACAAAAACATCTATACATCACTTCCATTTAAATGTAAATAATTGAGAACTTTACATATTTAATGGAGAAATTTATATCTAGTTATCTGATACAAACACACTCACGCTTTATGTATAGCATCGTTTTGGTCAAAAACTGTTTAATATTAATTTACGTCGATTTTAATACTCATCAAAATACACGTGAAAGATAGGCCGATACAATGTTTTTGACTACTGTTGGTCACGTGACTTTTTTTTAAACCGGAAACAACCACCTAACTCCGCGCTATAAACTGGCTTTACTTGTTAACACTGCACGGTATAGGACATATCCACTCCCTGGCTGCATATCAGTCAATACTTTCTACTCGTACCCCTAGATGGCAATACCAGCACTAGATAGCAGCATCGAATGATGCCGCATGTCAACTACTATTTTTCACTCGTATCGCTAGATGTCAACACCAGTACAGTTTTGCAAGCAAACAAGTTTGCTTCATGCTGTATTCGTTTCGAATATTGTAAGTTGTTAGCTTTGTGTTTCATGCTGTTGAACGTGCATATACGATTATTTGTATTACAACGAGGGCTTCTGAGAGTGATATTGATGTTGAGGTGCAAGGTCGTAACTCCAAAAGCGAAGAAAAATTAAACAACCAGAAAGCTATAAAGGCAATAAAATCAAAGTTGCCAGGATAAAAGGATATGCCTATGCGAAATATCGAGGAAAAAGTATCCTAGCAAAAAAAGCCTGCATTCACTTGCAAGTAAGTAGTATCACTTCTATATTTATTTCTTTATATATTAGTATATCATTATTGTAGTGCCTTTAAGGCTGAGCATGTTCCGATATTTTCGTGGTGAAAATTTAACAATGTAAAGACTACTAAACATGTCAAATCAATCTAGTAAAGTTTTCTTTTAATTTTGTCGTGTAGTCCACTCATGTAGTACCAGTACTGTTCCCTGACTGTTTGCTCACAGAACACGATGCACAGCGCAAAGAGAAAGTTAATGTTGGACAGCTTCATATGCACAGTGTGTGCACTGTTACTTTGTGTGTGTGTGATATGTTTCTACGTATCAGCCTCCAATGATCATCATCTTCAAGCATGTATATAACTTATAAAGTGCTTATTGCCTATTGTAATCCATGCTTATTGTACATTCAACTTCCATGCTTTTTGTGCTGTGTCCGTGCTAGTGCGAACGTAGATCAGGTTTAACCTGTACCATTTAACCTAAAATTAGGTTCATAGAAGTAGGTATCTAATTTGTATTGTTGTGTATGTATTACATTAGTTAAGATTTATATTAACAAATATATATGTTATGTGATTACAGGTGTGCAAAAAATTGCTTAGGGAAAATTGGAGAAGAAAATTGCTGGGGTATATTCACACAGTTTCACAATATCCCAGCAAAAAATTATCAAGACATATACCGTCAAGGACTTATTGATGGAGTATGATGTGAAGCAGATACGCCCAAGGAAGTACTATCCAATGATTAATTCTGCCAGTTTTAAGTATCATGTACTTAATGGAACAACAAGAGAGAAGGTATGTTTTGGTGCATTTACATGTGTTTTCAGAATCAGCGTAAAGAGAGCAAGAAGACTGCGAGCACTAAAATTGGCTGGGCAAACACCCGAAGACAATAGAGGAAGGCATATTTCGCACAGCCTGCCAACAGCAGTGCATGATTTAGTAAGAAACCATATCTCATTCTTTCTGCTGAAAGAATGTCATTATGTAGGTGGGCCAACACAATATTATTTATGTGCTGACCTCAGTATCAAAGTGACGTGGAAAAGGTGGGCACACTCAGCACATAGGTGGGCATGGGAGGAATGCACGAGAGATGCATTTAACTGGTAAGGCTGTCTGCTTATTTAACTCAGAGTGTTAATTACTTCCACGATGATTAATGTAAACATATTTTTATTTCACATCCTGAGCGATGACCTTCTTTAGGCAGGTTATCACTGCAGGCAGCATTGTGCATTATTAAAGGTATTTCACCAACTGGTAATGTTGATATTGTAATACCTGTCAGGGATCCTTGCTCTTGACGATGCAACAGGTAGCCATTTTTGTTTGTAACTATTTTTCCTTTCATGCACTCTATCAGATGGCTGGGCAGAGCAAGAAGCTGCCTGTAGGGACCTGGGTTCGAGACTTGTCACTATGGGTAAACACAACATTGTAGTTATCATAGTGAAACACCTAGGCTGCTGGACGAAACAGTCTAATTGCAAACATTAAAGGTTCGGGAAGGGCCGACTGCTTGTAATTTCAAAGGCGTGGTACATAAATTAAATGCTCGGGGAGACTATGACTGCTTGTAATTGCAAAGGCTTGGTACATGCATCGAAGGCTCGGGCAGAGCCGGCAAAGAATGGTTGGCTGTAACTGTAGACCCTGTAATTGCAACGGTTCGGAACATAAGTGCAGGTTTGATATGGAGTATGATTGCCATGGTCGCTACATGTGTTCGTCTTCAAGTGCAGTGGGACGGAAGACAAATTATAATCTGCAGGCGTGTCAGCATGCACGCTCAACCGGAATCGAACCTGTGATAACTTATTTATTCAAGTAGGGTACAGAAAAAATGTGTCAGGTGCGGGGATTCGACCCATGCTCCTTCTTGCTGTAACCAGAGATTATATCAGGCGTCTCAGGCCCCTCGGCCAACCTATGTATTTGTATCAGTGATGGAATTACATGCCTTTTGTCGAATGACATACGATGCATGGTCTTGTCTAGCCATTGCTTGTGCAATACACACATACGTATGTGTGATGGGCTTGGTACGCGAGTGTAGTTCGGGGACAGACTGAGGTTGGATCAGGGTACAAGCATTGTTTCCTTTCAATAGTATACCAGTACGTACGTTGACACGGGGAGGTGGTGGTGAGGATGCGGTACTTGGTCGGTATCTACCGTGCACGGAAAAAGCCGAACTGGTCATGGCTGTCTCCACTCCCAGCAAGGCCACATCGATGTGGAGATGTGCTCGCAGCCGACGTATATTCACTGCTACCCCAGGTTAGGTAAGGGACAATCTGTTTCGTATTATTACGATTATCATTCTAGCATGTGTTGATGTTGTAAGTACGGGGGGACTCTGCTGTCTAGCGATGACTGTGTGTATTAGTTGCGAGTGACATCACATTACATACATCGAAGTCTCGGTACACGATACACGAGTGCAAGATCGCTCCTCCCCAGGGTGGATTGTACTAACCATCTGTCTGTAAGTAAGTATGCACATTGATGGTTCGGGGGGGGGGGGCGTGTCTGGAAGTAAGTAAGTGCATTGATGTTTCGAGTACGACTGTAATTATTACCTGCTTCGATACATGAGTGCAGCTCGGAGATAAAAAAATGTTTTTACTAAATTCCTAGATATTACAACCACATTCGTGGCCTACGAATATTCAGTGCTACACGAGTTAATGTAGGGGATAATTAGTTTTATAATAGGATGCATATCATTCTAGCATGTGTTGTTTGTGCGGGTTGACAACTCGTGCGTGCGTACAGATGTGCATGTGTGTGCACATGTGCGTGTATGTCTAGCAGTCTAAACAGTTACATTTATGCTTTCTTTTTAGCTGGTGGATGTATTTTTTCATTACCAATATGGTTGGGCTATGAATTTGACAACTAAACGGTTCGGACGATCAGAACTTCCTGCTCTGTCAATTTGGTCCACCATCTTTGAAGTCGCACTGTCTAGCCAATTGTTGCGGCTGGCGACAAGAGCGCCGACGGCATCTATTTGCACACATGACGAGCGGTGGCAGGCAGTACACCGACGACGACTGTCATTTTTTGTGCTGATGACGTCTGAATGCTGAATTCTGTAAGTGGCATTGTCTAACCCACATTGGCGGCTGTTGGTGGGGCGGGCAGTATGCCGACGACGTCCATTTGTACAATGACGGTCGCGGTGGGTGGTGGGTGCCCATGATGTTGGACAGTAGGCCGACGAGTATGGAATGCTGCCAGGGTGACCCCTCACACACCTACTATTTATGCTTACGTTATACGGTTCGGAAATAATATCCACCTACATTATAAGTTGACATGGGCATACTTGACCCGGCGCCCCTTCTCCTAATCATGGTTGTTGCCTATGTTAAGAATTTGGCAAGTATAACTCAAATGTTTCGGTAATTACAGTCAACGATGCTTATAAGTTGACATAAGGCATATATGACCCAACGACAATTCCCCTAGTCGTGGTGAATGCCTATGTTATGAATTTGACAATTATAACTTAAATGGTTCAGAAATTATAGCCATCTATGCCTATAAGTTAACATCGGGCATACTTAACCCCGCGACCCTTCTCCTGGTCGTGTTTGATGCCTATGTTATGAATTTGAAAGCAATAACTTAAACGATTAGGAAATTACATCCAACTTTTCTTATAAGTTAACATGGGGCATATTTGACATTGCGACGCTTCTCCTAGTCGGGGCGGATGCCTATTTTATAAATTTGGCAACTGTAACGTAAACGGTTTGGAAGCTATAACCAACTATACTTATAAGTTAACATTGGACATATTTGACCCCACAACCCTTCTCCTAGTCGTGTTTGATGCCTATGTTATGAAGTTGACAACTATAACTTAAACAGTTCGGAAATTACAGCCAACTATGCTTATTAGTATACATGGACATATTTGACAGCGCGAACTGTTTTCCTAGTCGGGGTGGATGCCTATGTTATGAATTTGACAAGTGTAACATAAACGGTTCGGAAATTATAGCACTTATGCTTATAAGTGTTATGCACACACACACACACAGACTTAAGGATAAGTCAGTGTTACACGAGATCCGATCGTTCGTGACGCCTTTATGCCCCACCTCCGCCGCCGGCGAGGCGCTGGCCGCCAAAATGGCCGACATCCTCAGATGGTTCTCAATCGTCCTGGGTAGACATACGTCGGCGGTACCTAGATGGCCGTTGACATAAGTCATATTTGACCCCGCAGCCCTTCTCCTTGTCGTGGTTGATGTCTGTTATGAATTTGGCAATTATACCTTTAATGGTCCGGGAATTACAGCCAACTATGTTTACATGGTCGACATGTGGACGCCATATTGTTGGTCTGTGGTGCTCGTGATCCAAGATGGCGGCGGAGACACTCATAGGGACCCTTCCAAAAAAGGAGTCATTTGCCATCTTGAGGAGTCATTCGCACGATTATGTTTATTAGGGGAGAAATTGTGGCTGGCCCTGGCTGTCAATATGGCCGCAGGCGGGGGGAGGAGAATTAGGGATATTTTGAAGGGAAAAGGGAAAAAGTTGCATTTTTGTACGCGAAATCGACTGTTTTGGACGGGAAAAAGAGAAAGTATGGAAATTCTTGCTCCTCGGCTCCTCAGCCTGATGCCTGGTGTCCCTGAACTGCCTTTTCCCATTATTAGCACGTGTTCAGTATATCTGTTTCCGTCTGTTATGTCTTTCACTCACGCGCTTAGTCCAATAGTCCAGCCTGCCAGCCTCCTACTCTTCTGCTTGTTACTTGCAGTCGCAGTCTCCCCTTTCGCTGGTCTTCACCCGCTGTTCCTATTCTATCGCTCGGAAACCCGCCAGTCATCCATTAAGTCACTCCAACTGAAATTGCTACTATTCTCTGTCCCTTTCTTACTCCCGCTAGCACGGGACACGTCAAGGTTAACATCGCCCACCAGCAACACATAACGATACAAACTTTTGCTAGCTTACAATGTATCAAAAATGGGCATTAACGAGAATAATAATAATAATAATAAATGAACGCCAACGAGGCGGTTGGAAAATACTAGTGTTTCAGAGCCTGTCCCCATTCACCAAGTCACAGAGTATGTAAGCGTAACGAGATGAAACGGCCGTTTGTCACGTCAGATTACACAGCTTCGAGGCAGTGCGCCTGTTCCCCGCGAATGCTAATCACGCCACGGCCAGACCTTCCTGCTTCCCCCACTCGCCATTCCATCACCGGCATCTGCCCTTTCGGACTGGACGACATCGGGATTTTAACGGGGCGCCACAGTGACAGCAAACAACGCCACCGGCGCCAAAAACAGAAACCTGCACAACATTACGGAATAAATAAATGGTAACTGCCAACCCCCCCCTCCCCCCTCTTTTTTCTTCCCACTCTCCCCACGGACCATTATCCTTCTTTCCCCGCAGCCGTCGTAACCTACATGAACGCAACTAGTTTCTTTGGCCGGCCGTGGACAATTAAGACAAACGGGCGCCCACGTCTGGCGAATGCCGACTTTCAAGGAAATCGCGAGAAAAAGAGCCGCTTGCCCTTGGCGCTGGCGGCGTGCTGAAGGAGTGTCCACGTCGTAAGACACGCAAGTTAAGGTGGCCGCCTGGTTGAAGGAATTCCCGCACGTCTGAGGCCTAAATGCGTTCGAACACTAGAGGCGACCGAGACATGCGCCTCAGCCCTCTCATCGCCTCTACGCGCAAAGTTCTGAACTTGCGCGCAGTCTCGACGTCGATAACGTGCCTCTGTCAGACTTTCGAAGGAGACCCTGCCTTTTTATGACGTAATAATAAAATTAAAGGTTTGATGCACGATGTTTTGTACCGGAATGTTCCTACCTAAAAAAAAACAGTATTGAAAACACTCGTTTGAGCCATTTTCACTACCAGAAAAACATGCTTTAGAGAGAAATGCTGGAGGAACTGAAAACCGTATACAGACGGGTAACGTTTCTTGTAGGCTGTTCACAGTAAAGTGAGCACTTTTTACAGCCCTCTAATTTGGAATAATAGTCAATAACTATATTTTATTTTAGCCTTAGATGTTAACTTTCAAGTGCAGTGGAATATACACGCTGTGTTTATTACTTGCGTTTCAATATTTATTTCAATAAAGTGCCTAAAGGATAAAAAAGGGCTGAAAGACAAAAGTAACTAAGGCCTCAAAAGTGCTCACTTTACCATGAACAGTCTATAAATGCTATTCGTAAGGATACCTCATTCAGAAATGTTGGATAGTTTTTTAATGAAACGATTTCTGCTGGAGCTCTGCATGCCGTTCGGCGGCCTTCCCAAACGGTCACATTAAATGCACATTCTAAGTGCATTCTTTTCCTATACCTTTCAAAACCTCCTCCCTTGTGGGATATACTTTTGATTCGAAAGGTATGGTAGTTAATGGAAAATTTCTGCCCTCCCCCCACCCGTAGGTTGGAAGTTGAGTGGATGACTCGCCATCTGCAGCTCTCGTAAAAGAAGTAGAAAACTTTCAGTTCCTAGAGAAGCCTCGGATAAACAGATGCTGGGGAGAAGATGGGAACGATAACAAGCAATAAGCAGCATAACATGAACAGTGAGAAAGTATAACAAACTTAACAGTGTCATTTGAGTTCTATGAAAGGCGATATATGCCGAACGAGCAGGGGGGGGGGGAGGAACTAAGCAGGCCTTTCAAAAGCGTTACATCAACCGCCAACCAATTATGGTGCATTATGAGGAATTCTGATCGAGACCAGGCGAGAAGCAAGAAGACATCTAACAAGGCAGGTTGGAGTCGCAAGCGAGAGAATAATACAGATCAGCTCCGTGTGAACGATAAGGCGACAGTGCAAAAAAATAATCTAGTGGAAAGAGGTGGCGCTACAATAAATCTTCAGCTAGAAATGTTTCGTAATGCGTTTTAGTAACTGTCTCAGTACGTTTTTCTCATAACATATATTGGTATCGTTTAGGTTTTGGTTTCCTCATTACGTTATCATCGTCGTTCTTAAAATAAAAAAAACCAGAACAAAAATTAATTAATTCCGTGAGTCAGTTATGTTGGCATTGCAATTTTTGGATCAATTTGTGAACAGTGGTGACACCTCCATGACTTCTTGAAGAAATGCGCAAGCTGACTGGAATTGGTTTCTAGAGAACTTGGTTTTAAGCTGACTTAAGGCTCGGTTTAATTTATTATGCTGAAATGATTTATTATCGTGTAAAAATTTCAGTTTTATTATTGGAAATGTTTGATTATAGAAATTTAAAAATTTACGTGTTGTTCAGTAATTTTGTAACTAATGTTCACCGTGTGTTATTTCCTACTTGCAAAAAGGCACAAATTTATTGATAAAATATAAATATGTTCCTGACTCTTCACAACTAACATACAGAAAATTAAGCACAAAAATATTGAACAACTAGTAAAATGTAAATGTTATATAATTAATCGTCGTCTGTAATTACTCTGAATGGGAAATTATGACGTGAAAACTTAGAATTTCTGCAAAAGGGATGCAGTCGAGTCGTAAATATACTCACTTTGAGCATCTTTTTGATACTGACAGCAAAAATGGCAGTGGCTCGTAGCCTAACCGTCTCTGTTCGAATCCCGTCGCAAAGTAGAGTGTTCCGATCCCATTCTGAAAGCGCACCAGTGCACCTCCTACGTCATTCAGCCTCTGGTCAATCTCAGGCATCGACTACACAAATGCTTGGTCCATTGACGTCACGCTGGCGCGGATTATTGGCAGAAACGTGCCGCAAGTTACAGGCTGTTCACGGTAAAATGAGCACTTTTGAAAGCCCTGCTTAAGATCTGCTCGTATGCACGTTGTGTATTCTTCCGCCATCTGTGAAATTAACGTTGCCATGGACCTCATCACTTTATTCATCCGTCGGTCAAGTGAAACTGTGAAATTATTATGAAAGTAAATATTTTATAAATTAGATTATTTTTTACATTTCGATGAATTAAAATAAACTGAAAGCGGAAGTAATTATTCAAGTTATCACAAATGGTTACCTAACACGTTTTATTCGATGTTAAGATACGGAACTACTTTCCATTCATCGTTACCAATTTTACTGGACGAACGTCACTCGGTGCGCTCATTAAAATATATACAGGCAGGGGAAGTGACGTTTTTCTAAGGTCCATTTCAAAAGTGCTCACATTACCGTGAACAGCCTTTAAGTACGAAATGTAAAATATCTTCAACGGTACTCTTAGTTGGTGTACGCAAGCATCTAGAAATGTATTTCTCTACAGTTTCCAGTAACGTTAAGGCTCCCCACCTACACCTGGTGCTTGAACAGCGTTGCAGATTGTTTTAAATTCGTGTTTTCCCGCGAAAATATTGGACGCGCGTCTAATGTGCTGCTCTACGAAAGGAACGCACGCTTCAGACGAGGACTGCCGAGTGCTTTCAAAATGTCACGCGTGTTAGAAACACCATTCAAAAGTACTTCAAAACGGCTAGAAACGGCCTTTTGCAAAGCGCTATAAATCAGAATATACGCGTTCGATACATACAAAACTACTCAAGGGCCATGGACTGAACCTTCCTAAAGGCTTTCAACCAATAAAATAATAGAGTCACCGCTGAAAGTCTCATAAGTCCTCTGACGGGCCATTTTGAGCTTTGTCTAGGTTTAGTCAGAATACCGCATTAAAAATAACTTTTGTTAGAATTGTCCTAGAAAATTGTTCCAAGTTTCCATTTATTAGTTATTAGCATAATGTGATGGATGCATTGTTAATAATGATAAGCAAATAGTTTTAAATGTAAGATTTCATAGTAAAGAGGATGCCGAAGGCAGAAAGGAGCCATAATTGATGGCGTCATGCGTGCCAATCCACGCCTTTTTGCGAAGGGCCACTTTGGCGACTTTCTTGCGACAGAAAAGGAAAGGAGGCCAGCTTTCGAATTAGTGGGGGGGGGGGGGAGGGGAGAAGCTGTGCGCCCAGAAGGCGGAGCGAGCCGGGATCCTTCCAGAGACATTAAGCATTGATGTGGTAAATATTAGTGCTATAATGAAACTGTTGGAAATGAAGGTAGATAGGTATATGAATGGAAACGCGTAGAAATTAAATCAAGGTGCAATAAACGGGGCAGACGAAACCGACGAGGAAGTTCGCTACTCTTTGCACTGAGAGCACCTGGTTGGCTGAGGCGTTTTGCCGCGCTTCGGAGCCGCGGTCTGGGCACTTCGTTTGCATTTCTAACACTCGTCGTTTGAGAGTCGCGTTACGAGCTCGGTGGCGGCTATCAAGGGAGCGGTGTTTGCGAGGATTAATTTGATTGGTTATACTCTCGACGAGCAATTCCAGACAAACAGTAGCGAACCGACTTTCGGCTCCTGGGCTATCATGATTTAAAAAAAAAAATCCGGGTATTTGATTTATAACGTCGCCTCGTATAGACAGCGAAAATGTATTAATCACTCAAGTGACGACCTAGACACGCACGTCTCGCTTGAACCCAGGACCCAGGCAGGTGTGGGAAAGCGAACACCACAGTACACGCCAGTTCAGAGCCTCGCACTTAGCGGCGATGGCGCACTTGATGTCCGAGGGAGTATCGCCCTTATTGCTCATGTGCCTCTCGGGCCTCAGACGCAGAAAGAGAGCTTCAGATATGAGCCTTAAGCTATATAGTCTGTTCACGGTAAAGTGAGCACTTGTTAAGGCCCTCCCACTAGGCATTAGCGACTAATAAATATGTTTTATTTCAGACTCATACATCAACTTTCGAGAATGGTGAAAGTATACACCATATTTACGAGTCACTTGGCAATGTCGATGTTAAAAAGTGGCGGAATGATAAAAATTGGCTAGAAGGAAAATTTTGCAAGAGCCTTAAAAAGTGCTCATTTCACCGTGAACAGCCGATACGTATATTGCGTGAATTGAATAACGCAAACTGAGGTCAAGGCATACGAAGTTGGTTTACAGTTTGTGCAGTCACCATCTTTATTCTAAGGTTAAGGTATGCAAAGTTTGTTTACATGCTATGCAGTCTTCTTATTGATTTCCAGCCAACTTGTCAAAACAAGCGTACGCTTGTTGTCCCGTTCCCTTGTGCAATCAACGGAACGTCTTACGAGTTTCTAGAAACCAAATTCATGCAGGGAACGGGAAAAAACTCCCCTTTAAATACAGCATCATCACAAGTAACTCGTGTTGTGTGTAGAGCATCACAAACAGTGTCTCCACTGGCAATCATTATAAGATAAGTATCTCTGAATATATTCAACTTAGAAGCGAGAAACTACTTATATTATTAATAATTTTGCACTTGCTTTTTAATTAGCTAGATAAAACATTCATGTTCGGTTAAAAAAAAAAAAAAAAAAGAAACTGTGTTGCAAGTAAAATTATTTTCTGAATTTTCTGGATTACGCATATCCTCACATTTTGTGAACCCGTGAGTTGAGTACATCGGTCAGGTTTTCTATATTTCATTTCGTTTCTAAAATATTCGAGTACGCAACGTAAGTTAAAACATAACCACACGGACAGTGCCTATACATGCTGATGTGTGTGAAAGAAAGAGGGGATGTGTTGTGCTTGTTTTCAAGGCGCCATACACGGAAACAAGTGCTATGTTGCGGCAGCAAAAAATTACTGCTGAGGCATTTCTTTAACCGTTTATGCTGTAGTAACGTTAATAATGTTGTGAAAAATTTAGTTAAAGTTAACCATTTACAAAGTCTTATTTTCCTGGAATGCAAACATACTGTTGAAGTGTTAGTGTCAGCAAAGCCTCTAAGAAATGTTGCCGAAACGAAAAGTTGTATTACGCTAACATTAACAGGAAGAACAAAATATTTTGTGTAACTGCGACATTAAATAAATGTCCAACCAACAAAAGGTTACACTGACTTGGTGTTGTTAAGTGGCTTAAATTCTAAAGCATAGTTTGAAAATTAAATGTAGCTTGGACCAGCTCTCAAGCCTTGCATAAAATATTTCCACATAACGAAAGATAACTGCAGTTTTTCGTATAAATTCTTTTCAATGCCTCCAATCTAAAACAGAAACATGTATGTCTAAGTTACCGTAGAGCACTTGGGAAGGGCGCCGGATTTGCTTACGGCATTGGTTCGAGTCTCCTGCCTGCCATTTCTTTTTCGTTAGTAATATTTTTGTGACAAAATAATTTAAATTAATTTAAAAGTGCAATAGAATTTTTAACACAAATGTTAACATCAGTGCAACACAAAAATAATTTTGCCGCAACATAAACACCACCTTAATGTTGCCAGTACAGTAAGGCAGTAACGTCACAAAAGTAGTTAATGTTACAACGTTAATAGCTTAACATTTTATTATGTTAACAGCAACATTAGTTAATGACGTCTCATAGCAAGCAAAATATTAATGTTGTAGTAACATTAATAATGTTGCCACAACATTAGACTTTTTCGTGTATGCAGAGTTGTTATGTGTTTCAATTGGAGAGGAAATATAATCTTAAATACTGACATTTAACAATCATGTACGATAAACATGTACTTAGCTTGTAGATGTTCGTACAACGATGTCTTAAAAGGTAGAAATTTAAGAGTCAGACATACTCCCACTTGACTGCAAATCAACTATGCATGTGGTCTTAGAGGGCCTTGTATTCTCTGTTTCAGATATGAAGACCACTTTTTGACATCGCCAATGTTATTGTTTTGCTTCGTATCCTTCCGCCTCAGCTGCTGTGTCAAGTCGAAGCCATTTAGTTCATTTACTAGCTGTCAGTCGAGTCAGTTGTTTACATCTGTCAGTGTACTCCGTGTGGATACACTATTGAGAAAAAACACTTCAGTAGGCTATCGCCTGACAATTTTGCGATGACTGCAGAAAATTGTATCGTCTACGTAATTATGTCTTCCAATGTTGTACATGAAATAATGAGAATAATCTTAATAGAAATGCCTATTTGTGAGTGTTTAGTTGGACACAATTTAGGTGAACAAATAACATGAAGACAACTTATGAAACACCTGTTTCCCGCAAGATCAGCGCTATATTGACGTTGCAAAACCCACATATTTTGCTACTCGTGAACGTCATTAGTCAGAGTACATCACTCCCGGCGCGCTACCTCAAAGTACCTAAAGGGGCCGCGGGGAATTAGTGGTCAGACAACTCGCCTTCCACATAGGCGAACTGGCCTTGATTCCCGGCGGGGTCGTTCCCAGATTTTCACACGTGGGAAATCGTACCGGACGATGTCGCTGGTCGACGGGGGTTTTCTCGGGGATCTCCCGTTTTCCCCAAACTTGCATTCCGGCGCTGTTCCATGCTCACCTCACTTCACTCTTATCGGCAAATATACCCACTCCACTCAAGAATACTGAAGAATACAGAAGTGGAACGGAACAACCGCTTATGAAGCGAACTCCAGACGCACGCGCCAACATTTTAGCGTCACTGGCCAGAAAAACTGTAGGAACGCCGTTGGCCAATCAACGCCTGGTAACCTACTCGCCAGCCGGCAGGCCATACGAAAGGGAACCTTTCACAGCAGGCAGTAGCCAATCAGACAATGTGCGTTACCAGAGCTTCGCGCATTCAATCAGAGAGTGAGTACGCCCGCGTCGAAGAAACCGCAACATCTGTCCCAACCATAGACTAAAGATGAGGTAGACCGATCTCGCTGGCTGTGCACAACCAGTATCCGTGTCACAACACTGAACTGCTTTTCTGCAAACACGTTTAGCAAACACGGCGAGGATTCGATCTGAGGTTAGAACACTGCTTAGTAAACAAGTGCTTCGGTTTTTTTTTATACTTCCTCTAATCAGTTTGTAATGCAGTTTGATTAAATTCAAAACGGTAACAGTATTTTATTAATATAATATTAAAAATCAAGATACAAAAAGACACGTTCATCGTTGTCGACCATATGGCTTAGACAGTTGTGTTCTTTTGGGGTAAGTAAATGTTGGGTACATACGCAGAAGACGAATAGGTGGTCTACCTAGTCTTTAGTCTAGGTGGTCTCCGGCGGGGGTGGTACCATGTTACCGTAGCGGCAAGCGACCGTACGTCTGCTACTTGCTATACTGCGCACTGCTGGCACCGATCAACAGCGTGAGTGCCTGGTCACGGCTTACTTGTAACCAATAAGGATACTAGGGGCTTATTGCAAGTTCATCCCTCTATTTTTTTTCCCGACAGTAATGAAACAGTATAGTAATATGTGGCATATGAAAGTTTCGTGTCCCGGCACCGGAGATGTGGGTATCGGGGGCAGCGGCGAGAAATGCTCTATTGTCACAGAGTTCACGGTTGTTGGTTTTGGCAGCCTGCACAAGGCACCCCACCCCCCTCCCCCCCCTTGGAGCCTGGGATTCGTGAAGGAATGCCACCAGGCCAGGTCTTGTCCGACATATAACTAAGCTCTAATTAGCGCCCGTGGGAGACAACGCCGCGCCGAGCTTGTGCCTCTCATCCATCCCACCGCGGGTACTAGGTTATGTTCCGACTTGTTTATAGGGGCCGCACTGGTGTGGTGGTCAGACCGCTCGGTTCGATAGCCGGTGGGGTCGCTCCCCCGGATTTCCGCACGTGGAAATCGTGCCGGATGATGTCGCTGGTCAGCGGGTTTTCTCCCGTTCCCCCCCCCTCCCCCAAGCATTTCGGCGCAGCTCCATGTTCAGCTCACTTCACCTGAAGACTTCGATGTCGAGAGATGCAGTATTCTCTCTACTCCACTAACTTGTTTATTAAGAAAAAATAATTTTCCCGAAAGTATTTATATACCTAACTGGCTATTGACCTTAACACTGTAGTACAGACAATACCAGAAGGGAACTACGGACTTATAATAAAGTCACAATTTTAATTCAGTCGAAATTTGGCAAAATCAACATCGTGTCACAAATACTTACTAGTTCGTAACTAAGTCGTTATTTCTGTGCTGCTGTATAAGATCAGTAGCTATAATCCATTCACGGTTACTTCGCACTTTCCTGAAGCCCTGATTAAGATCTATTTCTAGAATATTACTCCACCGCGTGCAAAAAAAAAGCTTAACACAGTCTATAAAATTACACCAGAGGGACAGTGCAACGCATCAGTACGCTCTCAGTATAATAATATTTTTCATAGTGAGTATTTCTTACTATAGGCATTTCCATCATACCTATTTTCTCACTATTTTTATTCACATTATTTTTAAATTAAATATTATAATGTATGTACAAAATGTAAAAGAAGTTCCAATTTAATCAAAATTAAGGTATTTTTATGTTAACACATGTGTAAAATGCTTGTGATACATGGCATATTTGGGAAACAACCAAACACGTCATTAATGGGGTGATTTTTCAAAGGTTTCATTAAAAAAGTACGAAGAAACTGCGAATAGATTATAGTTATATTTTAAAAATATATATAAACAAAGTACAAAAACCATTAATTCAATTTGGCGGGGGATTGTTCTCCTTAACCCAACCCCTCTTCGTACACTGCTTGCAAACACTTGCGTGTCGCTTTGTCACTTTGCTTCACATTGCGTTCTTCCATGAAAACCACCACTGCTCTTTAGCAACAATATATTTTAACACGAGCATCTATTCGGGTGTCTTTTACGTGCTTGGCATACCTTAATTTAAACTTTAAAAAATAGTACCCATAATTATTGCTTAATCGGAATGGAAACCCGGAACCTGGTAATCCAAAGGTAACGCCTGGTTGAAACATACTTACCACGGAGGTTAAAAAGAAATACTTAAAAGCTATTTCAAGTTCTCGAACTTGTTATCTTCCAACCGATCTTAAATTATTCATCAATATGCAAACACCCCTTACCTTAACGGGGGATTCGAACGAGAGGCACCACGCATTGCCATGAAAGACTACTTGCACCCGACAAATCCGCGGAGGTAGACGGGAACTGGTTACGCCGACTATTATTTATTTTACTTTACCTTAAAACTGTTTTCAAACAAGCTAGCTAGCTGGTGTGTATATATCGTGCGTATGCTAACTTTATCGTTTTGCGGTATATACGTCACACCCATTATGAGACAGGGTACTTAAAAATAGGGGTCGAAACAAAATACTGAAATATTGGGGAGCTTGCCACTTAGAGGGTCTATAAAAATGCGCTTCATATATTTTGTTGAGACGCACAATAGTTCGTTGTGATTGCAGTGCCTGCAATGATTGCTATATCGTAACAACGTATGATTAAGCACAAAACAAACATATAGGAAACCTGGACAGCCATACTGGTTGTAACTGAAATTCGAACTCCTGTTGGGCGAATCTGACAGAAAAAAAAAACCCGATGCGAGAGCTTCGGGGTCGCGTTCGTTTTTTTGCATCTGCCAAAAAAAAATAGTAGAAGATGAGAAAACAAGTGGAATTTATGTGTTTTTAAGGCACGCGGGATAGGAAAAGAGGAATGTGCCTGGGATAAAAAGAAAATTACACTGGGCGATCCTCGGCAACAGCTTTTTGCGTTCCTTCACCCCCTCTCCGGCCCATCACTTCATTTCTATCTTTCTTCCGCTCCGGAATGGAGCTTCCGGCATCGCACAATTTCATCCCCTTACTCTCCCAACCCCTAGCAAGCAATAACAAAGTGGTCGTTCCGCCCCCCCAGCCCCTTCCTTACAACGCCAGCCACTTTCCTGCAGATAGAGAGAGAGAGAAAGGAGGGGTGAGTTTGCGATATCTCGCGTGGAACGACCCCTCCGCAGTCTCCAACGAGGATATAGAAGGATGGAAGAACATCGCCGTTCGTAGAAGGGGGTGTCGGGGAGCAGGGTAAGTCGTAAACTCGTGCAGTCGGCAGGCTGCCGCCGAACCCCTCCCCGCGGGGTTAATTAAGGGCTCGGTTCTGGGAGACATTCGTCGCGCCCCTAGCACAACGGCGAGTTAGCTTGGCTGTGCAGCTTCTGCTGCAGTCGTCTTCGAGATGACAGAAGAACAACTGCTACCTCACTGACTCCTCCAGCAGAAAGTTCACTTATAAGAGGAGCGTGTACTGAAACATTTTCTGCGACATCGTTCATTGCGCGAATACGCATGCCTCGGTAAATAAATATCCTGGAAATACGAGTTTTTTTTTGCCAGAAAAAGTACAAAACAATTATCCATGCTCCAATTTTTTTTTTTTTTTTTTTTTACTTTTATAACATAAGATTGTAAAAATGGTCAAATATCGCATTTTGAAAGCTTGCATATGCAGTTTTCTTAAGCGGTAAGAGAAAAGTACTTGTATATCTACGGGCAAAGTGTAATCTGTGCAGAGATTACACTTTGCCCGTGTTGTAAAGCCCCATTCTTACAGGTGCAAACTGCACAGTAAAGCGTCACGACGGAAATACTGCACGTCCTGCGCGTAGGAGCGATGAGGCGCTAGAATTGCATGTCAGTACCGCTCCCGCGCTTCTTGACCTTGGACGCGCAGATACATGCTTCTCTTTTCAGTTTCAGCCACAAGGCGTTGGAACAGGCGGATTTTGTATTTGGAATTATACTTGTACCATAATAACGCTCTGTCACACATCGCAAACAATAGAAATGTTTTATTATATTTTATTTTATTGACATCAGCTGTTTCATGAGCCTTCTACGGGAGGTAGCCTCAAAAACGAACGGTATCTGTCACAAGTGGGGAATTTCTTTTATTGGAGTCTGCCTTCTGCCGTGTACAGGAAGGGTCACGTTCTCGACATCGCCCGAGCGTATACAATCGTCTGGGCGAAAGTATACCCGCGGTTTTACATTTTTTTACGACTTCAGGCTTGTCTCGGCCACATTCCACATTGCTTTCAAACGAAAAACACCTTGTGCGCTTTGAGGAGAAGAACCATACCACAAGAGAGCAAGTAAACGTAGATTAATAAGTATCAGTGTTTTGGATTTTTTGCTGAATCCATAAATATCAATTTACCCACAATTTCCAGGTTTTAGAAATTTTAAAATAAAACTTCATGTTGATTGTTATACTAACATGTTGTGTGTATAAATATTTTTGTAATCTTTGTTGCGCTCATAAAAAATTTGTAGTCATGACCGACCCGAAACGAGAACCAACGTTTGAAACCAAAACCGAACCGAACTAAAAATGTGAGAATCGGTAAGCCCTACTTTAAGTTTTCATTGTCATCATAAACATGTGCATTACTATATGAGCGCTTTTTTTTACGAACTGCTTAACGATTGATATTTTGACAAAACTAATAAACACTTTTTTGTATAAAATGTTCTGCTCTTCAGTTTCGTTTCTATACAATTTCGTGTTTAGATTAACCGTTTGGCCATTATTTCTAAAAAACCTTCCCCTATATATTTTAACTGTTATTTTCCAAATACAGTTTAACTGTTATTTTCCAAATACAGTTTAACTGTTATTTTCCAAAATGGCGGAAGATGCACAACTAGTAGGCTTGAGGAATTTTTTTATATGTTTTTTCAGATAGCCCCTAAGAGTACATGTGCAAAATGTCAACACTTTAAATAATTACTCCCCATGTTTGTCCAAAATATGTCTAATTTCCCCAGTCTATTAAGAAGCAAGTCCACATGCCACTTGAATTGCGTTGTAGTGTTTTTAAAATAAAAGCTTCCTTGGGATACTATTAAAAGTGCTTCTAATTTGCTGGTCTACGAAAGGGACTCGCACTATAGACAATTTGCTGGTCTACGAAAGGGACTCGCACTATAGACAATTTGCTGGTCTACGAAAGGGACTCGCACTATAGACAATTTGCTGGTCTACGAAAGGGACTCACACTATAGGCGATAGCTGTCTATAGTCCATTCACGACTGGAACAGACTTATGAAAATCAACATTTGAAAAAACATCCAAGCGTCATGCATAGCTAGTAAAAAAAAAAGTGGCGGGTGCGGGTACTCTATCCGCACCCGCCACTTTTTTTTTTACTAGCTATGCATGACGCTAATCGCTCGGGTGTTCTTTCAAAGGTTGATTCTCATAAGTCTGTTACAGTCGTGCATTTGACTATCGTGCATTAACGACACCACGCATGTTTACTAACACCGTTTCGGAGCACTCCAGCATAGCTAAAATCGGCTTTTCAAATGGCCAAATCTCAAAATATACGAGTCAGATACACACGAAAATAATCGAGGGACCTTCTTTGAACCTTTCTGCTGACTTTTCACCAATAATATTGACAGGGTCGCCGCTGAAGTTCCGTAAGTACGTGCAGCACGAAGAGAACACTGTCTTTCTCGTAGAGGCGATGACGTACTTTATGCTCGTGTGAGTATCGCCCTTTTTGCTCTCGCACTTCTGACCCTCAAACGCGGAAAACAGCACGATCAGTATGGATACAGTGCTAAGTTTCTGAAAATATGACTCGCCAACGATTTGACTTCTTTTGATTTGTGTGTCAAATGCCAGTTTCAGAATAAACGATAAAAATAATTATTTAAAAGTTAGCAGAGCTCACTTGAAAGCACTCCTCTTTCATTCTGACTGTTAAAATATCCTGACGATACATGTGAAATTTAAACTGGTCAACGATAGGTTCCTACACGCAGGGTTAGTGAAAATGGGAAATTAATGCAACGCGTAATAACAGGCGAAGTTCGTTTTGTCGTTCATTTTCAGAGAACAAAAACTAATTACATTAGATATGAGTAACACAAATATTGCGAGTTTAACAACACATTAAGACATTGTGATAGTTTCTAATTCTTCGCATTCATTGCCAATGTCGAGTATTCCGTACAATATCCCAAGACAAATGTACTTATTTATTTTCCGAAAGTGCATTTCGCAAATAACTTCCACAATTTTATGAATTAGGTAGAACACAAATTTACGCTGCTAACAAGTTATAAATAATTGTACTATAATGCCGTATATTAAGAGCAAATAATCGTAGATCGCGATCTCGTTTTGTTCTGATCTATCAGTATAAACATAACTTTTAAAGTTTAAAACATTTCAGGTGTTGTTTGTAATGCTTTGTTATGAATATTATTTTGATCATCCATCTCACAGAAAAGCACTGGAGAACCGTTAATAATTTCACAGTTTCCCTTGACCGATGCATGAATAAAGTGATGAGGCCCATGGTAATGTTAATTTTACATAAGGCGGAAGAATACACAACGTACATACAAGTAGATCTTAAGCAGGGCTTTCAGAAGTGCTCATTTTACCGTAAAGAGCCTATACAGAGATTCCCCAACTGTGTAGGTGAAAGAGAAAAGTTCCCGAGAAACCGAAAAGATCCTAGACATCAGTCTTCTCTTATCTGCAGATGGCAAAACCGAATTTGAAGTACCCCCCCCCCCCCCCCCCAATAGCATACCACATGGCCAACAAATTATATTTTTACATTTAAAGCTCACCTCTCTCCTACCGAAGTCAGTCGTTTATCAACTGGACGGCATTTGGCCTAAAAGATTTTTAAGTTACACACTTCAAACCGCCATACTGCAGGGATACGAACAGTGAATTGCGTAGATGGATGGAAACTTAATTTCACCTTACATGTAGGAATTCGAACACAGAATCACGTGGAGAGCTAGTGACTTCAGAATTGAGGAAAGATAAAAGTCCTCATTATCATCATGAAACTAATTCTACAACTGGAAACAACAAAAAAGCAACTATAAGTTAAACATGGCATTTGTGCATTAATACTCTGTTGAGGAAAAAATTAAATAAAATTGACTGAAGTTAGAGCTTAGAGGCAAATTTTATAATCTGTTTAAAAAATGAATATTTATGAGCTCCTTAATGTATATTTTTTATTGAAAAAATTTAATCGATTTTACCTTGAGTATAGACCTCTATTTATTTATCGTCCATACTTATTTCAGTATGTATTTGTACATATATTTCAAGGAAACCGGTTTTGACTGAACATGTGCTGAATCTTCACAAGAATCCTTACATGACCTCAGAAACAATGGCGAAATAAATCATTTGTTTTGTACTTCATTACCACGAGTTTCTTGTTCTACGAAAAAGAAAAATCTCTCAGAATACGTTTTTGTGTTGCAAGAGAATTGCCCATGTGTGCAGAACGACAAGAAAAAAATGCCATACAACTGCATATTAAAAGTGAGATGTGGCACGAATATTCAGGGTCAAACGAAATTAATATAGAAGCGGCTAGCAAAAAAGATTATAATTTGCGCGTTAAAAAAAAGTAGGGTTAATTTACAGTACAAAAATCTGCAACGAATTTACTCACTAATGCAAAATACATGTGTTAAAAAAAACACAAATTGTGACTTTTTGTATTTTATCCATTATAAATTGTAAAATATTTTTATCGTGCGAAGAGATTAAATACCAAAGTTGGAATGTGTTCTTTTATGTAGTAGTTCTGATTGATGACTATGTATCAATAATGTTAATCGCTTATTGCACTCTCTTTATGGATACACACTAAGCTGGTACTTTGAGACCGCGAGTATCAGGTACTGCGAAATATTGCCAACTACGCACCCAACTTGACTGCTAACGGCGCTACAATCTACGTCCCGTGTGCTAGCCTGACCACCTGCTTGCCTTACATGCACTGCACGTCGCAAAACTCCAGCGAAGTTTATATTTCCTACGATTGGAAACACGCAGAAGACGCGCGTGCTACTGCGTGACGTAATAAAAATAATGTTTACCTTGACTGCAGCTGTGATGTGCACGAGGAACAATATACGTTTTCGTGTCGTTCGTCGAATCCCGAGCCGAGGCAGACCGCCATGCTGTTAGGCAGCTGTTAATCCGAGCGGCCCGGAAAACATGGTTCACTGACTTGCCACCTCGGGCGCTAGCGTAGCGGTAGGGGTGTGTACCAACATGTGATGCGCGTTACAGATGGCGCCACAAGGACATTACTTCTGGGAAATTAACGACTTCCGGAAGGTGCCGATGTTGCCATTGGCTAATTTAAAAATTGTCTGTTTGTCCTTAAAGTAGTAGGGTGTGTTCCCCTTCCAGCTTGTAGTATAAATTAACCCAGCAGCCGACTGATCGGGAGACACTCGGTTGCTGGTTTCCTGACACGTCTTAAGCTTAAGTATTTCTCATAATGTTGTAGGGTCCTTATTGGCCAGATTAAAAGAAGAAAAATTTTACTTTCTTGCCTGCCAATGTAGCTGGTAGAAATTATCCTAGTAGGCATAGACAAATAATTGGAGATGGCTATTCACTTTATTAGAAATTAGTAACAAAAGGCTGCTAATTTTAATAATGGTTTTCTTCAGCCTTAGTTTTGTAATCAAGGTCATGTAAAGAGAATGCGTTTTCAGCCTTGGTGTAGGTTCGTAATCAAAGTGATGTACTGAAACTTATATAAAAGAAAATATCTAGTATTTTCTAGTTTTGCTTTGTCCTGAAAGGAAGTAATTTTGAAATATATTTTAAGTATACGAAGTACATGGAATACTTAGCGTTATACTTAAAAGGAAAAAGATCTCTTACACGACTTTAATAAACGCTAATGAGAAAGAAAACAAATATGCCTGAATAAGAAACTTGCACCATTTTAACAAATATTTTTGGGTAGTACCCATACACATGAATTAATAGAAAAGTCAAATAAGCATGCTGTGTCACGAGAGACTTAAAACAATTAATGTTTTTAACACACACCAAAAGTTGTGATTTTCAGCCTTATACAAAGTGGAAATCGTCATGCTGTGTCATGATGTTTTAAGGGCTCTTTTAAGATTGCCTTTTTCGAGCCTTGATTTGCAATATATGAAAGTAGCTTCATTGAATAGCTAAAAATGTACTCGGTTTTAATGAACGAGGAATGTATGGAGGTGGATAATTAAACGAATGTTTGTAACAGTAATGTTTGTGACTATTGGTGCTTTTGCATGGTTTTTACCCTGTTTATTTGAAAATAGTTTTCAAATACAAAGCCTTCTCCCATACAGTGTGCGTGTTTCTGTTTTCTAGAGATACTGAGTGCCTAAACTGTTCTCAAAGTTTGTTTGCTGGTTGTGGGTTTCTTGGTTACGTGGAGTTTCTCGTGTCTTCCTGGTTTGCAGGACGTAGCGAGCCCCCACAACTTTTATGCGAAGGACGAGGAGCCGGGAAGTAATTTACTAAGGAACTTTACCACCATATATTTAAATTAGCGATACATATCGTTCCTTTGCTGATGAAGTCTTTATGAAAATACCTACACATTCTACTTTGTGTGATAATCCCAAAGGCTTTTGTGTGACTTTGTCGCTTTTATTTTACTTATTTGGAGTACCCCGTATGGCGACAAGGCCTTAGTAGAAGAACTCTAAACATTAGGAAACGGGGCAGGAATCAGCTATTGTCTGTAGAAAAGAAATGCACTGGCACTCAAGCAGAGAAATTTCGGCAAACCTTGGAAAACCAAAACCAGAACGGCCGAACCGGGAACCAAAACCTGGCCCTTCCGAATACGAGTCCATTCATTCTTTTGCCACCCAAAGTCTAATTTTTGCGAAGTCACAAACAAGATGATTGTACAGAAATATAAGTAATACTACTCGTCTCACCTGAAATGAAACTCAATGAAAAAGTTTTTTCCAGCAGAAAATCCTGTGACCCATGACCCCGTGATAGAGTCCCATGCTCTACCGTCTTTTGTGTCAGTTGTCTGAACTACCGCGAAACAAACATAACAGGCAACACGACGCAAACTTAAGAAGTAAGGAAAGAATAAACACAACTTCTTTAACTATATATGCTGTTCACGGTAAAATGAGCACTTTTGAAAGCCCTGCTTAAGATCTATTTGTATGCAAGGAGTGTATTATTTCCAACATAGGAAAAACTAACATCGTCATGCGCCTCATCACTTTACTCGTACGTTGGTCAACTAAAACTATGAAATCATTACAGAAAAGAGTATTTTTTTCCAATTCTGCTCATTCTTATAGCAGTTCACGAAACGTCGCATTCTGTCGTGTATGAGAAAACTACTGTGTTTGTGGGAGTTTTCCGTTACCTTTGTTTTGCCATTGTTGTCTTATTTATGTTGCAGATAACTAGTCTGTGTCGTCTTCGGCGTATTATCTGTTGGTTTTATGCATATTGGTTTTTCGTTTTTAGCTTGCTGTCCTGTTTTATTTGACTTGATTCCTTCATGGATTTTTCTGGCTGTTGTACATACACATTCTTGACTACAGCATACCTGCCTTGCATTTTGTTGTTCCTGGTAGAACTGCTGTGTTCGAGTGCGTTTCTTTGTTGTGTTGTCGCATTTTGTTTCTACATATTTTGTCTGTGTTGTCCTATTTTTCAAGCAGGTTTCTAGTCTGTGTTGCTTTCTATATGTTATCTGTCGGTCGTGTGTGTGTGTATATATATTTTTTTTGGGACTAGTTTTTTTTTTTTTTTTTCTAATTCTTTGACTTTATTCCCTCTTGGAATTTTCCAGTATTGTATACATATCTATTTGTCCACATGCTACTTGTCTTTTTCAAATTTTTTTTTTCGTGTTCAGTTTATTTTTTTTTATGACAGACATCTGCATCGCAATGGTGAATGTCCAGAAATCTCCATTTAGTAATTCACTCCCATTGCATCATTAATTCAAAGATCACAGAATATTTTAAGCTATAAAAATTTAAAATTACGTCTTTGGTCGTATAGTATTTTCAATATGCATGGTATGTTGAAAGTTGTATTCCACCCTAGCCCTACGTGTTATTTTTTTCCTCGTGTGCAAACAGATTGTGCACATGTGAAATAGTTTATTTTAAAAACGCACATTACAAACAAAACTGCAACCGTATTCGCGCTCCAAGTACATTTAAGGAAAGCAAATTTCACGTATATGTAAGGTAACATTACCTCTTAAATGTAGAGAGAATTTACAGAACTCCCTAATCGTGCGGAAAAGTATCTGCCACAAGTGTATGAAAATCCCATACAAGCAAGGGAATAATAACTATATTGTATAATAAAATCATATAAAAAACTGAGAGTATGAGCATTTCATTATTACAGGCTGTTCACGGTAAAGTGAGCACTTTTTAAGGCCCTCCCAACAGTCATTAGCCACTAATAAGTATATCTTATTGCAGCCTCAGGCACTAAGTTTTGAGGGTGGTGAAATACATACACTGTGTTTATTGGTCACATTGCAATGTTTATATTAAAAAGCAGCAGGAAGATGGAAATTGGATGAAAGGAAAAATTTGGAAGGGCCTTAAAAAGTGCTCACTTTACCGTGAACAGCCTATACCTATATCCTCAGACGTATACCAAACGAAACCACAATTCTAAAATCCCTGGCACTTGCCGGTGGGTGCGCTATCCATTACACCACAGCAACAACTTACACGTGTGAGTGATCATTAGCGTACTAAAGAAATCATTAACCACGAAAAATATAAACGTATTAATTTAAGTTTCCTGCAAAGTTTTTAAATTAAATAACTATACAATTTTTCTTAAAATATTTTTTATTATTAGCTTCAACATTCCCGCTATTCTAAGAGCAACTTGAAACAAATTGTTATTCTTGGCACTGGTTATAGTAATGACAATTTTGTGCAACAGATTGCTCAGTAACTTTTGTGCTGTACAACATACAATTTGTGTAGAATTTATTTAGTGGCTTTATTTGTGCTTTGAAGTGAATACCTTTCCAAGTATTTTTTTTATAAATCTTTTGATATAAAAATAACGCGTATAAATAAATGGATGTATTTGGGATTTTATCACGGAACTAAAAGCTATCAGTTTTCCACAGTGTCTTGCGAATTTTCTCACTACCGTTTTTTGTCACAAACTTTCCATTTGTAATAACTCAACAACTATATTTTACAGATTTTCTACCTAAAAGTTAATTTTTACTGCTTAGTAATATGCCTGCCCTTACGAATATAAGCCCTGCGAGTTGTTTTCAAAGGTTTGATTCAAAAAAGTGTTAAGAAACCGTGAATAGGCTATAATAGTTGAATGTATAGGCCGTTCACGGTAAAGTGAGCACTTTTTGAAGCAGTTTTATCAGACATAATAACCAATAAATATATTTCATTGTGGCCTCGGACTTTAAGTTTTGGGTATGGTGAGTGTATACACTGTGTTTATTACTCACATAGCAGGGTTTACATTAAAAGTGGGGGAAGGAAATAAACTGGTTGAAAGAAAAAGTAACTAGGGCTTCAAAAGTGCTCACTTTACCATGAACGGCCTATAAGCGCTGTTGGCGTGACAGGAACAGCCAGGGCCGACGTCGACTAGACCGATGGCCCTCATGTCAGTGACCGGCTTGCCGGTCTGGAGGACGCCGTATTCGGCGAGGCTTCCCGCCCCGGGATAACGGTGGCGGGTCGTGCAGCAATTTCCCGCGCTACCACGCCGCTTCCTGCGAGCGTCCCACACCACACTCGCTCTTGTCCGCCCTCGAGGGCACACTTCACACTTCGCTCAAGTACACCTCCATTGTCGCTCACCTGCCGCCGCTTCAAGGCGCCGAGGGTGGGTCTAGACGTAAAGGACTCTCCTACACGAGCTGTCCTCCGGCTTTTAGGGGCCGCGGTGATGTAGTGGTCAGACCTCTCTCGCCCCCCCCCCCCCCCCAAGGCGAACTAGTTTCGATTCCCGACGGGGTCATTCCCGGATTAGTCGCCCGTGGGAATTGTGACGGATCATGCGACGGTCGGCGGGTTTCCTCGGGGATGTCCCATTCCCCTCCCCCCTCGCAATCCGGCGCTGCTCCATCCTCCACATATCAGGACGAGAAACGCAGGAGTGATACGGGCGGCTTTGCCACGCGCTTCAAGTGCGCAATCGCCTGTACGTACAAGGCGTACTTAACTGGTGTGCAGCGAGCGTTGTTACGCTGCGTATATCTATGGGACTTTTAAGCAATGCCCCTGTCGTTTTATAGGAGGAAAGTCTGTATAGGCTGTTCACGGTAAAATGAGCACTTTTGAAAGCCCTGCTTAAGATCTATTTGTATGCACGTTGTGTATTCTTCCGCCTTATGTCAAATTTACGTTGTCATGGGTCTCTTCACTTTATTCATTCGTCGGTCAAGTGAAACTGTAAAGTTATTAGAAAAAGTAAATTTCACAAATCAGCTAATTTTTACACATGTTAGAAAAAAAACAGGAAGCAAAAGAAATAATTTAAGTCATTATAAACCGTTACCTAACACTTTTTATTCGACGTTAAAATGTGGAACTACTTTCCCTACATCGTTACCAACTTTACTAGGCACATGTCCTTCAGTGCACCCGTTAAAATATATGCAGGTAGGGGCAGTGACTTTTTCAAAGGTTGATTTCAAAAATGCACATTTTACCATGAACAGCCTTTAGCAAAATTTAATACAGGCTCCCAACGCAGTTTCTCTCGAGTCTGGGTATAGCGTGTTTCAAGTTTAGGCTGTCTGAAAATGAGTTTTTTAACGATGTTGCGAGTTCTCAAAATAATATTCATAGCGTGTGCGATATCTTTAAAGCACCATTCCGTGCTCGCCTGTGGTATATTTTACTTTTCGTAGGTAAACATATCGGGAACGCGTCTAATAGTTTATTCAGAACGCGGTTCAAGAGCTAGTTAGGCGACGCCCTTCAGGATAGGGTATCATGGCGTCATCCAGTCGCAAATACCATAGACTAAAGATGAGGTAGACCGTTCTTGCAGGCTGCGCACAACCAATCTCCGTGCCCCAACAATGAACTGCTATTCTGCGTACACGCCTACAGAAAATGGCGTGGATTGGGTTTGAGATTAGAGCACCGTTTAGTAAACAAGTGCTTTTGAGATATTTTTATACTTCTTCTAATCAATTTGTAATGCCTTTTGATTACATCCAAAGTGGTAAAAGTATTTTGTTAATATAATAGTGCTTGTCTAAAAATTAAGATGTAAACAAACACATTGATCACTGTTGACCATGTGACGTTGACAGTTGTGTTCCTATGGGGTAGGTCAGTGTTGGGTACATGCGCAGAAGACGAATAAGCAGCCTACCTCATCTTTAGTCTATGGCGAATACAGACTTTCTATTCGAGGCGTGGGGTGTGGACATTATATCATCGTAGTTATTTAAAAGATCTGATTAATTAATTAATTGTATTCACGCGTTTGCACTGATAGAATTTCATGTGCGCTACTTCTTTATTTCAGTTCAATAGAGTTGTGTCACTGCCATTTAGAGCTTAGCCGATTTTAGCGTTTTAGACATTTGTTATGATTTTTAATGTTTGACCCAGAATAAAAAATTATAAAGCTACACATTTGCACATTAGTTTTAATCATCTTCCAGAACAACTTGCTGACTTTCCCCTAACCTGCCCTGTCGGCGTCTTTTTATTTTCGTATAAGATTGCTGCAAGTCACCCAAATGGAGAGAGATGCAGAAGTCACCTTTCACATATTATCTCGTAAAATCAGTACTTCATCCTGCAGTGCTGTTGCATGTGTAAGCATAATTATATTAAAAAATTTTCCACTCATATATTCATCCATGATTTAAGTAGTGTTAACGAGCGAGCTCGAAACATTCAACATAATCATGGTGCCCGTAGAGGAAAGAAGAGGTGCTGTCCCCCATCCTGGATTCCCCTTAGAAGAGAAGAGTTTATTTATGATTTCACAGTACAGTACGTGTAAACATTGTTTCTTTAAATAAGTTTCAAGTTACTCGAAGTTTTGTAAAGGCTGTTCACGATAAAGTGAGCACTTTTGAAATTAACCTTAGAAAAAATTCACTGCCCCTACCTGCATATGTTTAACGGGCGCACTGAGTGATATGCACCCAGTTAAAGTTGGTAACGATGGAATGGGAAGTAGTTCCATATCTTAAAGCCGAATAAAAAGTGTTAGGCAACAATCTATTACAACTTAATTTAATTTTTTGCTTTCTGTGTTTTTTAATGAATCGAAGTGTAAAAATGGGCAAATTTATTAAATATTTACTTTTCCAATAATTTCACAGTTTCGCGTGGTTAACGCATGAATAAAGTGATGAGGGCCATGGCAATGTTAATCTTACATGAGGCGGAAGAATACATAACGTGCATACAAGCAGATCTTCAGCAGGGCTTTCAAAAGTGATCATTTTACAGTGAATAGCCTATAAACACATAAATTCTCCAGTAACTGTAAATTGTATTTAGTTTGCAGCGTAAAAAAAATCCTGAGATGTTATCGGAATAGTACTCTCGACCAGAGGCCACTCCTCGAAGTGAATAAAGATCGTCGATTATTTGTGTATGTGTGTGTGTCTCCCACTAAGGATAGTTGACAAACTGAACATAGCCATCCTTGGACAGCTTTCAGAAATGCATCTCATAACAGGAACCGCGCCCACCCAAGAAGACAGCGTTGCAAAAACGGGAAAGGAAAGGCTCATAAATATCACCCTTGTGCAAATCTCAAGAGCACTGGTGAATAAATTACCTATTTATACACTATTGCGATGACATTATACGACGGGAATCGTTTCACTTTGGAGCACTTTATCGCTGGAATGGTTGCTCGCAGAATCCTCTCGAAGAGTTTTGCAGCAGCCGGGGAAAGAGAATGGCGGGGTTTTACGGCCAATGAATTCCAGTTATAGTCTCGGCAGACTAAGCCTCGCGTGTGTGTGACGCTTGATCAAGAAGGTGTGTGTGTGTGTGGGGGGGGGGGGGGGGGCAGGTGGAATGAATACAAAGTACCTCTCGCACATAATTCTCGCAACTCGCAAAACGAATACGCGCAGGCCTATACAGCGTGTTCCGGAATGGACTCGCCATACACTTGTAGGGCTGGCGCGGGGGCGGAAAAAAAACATCGCATGATGGTTCGAAAAGCGATACATAACTACAAGACTTGTCTTAACGACGTCATGACTCTACGGTTCCGAACAAATAAACAGAAATGCAGCCGCGAAATACTTTTCGTAAAAAAAATACTAGGAAATAACGATTCACAAATGCTACGGAGAAACGGCACTGTCAGGGTTATCTTTAGTGGATGTAAATTATGTATATGCGGATTAAACGCCTTGCTAAAGCGGCCTGAAATATATTTAGAAATGTTTTGGAGTAATGTCTGGAAGACTCTCACAGAAACGATTTCTACATTAGCACATTATAGATGGTTACCAATGATATTGGATATACGTATATATATATATATATATATAACGAGATTATCTTCAAACTGTACTTTCAGAAACCCAGATTGTGGCTGGATGTATTAGATTTGATTCAACTAACGCGTACTCCTACGAGAGAGGAAGAATAATACGTCCAAAATGACAATGGAGAAATTATATGTTTGACGATAGCGCGCAAACTGTATTCGCTCGTCCCTCTTATAGTATTTTTATAGCAATAGCCAGCTAATTAGACATATTTCTATATTACACACACACACACGCGTGTATAATATTCCAACGTTTTCTCGAACTTCACTTACTTTAAACAGTTTGCTGTGGTGGAAATCGCTTGAATAGCGAACTTCTTTAAATGCGGGTTGTTGTTTTTTTTTTTTTTTTTTTTTTTTTTAAGGCAAATTTCAAATTTTCGGCGATACAGTTAGTTACGTTATATGTGATACATCGGAAAGGAAAAAGAATTTGTGCCATTGTTTCCTGAGGATGGGGAGTCTTGTTATCGCCAAAATGTTGAAATAAACGACCCTCTTCCTCAACGACGCGGCAGGCAAACGCCACATATAAAATGTGTTTTCTTTCGTTTTCCGGCAATGCTTGGCACCTGTGCATTTCGAACTGTGAGTTTTATTTACTAGCATATTTATCTCACCTAAGTCGCACTTATATCTGTGTTTTAATTTATAAAATTCACAACGTAAAGTGTGTAAAACAAGATGAGTTTTATGTAATATTAAATTTAAAATACATTAATTTCGAAAAATTTGGTAAATGGTTAGTGAACACTACTTAATTTTTCTCTCGCTACCGGGAATGTGTATCAATTTGTTGTTATTGTCGTTTTCATTAACTTTTCTTAAAAAAAAAATAAAAAATAAAAAAATAATTGGATTTTACTAACAAAGCTGCAAGAACTTCCGCATCTAACTTGTGAAGGAAATATTCTCCGAAAATCACAAGTAGGTGCATGAGCTTTGAACAAAAGAAAGTTAGAATTTAATATCAAACGCATTTCTTTTCAATATTCAATGGACCCGATAGCATCACCCGTTAAGTTCCATGGTTCACACTCTAATATTTAGTACACAACGTAAATAATTAATAATGATTATTATTAAGAGTTAAAAATGTTTTCTCCTCCACATTTTTGACCTAGGCGACCCGTATAGTTATTTTGTAATTGAACTCGTCAGTAATCGAGTTCTGTCGCGAAGCGAGTTTGTTTATTCCCCTATTCCCATTACAAGTCATTTATGCAGCATAATCACACCTAACTGAAATCCAATTAAAATTGCGAAGACACCTTCCGAAAACATCTACATTCGTTATATAATGTTAGGTACACAACACGTTTTGTAGCGCCGGCCTTTTGTTTGTCATTATTTAAACTTTTATTTAAGCTGAAATAAAAATATTTCACTTCCGTCCACAGCACTTATGTAATGTGCAAGTAGTAGGTGCATGCCGGTTTCACTTCACCTAGGATTAATTGGATTAATTGATGGATTATCGATTTGCTTGAAATAGTTCATCCTTAATCCGATCTTAATCCGATAAAAATTGAAAGAGTTAAAGGTTAATTTTTAAATTGGATCAATTTTATTTTTATTTTTCATATTTTGTGTGTTTTGTGCAAGAGTGTACAAAGGGTCTTTCCTTTTGTGGGGAATATCTGTGATACGTCCTCACATTTGGAGCTTTGACACTCGACCGAGGTGTGGCGTGTTGGGGACAGGGTATGTGTGTGTGCATATATATATATATATATATATATATATATATATATATATATATAGTGAATTTTGTGCAAAAGTGGCCTAAGTGGAATTCTTTTGGTTTGGTAGTAATATTATTTTTAGACCTGCTGGTAGAGAAGCGATTTTGAAAGATGCGATTTACGTGTGAGTAAATACAAACAATTAAATAGACGACGACTGTTTCTGAATGCAATTAAACATTACACATACGAGAAGTGATGAGTGTTTAAACGATTTCTGCTTATGAATAAATAACACGAGAGAGAGAGAGAGAGAGAGAGAGAGAGAGAGAGAGAGAGAGAAAAAATTATAACTTGCTGGTCTCATAAAGAAACAAGTGCAATTATGTGAGTCTCTAGTATGAAATTATTATGTAATGAAAACCAATTAAACATAAAGAGATGAATACATTTACAACGTGATTTTACTACTCCTATCTGTATGTTAGAAATATAATTTACACAAGAGAAGTATAACGAACGAACTCAACTATGTGACTATGACAATTACGTGAGTCTCCAGTATGGAATTAACGACTTCTACCTACAACGAATAAAAATGTTTCTATAAATGAAATAGCTAATGAAAACAAGAACAAGATATATGACACTACTTGATGCCTATCGCACATACTTTACACGTCCATCTACCTGTGAGACTGGTGAGGAACTTTAAAAATGTAATCCACATGCTAAAAGAAATTAATTGATTAACAAACATAATGAAATCGCATCTCTCACAAAACACGTCTGTCCGGCTCGGAGGCTGGTGAAGGAATGAAGCGATCTTACGTCGAGAGCCTCTGTATGTATATATATATATATATATATATATATATATATATATATATATATATATATATATGAGGAGCACGTTAAGCTATAACGTGAACAGTCTATAAAGTGTTTTCTATGGCTACAAATGTGTTCTTCTTTTACAGTATAATAAACTTCACTATTTAAAAACTCTACAAACGTAATCGGGATTGTTAATAGAATTATTAATATGTACTTCGTATCCCATCTGGGATGTGTGGTTGTTAACGTGTAATTGTTGTAAGTACTTAACGGAAATGTACAATTCTTCAGAAATTTATACTAAACGCCTATTGAATATAATATTTAGTGAAATAAGAAAAAGATTTAGTCTGAAAAGTTTCCAAATTATTCCAGAAGCGCCAGCAAGGAATAACGATAGAACGAAACAGATCACTCCTTTTAACATCCTCGGAGAAAAATTACTGTTTATTTTTCAACTTCGTGGAGCTTTAATTTTGGAATTATGGTACAACAAAATAATAGTACCGTGGCGTGCTAGACAGTAGATTGCTGTGGTATCATTGTTACAACTTACAAAATGCTAGATACAAACGGCAGAAAAACGAAACTCGAAACGAATTGGAACACGGCCATAGAAAAAAAAAACGAAAAGAAAGAAAGAGCTACACTAACGCAAACGCGGCACACGGAGGTTCATGGAATAAATAGTCCGATGAAAGGTTCAATTTTCCATGCTCGGAGAGTTAGCAAGTATCTGGCCCAGACTTTTGCGACCTTGTGTTGCGAGATCGTACTCCAGTTGGTAGAAAATTTTTTCGTGATCTGATATCGATTTTCCAGTCTGGATTGTTCTTTTCATTGCCGGCCACGATGAAGTAATCGTTACCACACCAAGACACAATACAAATGGTCACTGCTTGCAGACATTTTTTTTCCTTCGTATTTTTAAGAAGTGTGTCATTGCAAATTCTTAATCTCTCATTTGCGGATTTTCCGTAGGCCCGCGTTGCTCTGAATTTGAAATCAATTTCATTGTTGCAAGGTTTGTAAATAAAATAAGTGTAACCCGCTACTTACATCACAAATCTGTACATATAAATGAGTTTTTCTGGTAGAATGGAAAGATATTTCTCTGAATTTGTGAGTCGCATATTAAAATCAAACTATGTAAAACTATTGGCCGCGGCCTTATCATCCCGAGAATTGATTTTGTCAAAGGAAAATATTGTCCTGCATACTTAAAGAAAACAGAAATTTTACTGTGACATGGAATACACTTTGTCATAAAATTTTGCGGGTGACGAATTTAAATCATACAAATTTATTTTTGCGGCGGTGACGCAAGACCTGATTATGACTCAGTGAATTGTGTCGTTCCGAATAGCGAATTCATTGCGAATTCGCAATCCTGCAGCATGAAAGGTTTAATTAAATGAAACATTTTACTTTGAATATAATTTTAATAAACACATAGTAACAAGATATTTCATAAAAATTACAATGTCCCGTCTTCAACTACCCAGTCGTTATTGACATGACGTGATTTTACTGCATATTCAAATAGGTTACAATATAAACATTTTACAAAAATTTAAGGTAGTAAATCAATGGCGTTTTATCAAAATATTTCCATGCTACAAAAAGGTCAAAGAAAAAAAATTGTTTTGTTGATTTACAATTTTAGCTTCCTCTTGACACTGCATGATTAAAGGCTATTCACGATCAGATATGGATGTTGGAAGAATATCGATACATCGAAATTACGATATTATACCAACGATATACGATATAAATCGTCGATATATTTCAAAGATATTTTATTGCAATCAATTTATTTTTCCAGGTACCGGAAATGAATAATTTTGAAATACTTTTTTAATAAGCTCTTTTTTGGATACAAAAATAGAATTAAAAAACTACCGTAATCACTTTGGCAACATTCACCAAAAACAGGCACCACATATTCCTGCAATGCCTCCTGTCCTCAGTACGTAATATTCCAAGCAATTTTACATTTTTCAAGTCCTTTGATACATGAAAAACCGAATTACGATGTATCAAAAATCGATAGTTCTCTTTCGATATCTCGTTTCGTAAAACGATGCCTTTATAAATAACCAATATAAACAATATCGATATTATTTTCTGATATCGACATCCCTACAGTCAGAGAATGGGTATGCCCATAAGAAAGGAACCGCCACTCCATTTGCGTACTTTTCTTCTCTGTTGTCTCGTCGTCATAGCGATGAAAGCCTTCGGGGACCGTAGCCAGGTGTTCGTACACTTTTAAACAGCGAAATGCGATGACAAACCAACTTCGATTTTTTTTAAACCAACAAAAAACTTCTGTTGAACTGATCATTTGGATAACAAGATCGAACTTCGTAGTAGTTATTTTACTGAAATAATTTAAAACAATGCCCGATGGGAATCATGAACATAGTATGATTGGTCAAACAAACATTTCTCTCGTACTGTTTACATGTGGTCTCCAGGAAGATTCCCGCCGCTGAGCACGGATCCACAGCGCTTACACTGAAAAAAGAACCAGTTCTTGTTCTCTAACCGAAGCAAATATCTTAAAAGTCTGCAGCGTTTTCTTCTTTTGCATATAGTTCATAAGTTAGTTGTAATATTAAAAATCAGTGCGTTGATGAGTGGTTGATCGGTTAAATTCAGTGACATGGTACTCTGGAATTGACTGCAGAAATTGTTATATAACAGGGAATGACAAACCTGTAAATTGTTTGCACTGGATTGATTCACAGGCTTTCGCTGGTTTTGATAGATTATGTTCTATTGATTTGGTTTCCTTCTCACTGGTCATATTTTATTATTGTAATTACTAGTTTACCTTCTAACGAACAACATCCTCCACACTTGCCCGCCAAAACCCCCGAAATTTCCATGGAATTTCAGTTTCATGACTCACAACTACTCAACTTAACCCAAATTAAATCTACTCACGTACCGCTGTGGACCGGAATCAGTCATCTCCTTCGTTGTAACCTAGTGAGATGAAGCAATATGGGTGTCAGGTGGTAGTTGCAATTAATTTGTTTTCCTGGAGGGCCTCCAAATACCACCACGGCAGCGCGAGTCCCTTCACAGTTCTGTGGACAATGGTAGTAGTGATGTTTGGTACGAGCATGGGAATGCGTCTTAGTACAAACTGTTACGTTCTTGCTACCAGGCCTTTGCTAGCCTGATCGCGTTCGCTAACAGACCGTCGGCGATTGGGACACGAGCCGCGAGCGCCTGAATCCCAACACAAGAGATCTCCTCCAACAGGTCGGAAGTCGTGGCCGTTGGCAAAGCTGGTTCCACAGCAGCGCTCTCCTTTGCTTTGCGATGAGCGGTAGCCAATCAGGATGAAGCAGATTTCCGTCGCAGAGCGTCGGCGTCGAGTGCGTTGCGCGAAATTCTTGCGTTGCGACTGTCGTCAGCCTGCGACGGAGAAGAAGAAGAACAAGTGATTGCTTACAAGGAGGATAAAAACATTTAATTTTTTACTATATGAAAACGAAGATCGCGTTTACGCCGACGTTTTCGTATTTGTATTTTTATTATTGCTGCGTGGGTGTGCATCAAAATAATTGTCCTTCGTCTTATCACGTATCGTTCCCGCTAGTTTTCGTCTCACATCGCGTTCACACTACCCTGTTTTTATCGTCTGCCACTTAAAACATACAGTTCCAACTTTTTACGCGTGTCTTTTGTTACATTCATGAGGTCTGAACATGTAATTTCGACCCTTAAACTAGATAGCAGCAACGTCTCAGACGGCGTCCGTCGCCGACACATCATCGCTTAGTCGTGAAACAGCAAGTATAGCTCGTCGCAGCCCGAAGCAACGCATCGCACTGTTGTGGAACCAGCTTAAGTCGACACGCGCCCGATATTAATGCAGGAAGCGTGGCGGACAACGTCTACGTCGACGAGTCACTGAACCACGAAGACGTTAGGAGATGAAGTATGGCGACCACCGTAGTACGTCTACAGACATCAGCCTCCGGACCCATGACTAAGGAGAAGGCTTTCCTTTTAAATCACTTCAATGATTAATAATGTGCAGTAAGTATGCATAATAATGCATGAAAGTAATCATTATAATAACGTTTCAATACATCCTCAAGCTCCACAGATTTACTTAATACATATTGTAACGCGTTGTATAGGCCGTTCACGGTAAAGTGAGCACTTTTGAGGCCCTGGTTACTTTTTTCTTTTAAACAATTTACATCCTTTCACCACTTGTTAATGTAAACCCGGCCACGTGAGTAATAAACACAGCGTACACATTCACCATACCCAAAACCAAAAGTCCGAGGCCACAATTAAATGTATTTATTAGTTATTATGTCTGATGAAATAGCTTCAAAAAGTGCTATCTTTACCGTGAACGTCCTCTGATGGTTATTTAGTTAATACAGCGATTATCAAACCCACCTAAACCATTCTATCTCTGAGTACGCATCCCCTAAATAATTTAATAATGCCTGATGCCATGGTCACATTTGTAGTCATGGCTACACCCCTAAGGAGCCACAGACTAGATGGGAAGAGCATATCATATAAACAAAGCGGAGAGAGCGTTGGAGAAATCATCTGCGCAACAGTCGTGGACAGTTATAGGCTATTCACGGTAAAATGAGCACTTTTGAACGCCCTGCTTAAAATCTACTTGTATGCACGTTGTGTAATATATTCCCCTTACGTAACATTTACATTGTCATGGGCCTCATCACTTTAATCATGCGTCGGTCAAGTGAAACTGTGAAATTATTGGAAAAGTAAATATTTTACAAATCTGCTCATTTTTAAACTTATATGAATTAAAAAAGAAAACAGAAAGCGAAGGAAATAATTTAAATTATCAGAAATTGTTACCTAACACTTTTTATTCGACGTTAAAATACGGAACTACTTCCCATCCATCGTTACCAACCTTACTGGGCACATGTCACTCAGGACACCCGTTAAAATATATGCAGGTAGGGACAGTGACTTTTTTTCTGAGGTTGATTTCAAAAGTACTCACTTTATCGTGAACAGCCTTTAATAGCATGTAATACCTATATTATTTTTAATTACCACGAAGGCATTCGTTAAAAGACTAGACATCGTTATGTAGCTGCAATCTGAACGTTTACATAAAATATTACAGTTCTCGCCACGTGGAGTTTTACTTATGAGAATAACATTCGAAAAAGTTGTCAGCAAGTGTACATTATAGTATATGCTTACTGAGAAATCACGAATGGCAAATTATTCCCCTCCTACGTATTCTGACGGCGCTCAACATTTATACAATTTCAGTTTCACATATGGGTAATTTTCCAAGTTACTTGCGAGCAAACAAATCGACTCACCCACTAAGCGTGGATAAGCGATACGGACGATCAGTCCAGACATGAATCCGATCGAACATGTATGGGACGAACTTAAACGAAGGGTTCGGGGCATAAATCCAGTACCTTCAACTATCGACGGAATTCCTCAAGACCACGTAAGAACGTTAACTAGGTCGACGACAAATCGATTACAAGCTGCCATCAGTATTGATTCAATAAATTGCGTTTGTTATTGTGCAATTGTTCGTTTCATTTGAACAATACGTGACCATAATTCCTTTACCTAAATTCCCAATTGTCCTACACTTTGACGTAAATGGCATTATTGGGAAAAGTACTGAAGTGAGTTTTATGTGAACAGTGTCAACGTAAAGCTAAAGTGTCGGGCTTTAAAACGACACATGTTTTTCATGAATCTGTTATGCCCTCTTGTGGGAAACATGTCTATATCCGCGCGTTATGGGTGAGTCAATTGTTTGCTCGTGAGTATACAAAGGTCTTTATCTTCCATCTAAGTTTAGGAAGTTTACTGAAAACGTTTTTACACTGAAGATAGAGAATTAATGAAGTGCCAAGAGAGCTTCTGGTCAGCGCATCTAACGCGATCTCGCCTCTACGCAAAAGTCAGAGAACTGGTGTGCAATCTTTCTACCGTGTATCTCGTAACTTACGGGATTAATCAGTGACCCGGCATTTTTTGTTAGCGAAAAGACTTTAAGCAAAATCCAAAGTAATCTTCTATCCTAGTTTCGCATGACATTTGCTGATATGTTTGCAAATACAGCATTTCGAAGAGAAAAAAATTTGCTTGGTGTTTGTTATATTGGATCGGAGTAACGAAATTTTCTGACACGACGTGATGCTATGACACTGTCAGCCATACGTTGCTTGAAGAGTGTTTCGTTCTTACACAAACGTACTGAAAAGAAATAAGTTTTGAATTATACAAATTACTAGTTGCATAACACTTTTGTATCTAATTATCACTTGCGTTGTTTCCCGCTTGCAAAAAGACTGAAACTTAAATGATAAAATATAAATGTGTTCCTGAATTTTTTCAACGATCAAATAGCTCACAATGAAAATTAAGCACGAAAATATTAAACAACTATTAAAATGTGAATTTCCTGCGATCGTACATCGTCAGTAATTACTCTGAATCTTCATTTAAGACACGAATATGAAAAATGTGTGCAAAAGGGCCGAAGCGGAGCCTTGATAGCCTGCCTAAGCCTTTTCCCTTCCATCGCAATTTTTTACGTGTCGCGCGATGTTTTACTGCAATACCCGACGACCCTGGGCCACGCGGCTCCGGCGATGTCACACGTCTTCGATCCGGCGCCGACCGCCGGATGTTAACCGTAATCCGATTGGAGCGAGCCCCTCCCTCGCAGAGGTTAAAACCACCTTCCGCCTAAACGGATTACAGTTCCATCAGGCCGCAGAGCCTCCAATAATCGCGCCCGGGAAATGTTTTAAGCGGGAAGATGTGCGGAGCGCGGCGCAATCGTATCGATTTCCAGATGCCACTCCGTTGGGGGGGGGGGGGATATGTTAGTCTCTGGCGCATTTCAGGATCATGTGCGCGCGCCCTCATGAAATAGCTTGGTTAAGCGCAATTCGATACTGGAGAGCGGGACCAGAGTGCGTGAGCGCAGTTCAGTGCATCCCTAGTTGATCACGTGAAAGGTCCTAAAGAATGTTCAGTTTAACTAAAGGCTGCTCACGATAAAGTGAACACTTTTGAAATCAACCTTAGAAAAAAGTCACTGCCAATGTCCGCAAATTTTTTAACGGGCGCCCTTAGTTGTATGCTCCCAGTAAAGTTGGTAACGATAGATGGGAAGTAGTTCCGTATCTTAAGTGTTAGGTAACCATTTCTGGTAACTTAAATGATTTCTTTCACTTCCTGTTTTTTTATGCATTGAAAGTGTATAAATGAGCAGATTTGTTAAATGTTTACTTTGCTGATCATTTCACTGTTTCACTTACCCGACGCATGAATAAAGTGACGAGGCCCACGACAATGTTAATCTTACATAAGTCGGAAGAATACACAACGTGCTTACAAGTAGATCTTAAGCAGGGTTTTCAAAAGTGCTCATTTTATCGTGAATAGCCTATATCAAGCAGTTTATGAAGTTATCGTTGAAAACGAGCGACTTTCGGAGTTAGTTACCTGTAGTGTACAATATTCCAAATTACCACAGCCGAATTCGTTTGTTTGGGAAAAAAACAGCAATAGGGGAAAATAAGTTAAATTTGGGGGCTGGAAAGCCATGCGAGTAGTCAACAGCAACGGCATGACGATGTAGCGTACCATTGTCCGAGGTAGCGTTGTTGGGTAGGCCGGGCCCTTCTTGGATACAACCCATACTGTGCGGTTTCATTGTTAGACACACTAAGCCCTAATCAATTATATCAATCAGAGGAAAAATTTTCACTGAGTGTCAGTTGATAAACTACTTCCGACTGACGAATCAAGCAAATTAACTGGAAACGAGTGAATTACCGCAGCGGAATTCGTGACATTATGTGGGAATAAAAAAAAAATCAGTGAAATTCAGCCACCATTTTAATTGGTTATCTGACACTGATTATCAGTAGTTCAATTTTCACTATTTTCACTGGCTTGGCTCAATTCTCACTGTTTCAAGTTTAGAGTGTAGACTTTTCAGGGTTAAGTGAGCACCTTTGAACGACTTCTAATTTGGAATGCTAATTAATAAATTTATTTTATTTTATCCTTAGGCGTTTACTTCCAAGTGCGGTGGAACATAAACACTGTATTTATTACTTGTAAGGCAATATCTATTTTAAGAAAGGGTTAAAGTATAAAAACTGACTGAAAGGGAAAAAGTAACCTGGGCTCAAAAGTGCTCACTTTCCCGTGAATAGCCTGTAGCAGTTGTGACAGATATAATGTTTTGAGAACTATGGAATATTGTTTAGGACAAAAGTGTTATTTCACGACAAAAATGAAATTCGATATTTCGTTGCACATTCATAAAAATCCGGTTATTGAAACATACACGTGGTCATTGAAATGTTACAAAATAAGTTGTAAGTAAAGCCTGTTCACAATAAAATGAGCACTTTTTGAAATCAACCTTAGAAAAAGTCATTGCCCCTACCCACATATATTTTAGCGCGCGCACTGAGTGACATGCACCCAGTAAATTTGGTAACGATAGATGGAAAGTAGTTCCATGCCTTAACATCGAATAAAAAGTGTTAGGTAACGAGTTGTGATAACATAAATTATTTCTTTCCCTTTCTGTTTTTTTTAATGCACAGAAATGTAAAAATGAGCAGATTTTTAAAATATTTACTTTCTTAATAATTTTAGCTTTTTACTTGACCGGCGCATGAATAAAGTGTCGAGGCCCGTGGCAATGTTAATTTTACGTAAGGCGGAAGAAGACACAACGTGCATACAAGTAGATCTTACGCAAGGCTTTCAAAAGTGCTCATTTTATCGTGAACCGCCTATAGTCTTATGTTTGCCATATATATTTCTCTGTAAAACACAAATTGCTGTATGTAAAAACGAGATGGTCGCCGTTTAATATTCCGAGGGAACCGAACTCGCGCGAATCTTGTCTGTGAGGTTTTCCATCGCTCCGTATCAATGTTTCCTCGCCTTCTGAAGAGACTTTCAGGTGTTAGATATGTTTCATTTAGGAGGCCCCTTAACTGATGTATCGCTGGCACGATTCCCGAACACTTTATTACTCCGTGTTATAGGCCTTTCACGGTAAAATGAGCACTTTTAAAAGCCGTGCTTAAGATCTACTCGTATGCACAATGCGTATTCTTCCGCCTTATGTAAAATTAACATTACCACGGGCCTCATCACTCTATTCATGCGTCGGTCAAGTGAAACTGTACAATTATTAGAAAAGTAAATATTTTTAATGTCTGTTAATTTTCACACTTTAATTTTCACGCATTAAAAAAAAGAAAACCAGAAAGCGATAGAAATAATGTACGTTATCACAAATGGTTACCTAACACTTTTTATTCAACGTTAAGATACGGAACTACTTTCCCTCCATCGTTACCAAATTTACTGGGTGCAGGTCACTCAGGGTGCCCGTTACAATATATGCAGATAGGAGCAGTGACTTTTTTCGTGAACAGTCTCTAAGCTGTAATCTTTACTAGATAGAGATTTTTGGACATTCGCCATTACGATGCAGATGCCTGTCATGGAAAAACAGGACAGTGCTCGAAAAAAAAAAAAAAAACACTTCAATAAGACAAGTATCCCGAACTACTGTTTTTGTGCGAGTTTCTTCGTTGTGTTTGCTTTATTTGTGTAAGTATATAACTAGCGTGTGTCGTCTTAGGTGATTTAACTGTTTTGTGATTACGAGTCTCATTTTAATGTATTTCAAAATATACCAACATATCTAAGTAGTGCACACAACTTAAATAATCACTGAAAATTACAAGGAAGTGATTATTATCATTACCACACCCGTCGTAGCAGAAAATTCAAATAAATAATATTGAAGTGTTTCAGATGTGTACAAATTTGTTATTCTGTTTCCGTATTATAAATATAACTATTTAAAACTCAACAAAAGTATTGGGAATTGTTAGCAGAATATTAATATATATTTCATATCCCATATAGACCATGTTGTCGTTAATACGTATTGGTTGGAAGTACTTAACATAAATATACCACTCTAAGGAACTTTACACTAGGCAGCTATTACATCTAATATTTCGTAATTATAGGGAATTTTTTCGTTTAAAAATTCCAAAATAATTCCAGAAGCGCCAGCAAGAGATATTTATTGAACGAAACGCCCTCACGAAATTGTAAATTAAATATAATACTTAAAAAGCAATTAAATAATATGATGAAGATTGTGAATATTTTTACAATAAAGTAATATAACTAGTCTTGTACTTGTTTTCAGTACGAGCGTCAGAAATCGTGCATAATTGTAACATCTTACACAAGCCACTCTAAAACGCGTAAAAAATTTTCCCCGTGTGTAATTACAGTGTTTTTACTGGCATATGTTTACCTATTTGTCCATTAATTACCGTAATCCACATAAATATGGCAGTGGTATGGAAAGTGACTCGTAATTTCATACATTAAAAATTATCTCCCTGCGGCCACCATCTCCTCTATCCATCATGATGGAAACGATATTGCAGGAAATAGTATTGAATTCAGTACAGAACATATATATATCTACACAGAACATATTTAATTTTGATGTTTAATATGTGTACTTGTGTGATGGTAGGTGATGCTGTAGTGCCGCAAGAGCTTCAACCAACAGAGCTACGTATTTGAACACTATATATATATATATATATATATATATATATATATATATATATATATATATATATATATATATATATATATATATACTGGAACTGCAAGGATGCTGTTCAGCTTTTATGATATCCCACTGCTTACATCCCAGAGGGAATGCATGGCAAACTGCGTATGCCAGCTGCGAAGTAACCGAGCACTGTCAAAGCAACGTGGGTTGGACTGTAGATTATATTACTCTTTATGTAAACAAAGTCTTGCAATGTTTACAGACATAATGTGGCTGAGGTTTGATCTATCAAAATATACTTAATTATATTTTAAAAAAAAAATAGTTTAATGAAAGCGCATGTGGGCTGAGTAACCAAACATAAAATTACTTTCGTTACTGTCTGGCTATGTAACTTTAAAATACTTATTAGCGATAGATGGGGCAATACTGGAAAAAGGCACGGAAGATGAGAATCGGCATACCTGACCGTTGGTATATGGCTTGCATTGCGCACAGAATGAATATATGACCGTTCCGCCCTTGTGTAGTATTCCATTAACAACCAGACTCAAACGCACTTTACACTGCAAGGAAATAAAATAACTTAGATGTCTGTGGAGTGGAACAGTGATCGTTTTATCCCACCTCTCAGTATTACCCTCTCTCAACACGGTCATGAAAGTTTACGTTTTCATTACTGCTGGGTCGCCTAACAGATATGCAACCGAAAAGCCTATCCCGTGCCAGTGGTTGCCTACGTGAAGTTGCTTGCTTTTCCCGACATTGGCTTATGAATTATTATTTTCTTCTGCTCCGCCATAACCGTACATTTAAATTTAAAAAAACCGCCTGTGTTTATGTGCGGGTGGCTTGTGTTTCTAAAGTAACGAGCACGGGTGACGCGTAGGCTAAAGGCTGTTCACGATAAAGTGAGCACTTTTGAAATCAATCTTAGAAAAAAGCCTCTGCTCCCTACCTACATATATTTCAACGTGAGTCCTGAGTGACATGCGTCCAGTGATGTTGGTAACGATGCATGGGGAGTATTTTTGTATCTTAACGTCGAATAAACAGTGTTAGACAACTATTTCTGATAAATTACATTATTTCTTTGGTTTTCTGTTTATTTTTTTAATGCATCGAAGTGTAAAAATGAGAAGATTAGTTACATATTTACTTTTCAAATAATTCCACAGTTTCTCTTGACATAAACATGCACAAAGTGATGGGACCCATGGCAATATTAATTTTACATAAGGAGGAAGAATACACAACTTGTATACATGTAGATCTTAAGTAGGACTTTCAAAAGTGCTCATTTTACCGCGAACAGCATATATTCATCGCAACGTGGTGTTCTGTATACACATCACATTCTACTGCATCGGTTACAGACTCCTTTCCCTAGTTGTTTTCAAGCCTTCGCCACTACAATAATACCTATATGACACATGCCACTTAACGTATTCGGTAATGGTACTAATATTAACAAAGCAGATTCAAAATAATGTATCGGAATTATTAACTATACCACTGTTAAGCTTGTAGACAAACCAGGGGAGGAGGTAAGGCTAGAGTAACTTAAACTTAATCTAAAAACAATGTGCACTTCCGTGGCTAAGACAAAATTCGAACTCGTGTTCCGAACACAACCTGAGTATTGCCAGTCTAGATAAAACTATCCTTTGAATTTCGCCACAGTGATATACGTTGAGCCCCGGCACAGGATAGACAAGTACACGGAGACAAAATGACGTAGCAGTTCCTTCCATTTGAGCGCATCCAGTCTCTAATGGACTTCGCTAGTCTCTGTGAAAGGGCCTTGCGCCCCATTGGTATTTGCATGCGGGAACGTTTTCCCTGTTATAGGCTGTTCACGGTAAAGCAAATGCTTCAGACGCCCTAGTTACTTTTTCCTATAGTCTGTTCACGGTAAAATGAGCACTTTTGAAAGCCCTGCCTATGATCTACTTTTATATGCGTTGTGTGTTCTTCCGCCTTATGTAAAGTTAACATTGGCATGGGCCTCATCACTTTATTCATGCTCCGGTCAAGTAAAACTGTGAAATTACTAGAAAAGTAAATATTTTACCAATCTGCCTATTTTTACACTGCGCTGCATAAAGGAAACAGAAAGTAAGACAAATAATGTAAACTAACTCAAATGGTTGCCTAATACTTTTTATTCAATGTTAATATATGGAACTACGTTGCCCTCTATCGTTCCCAACTTTACTGGACACATGTCACTCAGTGCGCCCGTTAAAATATATTCAGGTAGAGGCAGATACTTTTTTCTAAGGTTGAATTCAAAAGTGCTCACTTTATCGTGAAACGCCTTTATCAGTCTTTTTTTTTTTTTTTTTTTTTTTTTTTTTATCTTTCCATCACTTTTTAAAATAGAAATATTACCATGTAAGTAATAATCCCAGGGTATATATTTCACCGGACTCGAATGTTAACGTATAAGGCTACAATAAAATATATTTATTGACTGTTATTCCAAATGAGAGGGCTTCGAGAAGTGCTCACTTTACCGTGAATAGCCTTTAATTGAGCTGCTTGCTGGCGAGTGGGTTACCAGGCGCTGATTGGCGAACAGCGTCCGGCAAGTTTCTGGACAGTGACGCCATTTTTCTGGCCAGTGTGTGCGGCTGGAGATGGTGGTACAAGCTGCTGTTTCCCCTCCGTATTCTTAAAAGTCCGTATCGCCCGCCATATTGAATTTTTTATTTATTTCTTCCTTGATCAAATTTAGGAGGATTTATTGAAAAATGCGACAATAGAAGCTGAGCTAATCACCTTTCCCATAATTTCGGAAATAATATATTAACTACTAAAGCATATGTATGCTACAATTAACTTAATACAAAACTTTATACAGAATGTTCCGTTTATTTTTGACGACTCTTAATACCTCCGTACCAGGGCTCGAAATGAAGTGTTTCAAACGAAAGTTGTATAACTGAAAGTGGGAAATAGTAATGCTGGGGAGTCAGTTTTAACTCATTATTTATAAGTGAGATTCGAGTACTAACACCAGCTTTTTAAATAGCACCATATATGTATTGGTCAAAAGTCCAATGAAGCTCGTCAAAATCGATTTAAACATGTAGCACAAAGTACACTTTCATAACATGAACACTAAATACGACACACAAAGTGGGATCTCTGCTGCCCGTTTGTTGTACTATCCATATGGGTGCTATGAGAGGTAGAACATTCACACGAGATGTTCAAAGTGGTGACCACTGGCAGCGATACACAATTTCCGTCGCTGGTTAAATTACAGTACTGATTCCTCCAGTGTTTCCCGCTGAAGAGCATTACAATAAGCACCCACAATACGTTCCTGCACATTCTCTGGAGTTTTGTTGGAATATCGCGATAGATAGCGTCTTTGAGGTAACCACAAGGAAAAACGTCCAGAGGGTTAAGGTCAGGAGACCGCACAGGCCATTGAACTGGTCCTCCACGACCGATCCACCTACCAGGATATTTTCGGTTTAGAACACGACGTTCATACACGGCATTATGTGCTGAGCATCCATCATGCTGGTGCCACATTATCATCCCGTTCTTTAGGGGTATCTCCTCCAGAGGACGAGAAAGAACTGTTTTTATGAAGGTGGCATATTCCCTGCCGTTTCGGTTATCATTAATGAAATAAGGCCCTGTAATCTTATTGACAACCATCCCACACCAGACGTTAACTCTCCATTAACGCTGATAGTCCACATGTCAAAGTCATCGTGGATTCTCGACGACCTAATAATGCATATTCCTCGTATTCACTTGGCCTGAGTTGGAGAACGACGAGTCATCGGTAAAAAGAAAATCCAAAGAAAAGTTCTGGTTGGCGACCATTTGATGCTGTGCTCATTGACAGAACTCTACACGATTCTGGAAATCATTCCCGTGAGATTATTGGCGTAAGTTTACATGATAGGGAAGGAACGTATGACGCTTAAGAATGCGATGTGCATTCGTTTTCGGAATGCCAATTTCGGCTTCAAGTTGGCGTGTTTTCACGTGTGGATTAACTGCTACAGCTGCGAGGGCAGCAACCTCAACAGCTTCATCTGTGCAAGTTCTAAGACGATTGCGTAGCTGTGGGTTCAAATTTCCCGTTTTACAAAGCCTCACAATGACACAGGAAAACGTCTGTGTGGACGGCGAGGTCTTACTAAGGTATCGCTCTCTGTATAGTTGTTACGCCTGACTAGCATTACGCCGACCTTCAACAGAATAAACTACGAGTGAGCAAACCAAGCTATTGATAATGTTAGTAACAGAAGTGTTTGTATGTGTTTCAGTACAACTCACTTGAACGTACTACACTGTACTGTAAAATAATACGAATACATTCATATGTTAACTTACATTCTCCATAGATAGCAGCAGTTCTATCTTCTCGTTGTTGGAGTACATTTCCGTTACGACAACTCTCACTTTGCACTGTACTTAATGTATTAGACTGCACACGGATGACTGGTTGAGTAGTCGTCACGTCATGAATGTTCCTTTGTTTCCTCTAAGTGCAACCTATGTGGAGTGCGGGGACACAACTCTGGATACCTTCACTGTTTACATCACCTCTACATCAAAGGCAGAGCGTTCTACGTCATACCTTACTGTACCATGAAGCGCAATCGTGCCGCAGGACATTGCATAATATATCTTAATGAACCCTTATGAATCCCAATGTCTGTGACAATTTTCAACGATCTGTTTCTTAGACTGGTACATTGTGATACATTTTGGAATAGGTCTTGACAAGCTTCATTGAACGGTTGGCGTGTACATCATGTCTAATAAACCCGTTCATTCACAGTAGTGCTCTACCATATCCTTGTAGCCACGCCTGGCTACACATACAAGGTGAAACAACCAAGAATTAAAGCTCCAAAATATAAAATTAAAAAAAAACCCGCGACATACTCATAGCAGAAAACCAGCAAAAGAGTATCATAAGACAGAGTTTAAACGCACCTTTATCTTAAATATTAAATTAAAGATAAGCTTGGATTGGAATAATTGAGTATATATTATAATATTTGAATTTACAAACACGTGCACGAATTTCACTGAGAAAATAGATTGTGTTCAACTTTTAGTTTTTCTCGAACTTTGGTATAGAAAAATAATATATAAAATACCCTTAACACAGGCTGTCATTTAGTATTTACACTGCCATGATATAAGTCATGGGGTACCCATCTAATAACATATAAGGCCCTCTCTAGCCCGAAGAAGTCCCATAACTCGACGTGGCATCGACTCCACAAATGGACGGAAGACCTCTGGAGAGATGATAAGCCATACTGTATAAATATCTGCCTAAAGTTCCCTGGTATTTCTAGGTGCAGAATCTTGGGAGTGAATGGTTCTCTCCACCACGTCCCATCAATGCTCAATTGGGTTCATGAATGGGGAACGTGCCGGCCACTCAATTCCCTGGAACTCTCCAGAATGCTCTTCGAACCAGTCCTGGACATCCACAGCTCGATGAGACAGCACATCCTGTCGCAACATCCCATTGTTGTCAGGAAAACTGAAGTCCATGAACTGCAGAAAATTGTCACCAAGGAGAGTTTTGTAGCAGTTGTCATTGGGTTTTGTGGCTACATGGACAAGTGGACCCAACCCATGCCATGTGAACACACCCCACATCATTATGGAACCACCACCAGCCTGCAAGTTGCCTTGCTGACAACTGGTATCCATGGCCTCGTTGGGTATGCGCCATACCTGAACCCTGACATCAGCCCGAAAAAACCTGTTTCGTGACTTATCAGACCAGGCCACATGTTTCCAGTCCTCCAGGATCCAATTAAAAACCTCACGAGCGCAAGTGAGGCATTGTGCCCGGCATCGTGCTGTTAACAGGGGCACTCTGCTGGGTCTTCTGTTGCCATACCCCATGGAAGGTAATGCACGTTTCACAGATCTGCTAGATACACGTCTGACACCTCCTGCATTGAGTATGTCTGTGATTTGAGAAAGTGTTCCTGTTCTGTTAGAATGAACGATTCTATTCATCCTCTGCTGTTCACGATCATCAAATAAATTTAGATGGCCACTGCATTGTCCATGGTGGGTCATAATGCCTTCATTTTGATATTCCCTGTACAAACATGACACCTTGGATCGAGGAATATTGATGGTCTCCACAACTTCTGAAGTTGAATGTCCCATCATTCTGGCAACCACAATCATTCCCTATTCGAACTCTGCTAACTTATGCCGCCTTGCCATGAGCAAGTAAATAGCAGTCAATCAGAATGACGCGACCACCTGTTCACAACTCAGAAACGTTTAGGCCATGCAATGTCGTCCTGCAGAGGTGGCGTTATGAGTCATTCAGTTACATAGCGCTATCCCATGACTTTCGCCATGCCAGTGTATGTAAAAAGGTGAATCCTCCATTACGTATTGCATAGCATATCGACCACGTGGGAATTTTCTATTTTGTAATGTACCAGTGTTTTATGCATTCATGCATTCATTTAATTAAATAACCCAACTATTAAATTGCACAGACATATTAGGCTTTGAAAACTATGAACGTGGAGCAACACATGCTTGCCATGTAAAGCCTACACTTTGAGTTTATGTGATACAGTTACCACAAAAGTGTAAAGTATAACATTTTAAAATATTTTCTTGTTAGTTACGTATTTGAATAAAGTTTAGAAGGGTTTAATTGTGCCATGATATCACCAATGTCACACATGTTCACATAATTTCATTAATCCTCATTAATTCATATTTATGTATTCTCATGTACGTCACGCAGGAACGCTCAGCCAGTCGGCCAGCTCCGCACAATCCTTCAGAAATAGTGTTCTTCTGCTCACGTGAGATGATCGTCCACATGCGGCTCCTCCAGCCCTCACTATTTTCATCAATCATGCACCATGCAATTGTGTAAATGTAGATTAACTGGAACATGTAATGTTTTAGTTTGCATTAGGGAGTACTGTCTCACACCCTGTTCACCTTTTATGTGGCTGGGACTTAATTTTTCATCTTAAAACCATATAGTCGCTTTGCACCATTTTTACTGTGTAAGTGCTGTCCCACTAAAACTGAGATGTTCATGTGTCAGTGCCTCCTCAGAGGGAACGTGTGGAATAAAACAGTGTCGTCTTAAAATGCACACTTATTATTTGTCCGGCCGCATAACGGCCGGGTAACTCGTTATCATGAGTTACGTAAAATGTAAGGTGTGGAAATAACCTGCAACGATTTCCTATCGGGAGTGAAATGTGCATTGAGGAAGGCTGACATTCCTCACTATACGAGGCAAAATGAATTATAGGTAACATAATCATCATCAGATGCTGGACATCAGAGATGACCATGTTGGACCGACAGTACCACGACACCGCATCACTCATGCTCTCCATGCTGGCGCCAACTAACCTGGTAAACCTCGACGAACACATTCTAACCAAGCAACCTCGTGTATTCTGATTTACCAAACCCATAAGATGTCAAATTGAATAGTATATTTTCTTTGAATTCAAAACAGGATAAACACTTGGTGCAATTAAAACTACTTTTAACAGTGTCTTATGTTTATTTGAGAATTCATGCTTTATAACTCAGTGCGCGCACACACATAACATTATGTGTACGAATCCACGCAAGTCACTACTTTGCTGCACAGAACAGCTTTATATTTAGTGCTATTTCTACATAGGCTGCTATCAATGGGGTTATGTCATCCTTAGTCCGTAAGCACCATGCCGAAAGAGACGAGCATTTGGCAAACTAACATTAATTTTTTAAAATTTATCAAATTAAAGAGTTTACATAGTTTTCATTGTTTTTAAAATGAAGTACGTATATTAATAAGCATGATGATACAATATGTGGAAGACAGGTTAATTAACCCAGCAACATATGTGCAAAAACCGACAATTGTATATGTTAAGCATAAATCATATGACAAGTCAGCATCCAAAGAGGCTTGCAAATTTTATATTTTCTTTAATTGTGTTTTTATTGCCAAGTGTAAGTGTTCACATATTGTTTCACGTCATCATACGTCATCCATCAACCATTCCATTTACACTAATTAGAAAATAATAATTACACATTTTTTCAACATGATGTGGGAACATGCAGCCACTGAGAGGACTCCGCACCATACCATAGATTAGTAGCATCATCGTCTTGGAGCTGAGTGGTCGTACGTGAGCGTCCTCCCCGGACCATCATAGCTTGATTTATCATTTAGTGTACCAATAGTTTTAATAATGTAATTCGAAACCTTTGTACTTGTTATTCATCCAGGGAGTGAGCCACTCAGCAACCCAGTTAGTTTATATACGACTGAGACGTAATGTGCAAAATAACCATTCTCTAGGCATTCGCACCCTTTTTAAGCATAAGTTCACTCCGTATTAAAGCTGAGTTTTGAAACATGTCATTGCATCGTATGAGGGAATAAATAAATAAAAATATGATTGTCATTAATTTGCGTCGTTTTTGTTTGCTCTGGTCGAATCACAGCCAATGTGAGCTGTTTTCATATTTGACATAAAGCATAAAGCATGGGAATGGCCTCACAGTTACTAGTGCATTTGGACAAGCCTTTAGATGGAGCTTTGATATCCTCTACTAGACCAGGCTCAGCGCCGCCATGTCCTGACAAGGGAATAGTGGCCAGAAAGTGGCTAGGGGCCGCCATCTTTGGACAGTGTTGTGATGTCACAGCAGTGGGACAAAGGACACAGGGTGAGTCGAGCGTGCCAACATTACCCTCAACCCATGCCATGCCGCGAGAAGGGAGAAGGAGAAACGAGGAGAAGGAGAAACATCTCGCCGCTCCTCCCCCATGCTCTCACCCGCACGCCGAGTGGAACAGCAGAGAGCCTGCCGACCGTTGACCCCTGCACAGAGCGGGGACATCCGTGACGCATCACCCATGCCCTCGTCTGCACTGTGCTTCTACAATACTCCCACTCCGCGCATTCATGCTTCTGCGCTCACGCACCCGCATGGTGTTGTTTACGAACAACCATGGCTGGCCAAATACCTTGCAGGGCACCGGCCCCAGGGTGGCAAGTAAGAAGGAAGTTCGTTTCAACATTTCTTCATTTCATTATAACAAATACTATCATTCGCCACGTTGTTTGTTTTGGTAACATTGTGCTCCTGACTCGTCCCATCGTCAACATCGTACATCCGACTCATCGCGCACTCCATCGCCATGCAAGTAGAGTTAATATCGGTGAATCGTCAATCCTCCCTCTGCACGTGACATCAGCGCTACCATCGTGCATGCTGAGTTAATGAGTGGGTTCATAACATCCCTCTGCACACAGTGCCATTTTCACATGCGCAGAGATAATCGGTGGGTGTCAAGTCCCCTTCGCCCGTGATTCAAGCAGTTGTGACGTGCAATGTGGCGAGACAGCCAGCTGAGATGATCGCAAGTGTTCTAGACATTGAGGCATTACCCACGTCACCATCACCAAAGAAAGCAAGTGAGGATATCATCGTGTACAAAAGCAAGCAGAGGAGTTCGTAGTATGCAGAAAACAAAGCAACTATGTAGGAGGTAGTGTAACATGTACATAACAAGCAAGTGAGGAAAAAGGCATCCGATCCAGCACCTACCTGATCCGAGTAGGAAGTAAATGTACAAGGGCACATCGGGACACAATCCGTCTGTCAACCACAGGAGTGCCCCCACCAGATGCCGAAGCATTGTCGACACTGGACGAGGCCACAGGTGATGGGTAAGGTGGAAACACAGTAGAAACAGCGATCTAGCAAGTAAAGAGCAAGTCGCAACTGAGGAGCAAGAAGCACGTGGAACAACTACAGCAGGTGCAGGAAGCGCGACGTCGCCCGGCAACATGGCGCCAGAGGGCAACATCGGAATCAGATCGCGAGGTGTCTGATGGTGCAGCGACTACAGCGCCCCCATTCAAGATCTGGGACTCGGACAAATTGCAGCACTTCTGGGGACGGTTCTCCCATCTGGCTATAGGGTGCCCATTGTCATGGCCCAAACAGTCGATGGGGGAAGCACGTCAGCAAGCAGAGAAGCAGTGCCAACAAAAGCTGTGGAATCACTCGAGGGTGGCCAGTAGTCGCCAGTAGTCGCCTGTCTGACTAGCTATTGGCGATGGCATCAGCATGCGCACGAAGACAGTAGTAGCGACAGCTGAGACACTGGGTCAGTTGACTCGTGGCAACTTCGATGATTAAGATGGAGGAAACAGCCATCAGCGGGATCTGTGACGTGCGTGAGCATTCCAATGCCACGTCGAGTGCAAGACCGCAGGGTTAATCGGCAGCAGTTGGTGGTTCCGAAGAATAAGGGGCTGGTAAGAAGCCCTTATGCGTTACATCAATGCCGAGCAGATGTCAAGGGATGCCTCTGCTGCAAGTGACGTGAGTTGCTGCAAACTGCCTCACAAAAGGGGCATTTGACGCGGTCCATGTACCTCTCCCAGAAGTCTGTTTGCCTACCGCACCAAATCAACAAAAACTCCACCAATGTAGTAAGTGTGCACACTCTATGCGACAAGTGGCACAGGTGCAGTGCAACGGTAGTGCCACACAAGGAGCAGTGCAAGTGCGATGAGTGTCGAAAGTGCACAAATACAAAATGAGATCTCATATCTCACATTTTCTGTTTTAAAGGGCTTAATGGCAAGGCAAGTGTTACACATGGATACGTGTACACAAAAATATACCAATAAAATGTCTTAACGCCCTAAGATATTCTTCTAAAGTGTTTTCCTTCATGTACTGTATTTTTCATTCTCACGTGTAACCATCCTCGCCTCTTATAATTGTGTCAGAGTGCATGTATGTTCTTTTATTTTGCAAGGGTTAATATTAGCAACGTGTGGGATCCTCCAAAGGCAAGTGAAACAGTGTTTTAATGCAAGTGTGTTGTTAGCAAGTAGTCCCACGCGGGGTGCTGGCCCGCCAATTTGGCCAACATGCCACGTTTTTCAAGTTAGTCATATTTCGTCTTGCGAGGGGAGCAGTGCGTTACGTCGGACTCGCCTTTCGCATGCTCTGCTAGCCCTCAACTTTTGCATACTCATTTTTACAGCAATAGGCTCTTAATTATCCAGAACCATTGTTCAACTTGCCGCCCGAGACTCTGCCCCTCGTACCACCCAGTGTTTGCATTGCCTGGATGGATTTTATTCATACAACATAAATATTGTGACCACATGTCTTTTTGTCTGTTTTACCCAGCTGATGGGTTTGGCTAAGCAAGCAATGTACGCTACCGCAACTCAGGTGTGTTAACTGATACCTAATAAAATACACAGTGAAAAAAAAATGCCACTGGTATTTATTTCAGGTAGCCTCAAGTCGTTTAACCGCCAATTTCACCTTAAGAATGCAGAGAGTGCAATGAGGTATTTTAATAGTCACATGTAAGTGCAACGTAAGTGAAGTGTCTTACGGGCGTGTGGGGAGCCCTGATACCCCACAATGCTGCAAAACATAATATATAATCATTTTCAGAGAAGTACTTCCAATCCATGTAGGGTTTATGCTGTGGTCGTCGGCCGAACGACCCTGAGGAGAACGAGTCAACTCTACCGACATCACTAGCATTATTCAGGTAATAATGTCTCGTGCCCTGGGTAACTAAAACCTACAACTTACAATTTCAACATTTTATATTTACCGCTCCTCTAACATAACCCCAATCCTCATCTGACCACATGACACCACACCATGTTTCATATTGTGGATTTGGTCATGTGGATGGATGTGGCGGCACACATGCCATTGGCATGTTAAGGTGTTTTTATTTCCATGCATTCCTTCCAACTCACGTAAGTAATTTGAAAGCATTAACTTTTTGGTGTAATGTGCTATGTTTATTTTAATTTAGGAGGGTTCTGTGTATTGTTTAAATAAAAGAAAGATGTGCCACTGTCAATCACAGATACCAAGCATAGTGCCAAGGAATGTGCTACCATTAAATATTGCAGTGCAATATTTAAAATATTCTGTTACACTAAATTGTCAAGCTAGGAGGAGTGCGCACTTATGATATTGCTTTCTCACACCATTGTGCCAGTACAGCTAGTAATAATATGGGACCTTATCCAGCATTCTGGTCAAGTATACGGCTAGTTGCCGTCTAATGTGTGCATGGAAGTCATGTGGCCAGAAAAAGATGCTATCCGAGTTTGATAATTATTCAGTTTTTTCATGTGTGGAATGTATATGTAAATAAAATGGCAGGTAAATTTTAATTCAGGGAGATAATAAACATCGGGGTGGAGTTCTAGACTGCCACAGCTACAATTCAAAACACTTGTAGTTTTAGGTTAAATGTTAAATGCACTGTACAAATCATACATGAGATTCTTATTTTTTTATTTTTGTTGATGCAAATTTAATATTTAAATGAAAGTATCTTTATGTTCTCTCATATAATCGGCACTGCAATTGTCCACATCATGTGATTCCTCATCATTAAGTATAAAATAAATCACTGTCACATGATATGCGTAGGAGAGCTCAGCCAACCAGTGAACACCACACCAACACAGAGTTCAGGAGTGTCTCGTCTTCGTGTGGGATGCCACCATGTCGCGCCACTCCGGGCCTTCATGCTTTTCAACCAATCATCTTAGTTTCTGCAATGTACATTATTTGTTTTCGGATCATTTAAACTGTTTTTAGTACCTGGAGCGTGTGCCACCCCACAACTCCACCTCGTTTGTACATTGACGGGGTGTACTTTCACCGAAAATCACGTAGGCCTCTGGCCATTGTTCAGTGAAAGAACTCGCCTTTATTTAGTGGCAACTATTCATGTCATTACGGCTCTGGGGAATAAATGAGAATAAATCCCATAACAGAGAAGTGTGTTTATTTATTTACATCAGCCGCTTCACGGCTGTTCTACCTAATTACCAATTAACATAACTTATGTGTTATGGAACAAGTGGCGTGGAAGTGACCTCAGACAACTTACTCGAGAGTGAGAAAGGTGTTCGAAAGGGTTCAGAACAACCTTCACTAGACCAGGCATTTTAGATGGTTTTTAACACATCTACAACTTGGATGCCGAACATCACGAATGGCCACGTTGCCCATTGACCACACGACTCAACATCATCATATTGTGCTCACTCACTGAGCCCTGGCGCACAACAGATGAATTAACCTACTGACTTGTGCCACATAGACCATTTGTGAGGCTGAGACCTAAAATGTTACCGCAGCAGGGTTGTGCGCTCTACCAACAGGCAGTGTGTGCACCAGGTCGCCGGTGAACGATCGAGATCAGCGCAGCGCAGAGCAGTGCAAGGGCACGCTGGTGCAGAGCAGCTTGTGGTTGTCATGGTAAGGTAAGAGACTCTGCAAAGCAGAAGAATATGGAAATAGAACTGGCAGTAATAGGACTTGTAAGCCGAGGATCTATGCCAGAGACTTTGTTATGTTTTTATTAAAGGCTTTATTGCTTGTTGTATTTCTTTGTTTCTTTGTGCATTGTTACTGCATTATCATTTGTCTCTTCACAGATCCAGTGTTATATCCCTTTCATCCACCAGTGTTTAGTTGCAGGGTTATTTATGTAAATTTTAATATGAGTTTTATTTAATACCATGATACAAGGTAGAATATGTCAGACTGTAAAAGAAAAAAGTGCTGCTCTGATTTGTGGATCAGTCGAGGCCAGCCCACGCATCAGACGTGAACGCTAGTCAGCGAGTAGCATCGGATGAGTATAATGCATGTCATCATGAGCTCCGGCTTTTCCCACGCGCACCAGGCGACATTCAACATTTCCATATGTACACTTCATTGCAATATATTTTTATTCATTCAAGAACCTTTTTCACATGTAGGCACCCCACACTCCACCCTACCTTCCCGTGGGAATTGCATTGTGCCATAAGACTTTTACAAGTGTAACCACAGTGGCCAGTCTTTGCCACCCTTCATCGTGTGTGTTCTCCTAGGGGGAGATTTAGTTTCATTAAATAAATACATCTGTGAACTGAACGATACATCATTTACTTCGATCAATATATGCATGTCAGAGGACAGGCCCTAACAGCACCTGCTCATGCCATGTATTACGTCATTAGTTTTTGTAAGTATCAGTTCTAATTATTGTCTGTGTCTTATGGGCATGTGGTTGGCCCTAACAATCCATGTACGCGAGTGTTAATTGCTAGTCAATTTTCCCACCACGAGAAGCATTATGGTACGTAGTCGACCCACCGGCTACCATTTAGCAAACACATACAAAATCATTCCTCTGGAGTAACAATCAATGGGACAGAGGTCACCAACATCATTGGCGAGGATATTAGGTTCAGGTGGACATCCCAAAACCCCGAGATCAGCAGTCAACCATCATCTTGACATCTACAAGATGGCATCTGGTGCCAATCAGGTAAACCAGATCCTAGACCTCACCTTCACCGCCCCCAAAATCATATCCTACACCCTGCCGACCTCTTAACCATGTCAAAATGTCACTCCTCTTTGTGGCCAAATCTCCTGCCAAAATTTTTTCGTGCTAAAATTTTGCGCAAAATTCCCTACATTTTTCGCTAGTTTTTCCTTGCCATTGAAGTTCCTGTTACGCTACAGCGAGATAATGATAGGAAGGCATCAGCAAGCTTAGCAGCAGTATCGGGATTCTTGTTGGATGCTGTTCAGATGCTAGGAAGTGTGTCAACAATCAGTAACGGAAGCCATGCTGCAAGCCACACCCCCGTCCCCCTGCACTCTCTGCCATTGACAGCTAGCTGACCCCTCGCATGCAATGTGCATCAACTAGGCATCGGATCGATAACCCCTGCGCCACACTACGAGCAGGCCAACGGCGATGCGAGAGGGGAGGGCGATTTCTCTTCCCCCAATCACCCACATCCGCATCGGGATTGGGGGTGACTGGGTGATGCGGCTGGTAGGTTAACTGACAGTGCGCCAGCACTATGGTGTCCGGACTGTTTGCACCCTATGGTAGGCAGTGACCAATCAGTAAATGGGAGCAGTGAATTTTGCCTATGCCACCGCAAGACCAGCCTTATGAACAACAGCATTGATGACAAATGCGGAGTAATGAAAGACAGTAGCTGTGATATAACACAGAGCAATCAGTAACCCCTCGACACAAGCAAAATTGAGGCCGAATAGTTTCCAAATTACACATTTTCCAGGTATTGCGACAATCTGTTATACAATGGCCAGGGTGCCAGTCTACTACAATGCATGCAGCATAACAGGAATATCTCAGTGACACAGAACATAAATCAGCAGTGGGACTTATATTCATTTGTTTATCATATCATACGACATCAACACAGTTCACACAGGGTGTAAACCGAACGCAAACCGTATCTGCAGATGTGATCAGGTGTTGGACATATTAGGACAGTGGGATAATGACATGACAGTAAACATTAATAGCAATCTTTCAGAAGTGATAGTGGCACGGGACAGCAAAAATGTGTCAGGTGGAGTGATGCAAGGCAGAAGAGGTGTGTGGCAGCAGAGTTGGGGAGGGATGCTGTGGGAAGCTGAAATGGTGTGCACTCCTGCCACACATGTGGCTAATGTCAACAAGCCCTCGCCACCCGAACCTACCTCAACACAAGTACCGCACCCATCCAAATCACCCGCCACTACTGCGCATGTTTTCCACACCTGTTTACCCATCAGTATTACCAACATTGCCACAGAATTTTCCGAATTTACCGGCCATAAAAGCATACATGACCAACTGCATGGGAACAACAGCACAGCAAACATCAGGAACAGAAGGTGAGACACGAAGCCGAACGACAGAGTTCAACCCACCTCAACATCCACCAGAGCCGATCATGGCCAAAACACCGTCAAAGTTTCAGACTTTCCCCATGTTCGCAGGGATACCGACCGAGGTTCTGGCAGCATTTTTAGATGATTGCGGATCACGCCTTACCAGGTACGAGGTAAGCTGAGATGAATGGGCCAGCTGTGTCGGAACACAAATCGATGGAAATGCACGCTCTTGGCGGATGTCTCTCAACCATTATGGACTTCAGTGGGAAGAGTTTCGACGCTCGTTCCAGTGTAGGTTAGAGGGGTCTTTATCTTTTTACAATCCCAGAGCAAGATGACACTGGAAGGTCAACAATTGGGTGAGTCACGTACAGCCTTTATCATGCATAAAATCATCTCATTAAGCATTTCCATCCACATTTATCAGAGCGAGAAGTGCTCGAAGTAATTGCAGAAACAGCCACACCTTGAATTTAGAGCAGCTTTAGAGCCTCTATTTAATGGCAGGCTAGAAGATTTAATGCATGCTGCAATCATTTTGGAGTGGATGCATGAACCACCACGCCATTATACAAATGCAATAAAATGGCGGCACGATCAGTGGGGAAAATGTAAACAAACATCATCCCTCCATGACACCAAATTTTTCACAACAAACACATAGTTATAGTGGGCAGTCGCATGAGAAAATGTATAATGAGCCATCACATGAGAAAATGTATAGCGGGGCAGTCACATGAAAAGTTGTACTAACAGGATCAAAAGTGGAGAAGAGCCACAGGGTCAAGTGGTCAGAAACCACAACACAGGGGTTCAGCAAATAATACCAACAATACACAGCAGGGATGGAATCTGGATTATCCGCCATGATACCTGTTCAGGTACTGCCCGAACCAACAATATCATTGGCACAATAAGTGTCCTAATAATCCTCATATGGACGAGATGAGAGAGAGCAGAACGTAAACAGTAGGGAAATGGGTTGCAGGGGTGAAGGGTCGGATACTTCCGACAGCCCGCCCGCCAGAATACGGGCCAACAGATGCAAAATTAACGCCACAACAAACTTTGGTACAACAAATTAGCAGCAGTCACGCATCTTTAATCCGCATCCTAGTTTCCATCTATGATCAATTACACCACATCTTAATTGATACTGCAGCCTCACATAATTTCGTACGACCACACTTTGTACACAAGAAGGACATTACACCTTCAGACCACGTAATTCGGCTGCTGACGAACGAGCATTGTAGTACTCTCATAGGACAGGCAGTAGTGACAGTTCAAGTCCGTGACATAGAAACTATTGCTACAGTCATTGTTACACAGGACATCCGTGAGGAAGCTATTTTGGTGATACCATGGCTGATGGAACAAAACACAATTGTAGAGCCGGCCGCAAGACCAATTCATTTTGGCGTGTGAGAAAGAGTGGGGGGGGGGGGGGGAGATTCACTGTGTATAACCTGGACCGCTGACCGACGGGTATCCTACCCAAAGTAAAGCTAGGGGAGTTTGATAACCTGGTCCTGCTAGAGCGCAGGCCACGTTCCAGCATGTCCTTGATGAACACAGTGACGTATTCGGAAAAAATTATGCATTCAAAATAACTACTGTCGCTGATCATGTGATTCTGCTCATAGACGAAAAGCCGGTACACACCAGCCCGCGATGGTACTTAGCGCATCAGACGTGGATAATAAAGACACAGATTCAGGAGATGCTCAATCATGGTGTGATAGAGCCCACGAATAGCCAGTTTAATTCAGTCATTACCTTGGCACCCAAGAAAGATGGAACCTGGCGATTCTGTGTTGATTTTCGGCAATTGAACCAGATAATGTGCAGCATGCTGCCACCATACATCAGCATTAAATATACTTAAGTGCATTGGGACAGGCTAAAATTGGACATCCCTGGACCTTAAGAGTGGCTACTGGCAAGTACTGGTGAAGCTTGAGGATAGACTGAAAACTGCATTCACGGCCCCAGGTGGTCGGCGATTTCAATTCTGTTTGATGCCATTCGGATTGAAATGCGCACCTGCCCCCGTAAATGCAAAACATGCACTGACATACACTTGTAAATTTGAATACTTCTATTACGGCGCAGTACAGATGAACTCAGGAGAGTTAAATACAATAAAACACGTCTAATTATGGCATAACTGTTTTTTACCGTAAAGGTACAATGGAATGTTACTGCACCTTAGTTAACGTCCCTGGTACTCTGGACCTGCCGGTGGTCGCTACTACTGAAAAATAAGGCGCGTGCCTTAGATTGTAATTACGTGAAACACATCCTGCGTGTGAAGTCCTGGTATGTTACATCAAAATGCAGGTAGAACCTCCCTCGGCTAAATAAAAGTACTAAAGGGACTTGCATTATATTAACTATGGATATGAAGAAAAATGCAGCCTATATTGAATTGCCGAGGGAGGTACGCGGAGCTTACCATCTGCCCGGTCGGTTGTCTCGAGTGCTGAAGTCTGACATTGTGTCAGTTCCGCAGCACATCCGACGAATCCGGCACCAAAATGAAAACAAGAAAAAAACTGAATTTAATGAATAACATAAGTGAAATTGATGTTGTCCATAATTAAGAATGCTAAACTAAAACACATTGGTGACATACTCATGAATGCCGGAGCCCCAGATATGGCTAAGAATGTGACGTCACGAGAATGTCCCCACACTTGAAGTGTGATATTAAATGAAATGATGCCTCAGCTGGCTGATTCTCGATAGATGTTGAAAGGTACATTCTTATAATTAACATTTTAGAATCGGCATTAGTCGTTATGTAATTTATTTCAGGAATGTGTGTGGATGTGATGACTCACGGAGCTACACCCTGTTTTCTATGGAATGTTATCGACTCTCTATGCTGGAGCAAGCTGTTTCCCTAGTGAGTTATGGTGTAATCACTGTGAATTATGCTTTAAAATGTTCCTATTAATTAATGATGCTAGGGAACTGCTCGCCACTTCACAGTTCCTGCGGGAATTTAATTCCCTGTCTTTTGAAACCACTCGGAGCAACGTCGCACTCCGGATTCGGCCACAGGGCCCGTCGACATCGCTTATATCAGGAAGTCGTGGGAATAAGCTGCGCCGCTTACCCCAGTGTTCCCTCCAGTGGCTGTTGCATCTAATGGTCATGGCTACATGGGACACACTCGTTTATGTCACATATCCATTCATCAAGAGAGTTACCTCGTGTGATGAATGTTAAATATTATGACCAGTGGCCACGAATTACAGGACGTCAAGAATAGTGTAATGCAGTTCTTGTCGACCTGCACTGATCGAGACCGCAACCTAATGACCATCGGTCGAGTGTTGCTGTGTGGTTGATGCATCAGTGATAGAACAAACGGGCACAAGGAATACGTGGACGTCAGGAACACGTCAAGTCATATAATAATTTTATATTAATTTTTTATTTCCATATCCATTATCCACGTAACTTCAGGTGCCATTTTGAAGAGTCATACAATTATTGTGTACTTTAATACTTATTGTTTGCATCAGATAGGTATTTTGGAATTTCATATGCAACATTAAAATAAGGAATTACGGCCTGCACCTCCATTTACATTACAGTGCAGCTCATATTTAATATTAAATTATTTTTGCACATAAGTGCTTGCATGCGCATATTCATATTTTTATTTATGTTCATTTCATTAAAGTGTCTAGTGCTTTTGTCTTGTATTATTGTCCAGTGTTTTATTTTAAGAATATGTAGTGATGTGTGCCATGGGCCAGCTGCCATAGCATAACGGTCAGGTGGCAAAGTAATTTCATTTTCGTTGCAGTGGTGTAGTGGTGTCGGAGCGCCGGTGCATTGCTCCAATACTGCTTCGAGTAGCCAGAACTCAGCTATGTAACTGGCTGTGTGATTGTGAGAGCAAAAAACAAACAGTTATTATTTTTTTCAGTACAAAATAAAAAAAATTGATGTATGTGCATCCTCCAGTCCTAAGACCATAGCCTGCATGGCCCGCAGCAGGGTTGAGCACTCTAGTGGGTGTGGAGTGTGCATCCGGTCACTGAAGCGACCAGGCGCAGTGCAAGAGCAGGGCATGCCAGTGCAAGTGCAGCCGATGGTTGCATGGCGACGCGAAATGCCACGGAAGAATAATTAGGCCAGTGTATGGAACTGGAACATTTCAGGCCTAATTAAAAGACTTTTATTGTGTTGTTCATTAAAATGTTTATGTTTGTTTTTGCAGGCATTGTTATATTTTATTGTGTTGCAAGGTAAAATTGTATTTATTTATTTTCGTCCTCCGCAGAGTATTTTGTCCATTCCATTTTACCAGAGTTTATATCGTATGAATATTTGTATTATTTTCACATGGTTAATTTTTTTTTCACTAATGCAAGGGTTAATAGTGCAAGTCATCTCAGAAAGTAGTCCTGTTTCGGCGCGAGGGTAAGCTGAGGCGAGCTCTCGTCGCCAAGCGGGAAGTCAGTCAGCTATCAACAAGTCACGGAGTTGGAGTGCATGTGTTAGGCTTCTGTGTTTCCCGCACACGCCGGGCGACCATCAACTTTCTTTGCAACCGGACATTTATTTTCAATATATTTCTTCATCAACTGGAACATTCTTTTATTTCGTCGCCCGGTAAGCCACCACCACTCACCAGTGGATTAGCATCGCCCTGTGGAGCTTAATGTGCACGTAATTGTTAATTATTATCAGACATTTTCCCGCTTCGCCGAACGGCCGGTAAAAATAGCCAAGTGTGGTGTATGTCAAGTTCCCTCAGAGAAGGGGTGTAAGTTAAATGTAATAAATAACTTGTTTTCAAGTTAGTTGTTTATTCACGAATGTGTAAGCCTTTAAGGGGACGGGCCCTAATAATTCCGCTCAATCAGCAAGTAAGTCTCATTTTCAGTGTAATCAGTTTTGTTCCGATGTGAATGGGCGTATGGGAGGTCCTGACAGTCCACATACACGAGCATTATGGTTAGGAGGGTTTCCTGCCAACAGCAACAATGGTGCATAGCCGACCGACGTGCTATGGTTTAGGAAACAACCTGCATCTGGAGTAATAATCTACAGGTGGATGACAACAATTCAACAACCATGGCGTGGAGATTCGTCCGGGGTCGACAGCCCGGAACCCTGAGGTTAAGTGGATCAGCATCATATTTGACGTCGCCTGACAGTGACTGGTGCCCTGGGTATATTTATTCTTTTCCTTTCACCATCACTGCTCCAGAAAAATCCCGTTCCAATCGTTATCGGCATCGGCCGTGCGTCAAAACGTACGCGAGTTAGCCTGGTGTTGATGTAAATGCGGCTGACAAGGTTGTTGATAAAGGAAAGTGTCGGTGGGATTTAAATAATGCGACACCTGGTAAACAAGGAATTCCCGTCTGGCATCGCGCATTATTGGTTGGCATATGCTTTACTAGGTATGGGCAGTTCACTGTGAACTGAGCACTTTTAAAGCCCTGCTTTATTTTTTCCCTTTCAGTCTTATTTGATCTAATAACCACATTTTAAAACAAATATTGACATGTAAGTAATAAACACAGTTTGTTTATTCATCCGCACTCGGAAGTTAACGTCTAAGGCTAAAATAATACATTGACTATTAATTCAAAAGAACAGACCTTTCTAAAGTGCTCCCTTTACAGTGAATATCCTATAGTAGTGTAGCTATTGATGGGCAGAATCGAATTATTCTGAAAATCGATTTTTTTCGTATAGTCTCGTTTGAAATCGAATGAATCATTTGGATTCCGAATATTCGGTTTGCGTGTTACGAGATGAATGTAAGTTAATGCTGCCACAAGTTATTGGTTCGAAAGTACTTTTTTGATGCGAATAAATTAATGGCCTATTTGGCTGAATTGTGACACTTGTGTTCATTAGAAGTTAACATTTATTTGTATTTGGAAAAAGTAACATTTTAATTTCTCGATAAGTTTTCGTCCTAATAAGTATTCCGGAATTGCTGTAAATGTTTGAAACTGAGAGTAAAGGTTTTATACGTTTTTTTTCTTTCTATTCCGAATCTGTTCTCGTTTCAGTGATAAATAGATTTTGTCAAGCATTTTGATGACTTAAAAGCTCTTTGCAATTTACGAAAAGTTACAATACTGAAAACAATTGCTAATATTTATCTCCAGAAACAGAATTAATGTAGTAGCTTCTATTCAATCCACTTATATCCGAATGAAACATTCACTTCGGGGCGTTACGTATAAACATCCCCATTAGTGAAACGGATGAACATTCGCATGAGTGAAGCGAACAATTCTTCATTTAACAAAGTGAATTTTGGGCGTAATTTTACTTCTAGTACAACATTTGACATAAAATATGTTTAAATTAAAATGCAAAGAAAATTTTACAACTTTGTACAAAAATGGCTAAATGTTAAACATCAATTGCGAACATGACGACCTTAAAAAGTTACGTAAATATTGTAGTGCACCTAGTGTCATCTGTTTACGAAAAGGAAAACTTCAAACCGAATGATTTATTAGAATACCGCTAACAAAAACCGAAAATTAGATTGTAATGGAACAATCGAATATTTACAATGTTTTCATTATTGATTGTCAGATCGGACGGCAGACACTAACAGCATCGCGCTGCTGTTCATCGGATCGGTGTAATATTTACTGAACTCAATGTGAGCTGTTATTTTTAATCTCTAGCAATCGTGTGCACCGTTTGTGTATTAATTATGGCTCATAGCAAAATACACTGACATCATTCTTTTCAAGGAATACGGGCAATACTACAAGTACGAGGGAGAGTGATAAAAATTATTAATAATGAAACTATGGAGGAAACTGTGTTTGTGGTTTCAAGAGACCAAAGTGGAAGAGAAAGTGCTAATATATATATATATATATATATAAAACGAAACAAAAGATATAGACGCTGAACAAAATGCAGGCGGATTATCAGTCCCAGGACAACAGAGTCTGTTTTACCATTGCCGAAAGTGTGGACCGAAGATATGTGGAGACGAAAACAAGATTCTATCCCTTGGTTTGATTGCAAAAGCCGTAAACGTGGTTCCAAACTATGCTATGAAGTGTCGCAGTAGACACCAAGTGGGGTGTTTCCATGGCGGCGAGAAATGAAAAGGATCTTTTTAGTGGAAAATATGGTAAACAGGTAAGGTATTACCCGGTGCTAGGCATCACCAGAGGCAGTGCCGAAGTTGGAGAGCTGACTCTTGTTGAAGCTCCGGGTCAAGCCAATTATGACCAATACCTTCCTTTCCTGCTCCTTGTAGATTTATTAATAAAACACTTACAGAAATATTCGTGGACTGTTAGGGCGGACCACACATCACCTGAATTAAATACATCGACTTGAAAACATTGCATATAAAACACTCTTGGAATAAATACTTAAAATAGACACTTCAGAAATGGCAGGAAATGAGGGTCCCGTGCCCTTATGCACCTGAAGGCATAGACGGAATTAAACACGTTCAGTTCCAGTGATATTATTTATTCACCATGACTCTTCGCACTTTCCATGAAAGTAACTTTACATTTGGCACCGAACTTCACCGGTTGGTAGCGGTAATACAGATAAATGCCACGTGGGATACACAATGGTTACGCAAAAGTTAAACTCCCAGTGGCAATTCTAAACCAACCGGGAGACGAGTGGTGACATCCCGGGTGGTTAAATGTAAAAAGGTTTCAAGATATTAAAGTCTATTGCAGTTAGTATGATTCGTAACAAAGATTGAAAACCACCCGGGCACGTGCGGCATGAGACATGATGGCATGACTCACCCCTCCAGTTGCCGAGCGCTGACTGGCTTGGTGCAAGGGTGCAATATTCGGCGTTGGTGGGCCAAGGCACTACGTTGCACTACTTTCTGATACACAATACCATAAAACTTACTTTGGGTCAATCACGGGCAGGAGGCACACAATAAATTAAAATAAACTGTAAGAACACAATAAACCCATAATACACATTAATGGATGAGGTGAAGGTGATACACTTGAAATGTAAACAAATAACAAACAGAGAGAACACTAATGAAAATGGGTATACATCAATACTGGCTTTAATCTGCTTGTCCCTCACAGTCTCGCAATAAGCTTGCAGTTCGCATGAACACTTAAATAATTATATTATTTTTTCCACATAATTTGGTGCTACATACATATTACTCCGCCACGCTAAGTCGGTGGCTGGCCTGACACACACACACACAATGTTACTCTCAGTTGCCTCCCTGCTACCGTGTATTGCTCTACTCTACCCTGCACTGCCCTACACTATTTGGCAATCATCACAAACACTGCATACTGAGGCGCTCTGCGTAGAGTGCGCATCTTGTCGGCGCAGTCCCTCGCTGAGGCGGGCAAACGGTCTCGGGAGGAGCCGTGGACAGTGTCACAGTTAGGTGCTTTCAAACAGCAAAGAATTTCTATTTCAAAAGAATGGATGTCAGTTAGAGTTGGTTTTCATGGAGCAATGCACTACGCATTTGGAATAATTGTATAGTGCATTTATAACGAGCAGCAAACCAGGATAGTATTGGTCGTCGGCTAAACGACCCTAGAGGAAACCTCATCTCTACCGACTCACGCGACATCATCCACGATGTCTGGCGCCCCAGGTAAAATAGCCTTCGAAATTTCACCGCATTTTAATCCTGCCTTTGCCCACTGAGGCACCATGGCACCACATCACAATAAAAGATGTAACCTACAAAATTAAGAAAAATTTATGTGCCCTTATGGCTAATACTTGTAACGAGTACCCGAAGGTGATTTCTTTGCTGTCTCGCAGAAAATAGCATATTTTGTTTTAAAGTAATTTAATTTGAAAAGAGAAGTCCTTAGTTGCGAAAGTTATTGAATAATAAGATAATTTTATATTTAAATTAATTATAAAAATATTTATTTTACTCATATAAAATTCTCATGTATATATGCTTATGTTGTCTGCCAGATGATTATATATATATATTATATAGGCACACACACACACACTCTGAGATTTTATCATCGAATAATTTTTTTACTGGAATTTTTTCCTCTTAAAATATAAGTACACTGGTGTGGTTAATATGCATTTAACAGTTGTTCTAGGTGGATAACAAAAGAAAATGTCAACCAACAAACCATTTTATTGCTAAAATAATATATTTAAACAAATTAGTTTTTGTAAAGACAGCAGCACGGCTTTAACTTCGGTTCTGTAAATGCTACTACAACAGGAATCTGTATCCACCCTTATACATGTATGATCCTTGTGTTGTGATGAGAGTTCCTATCGGTGCAGGAATCAATTACACGAGGGTGCTACATAACAACAGGGGATCATGATTTGCAATCGATGTAAAATAAATACTGGCTTTTTCCAGTATTATACTGTTCTAGTTACAGTTCATTTTGCTTTATATACAAAATTAAGAAAACACATGTCAGTGGAGTTAAAGAAACAACTCAAGAAAATCTTATGTGAATATTCCATGTGTATAGTGTCTCACACGTGACTGCGTGTTTTGTTTACATCTGTGTCAGCTGTGTACGTCAACATACTTCACAAAAATAAATACCCAACAAATATGGAACACTGTTAAAAATCCTTAAAGTAATAATGAACACATAATGCTGCATCGGAGGTGCGATATTCAGATTTAACACAATAACATGTTTCCATACATATCGCACTAGTGCACATAGTGCATCGTGTCCAATACAACATGTTCATATGATGTAAACAATAACATAAAATTTTTAACTGGCAAAGAAAATTATGTTAAAATTACTTCTACACTTATTAGAACTGAAAGGGTAACAAAACAAAGCAAAAACACAATAGGGCCACGAAAGATCAAAATGCATATACACAGAACACCCTTTTCGATCCAGACTAGGTCGTGCACACACCACACAGGCTGTACTCACGTGTAGACAATGGCTATAATTTGGCTTGGCTGATTTCTCTCCAGACGTGGTAAACGGTCTGCGGACCATAAATGTGGCACACGTCCGTTCACAGCCCCTGTTGGTAGCCACTTCCAGTTATGTGCGAATTAGTTAGGGTTGAAGTGCACGCCGTCAACATTCTTGTCTATGAAGGTCAATGTGTTAGACTGCCTTGTAGGAAAATATGCATTGGCATATCTCGATGACATTATCGTTTGGTCAGTTTCATGGGCGGAACACATTCATTACCTTTCATTAGTGCTCGAATGCCTTGCTATAAATGGGCTAACATGTACAAACAACAAGTGTCACATTAGTATTCCGAGAGTTCAGTTGCTCGGGCATATTGTGTAGGAAAATGGGAGTTAACCAACACCAGCACAACTGCAACTGATAGAGGAGTATTCGACACCCACGACTCGCAAGCAGGTTAGGAAGTTTTTCGGCGTTGTGATCTGGGTGAGGGAATACATCCCTTAGTTTGCCCTCATCGCAGCACCGCTCACCATGCTCATTTCAAGGCAACATCCGGTTTAAATGGCAAGCCAAACAGCAGGCAAGTTTTTAACAGATCAAATGCATTCAAACAGTTAATGTCGCTCACCAGGTACGACCCTACCAGGCACTTATACATTCATACCGACACCAGCTAAAAGGGACTGGGTGTAGTGCTGTTCCAGCAAGCAGACGACAATGTGCCACATACTGGACTTAAATAGCACAAAATTGGCTCAGTAGAGCAGCTATACGGCATTAATGAAAGAGAATGTATGGTGGTAGTTTGGAGTTTCAAGGAGTACCGGACACTCGAGTACCAGCACTTTACACACTGCACAAACAATCACTGCCCTATTGAGGCCGCATTCCATTAAAGAAAGCCATACCAAGTTAACCCGCTGGGAGTTGTTAATTCAATCTTATGCCTTCGAAGTAAAACATGTGGCTGGGGGAGAACCCCAACTAGCCGACGAACTCTCTCGCATGCCAGGGATCACCCTAGCATGGGATGAAGAGAAGTGGAAAATATTCTCCCCCATCACAACAATGTCAACCCTACTACACCGGAGAACATCCAGTTTTCAAACATCACGGAGCTGCAAGCTGAACCACCACTTGATCAGGTTTATGAATTTGTAGTGGAAAAAGAAACCGAGTGCCCCATCGCTGTAAAATGGAAGCAAATATGTGAAAAGCAGAAAGTTGTTGATAGAAAGTTGCAGAAAGTTGTTGACAGACAATAGGGTCCAATTCACCAGCAGGGCATGGAGATAAATTTGTACACAATGTGTAGTGTGTCACCACACCACAGCAAATTACAATCCGCAGGCCAACCCCACCAAGAGCAGAAATCCAAGGCTGAAAACTCAACTGCGTTTGCACCTGGGCGAACAGCACAATTCCTGGGCTGAACAGCTGCCAGTCACCTTATATACATTACAAACAAGGACTAACGAAGAAACAGGAAAAATCCCAGCACAGTTACTCCAAGGTCATGACCTGCCCTTGCCGGGTGAGTTCACGAGTGGAGCAAGGGCGCAAAAGAACAACATTCAGGAGGGGATAATCAGAGAAGAAAGGAGGAGAATGTGATGCAAGAAGCCAGGGAGCAACAAAGCCATTACGCGGCCCGCTGGCTACTGGACACCACATGGGCCCCACCGCCCTCCACATTGGCCAACATGTGTACGTGCACTAACATCCGCAATCAGCTGGGAAAATATGATTTTGTGCAGGGTCTGTAGAGAAGTGGAACAAGCCACACACCATTTCCAAGTCATGTGAGGTGCATGTTATAAGGCATGTCTAAACCCACAACATGCCACAGTATTTCGTAGAGACACAATCCGCATAGCAAGCATCGGCATCGCGACGCCTGATGCCGAGACGTCCATACCCGATGTAAACATTGAGTATACAGGTTCGCCAACTTCGACCGATAATAACATTGCGGCAACCCCTCCTAGAAACAAAGCTGTACCAGTCACCTTCACTACCAGGACACCTGACACAGACCCGTTTACAGGGGCATCGACGAGTGACAGCGCATCTGACTGTGCTACATCGCCAAACAACATTCGGCTACAGGTGAATTATGATGTCAGGGGTGATGAGTCGGGTAGGTGGGGGTGGTGCACATGAGGACGGCAAGTATCGTCAGGTACCAGCCCCGCCTGATGGTGTCACGACGCCCATAACCACAATGGCTACTTCGGTGTCAACAACAGCAGTGGAAGCATCATCACCATAATTTGAACCATCGACCAACCGGCAAGGAAGCATGCAGACAAGACATGTAAGGGATGCCTACACTCAAATGCGATGCCGCCCGTATCACACCGTAAGAAGCAGTAGCACTGACGAGTCGGGGTCGGAAGAACATTCCTCCCCTTCATGCAGAACACAAAGTGCGTAGCATGCTTGCATCCACTGAGGCCAAGTACAGCTATCACGGCATTGCCGACAACAACAAGATCTCTGCTCAAGCCATCACGTCACCAACAGTCGACACGTAAGTATAATCTGCATCCCCGCAATCAACTTCACCCATCAGCGCGGTGCTGTACGACATGAGGCTGTAGCTTCGTCTAGTGAACTGTCTCCAAAGGGAAGGGCCATTTGACGTGTTCCACACTTCTCTAATAAGTCCGTTCACCACACTGGTAGCATTAGACACCCACGTGCGCCGAGCAGCAGTCACACGACCACAATATATCAAGTGTATGTTCCTTTTATTGCCTGGACTGCATTAAAGGCATACGTTGATGAGTGTGTAAATAATAGAGTAATATTTATGTTTTTATATTATTTCTTTTTGCCACATTCTTTTAATTAGGGTCAGTCAGTGTTAGTGAGATGTGTAATTTTCTTTAAGAGTTGCATGTGTTTTCAGACGTGTTTGTCCATAGCGTTTCTATAACCTGTATTTTATGTTGAGAGTGTGTTGATATGCAGACATTTAAAATCTACACATAATAATTAATTGAGTCTGTTGTTTACGTTTCGAAGGGCTATGTATATGATATATTATTAATTCAGTGTCAACCCTGTTTTCCAACAATAGTGCACCAAGTGCATAAAGTACCACCTGACCAATAATAGTAAGTGGGTGGAAACACCATGTCACAGTCCAGCGTATGTATTATTCAAGTGTTATGTTTGTTAATTTTAAGAGGGTCTATGTGAATTATTAGATTTAAGGTGTCATGTTGAATTGTGCACAGAAGGTGCATAACATCCTGTGAGTCCACTTAATTCGCTGTGCTATGACGTACGTCATAATTGATTTTAAGATCATTTTCACGCTAGACACAATCACTGCACGTCCAATCCTTTTGTCAAATATTGCCATAAAGAATTATAAGTCAGTACAAGGTAGTAGCATCTCGCATCCGGGATAGTGTTAGAACAGAACACTGAGGTTAGGTATATGCTTATATGTAAGCCATCTGCCATAAGAGGCAAACATGTGGCAAACTAGCACCACTTTTGATTAACTTGATAAAAAAGTTTTTATGCACATTTCAATGCCAGCAACATGATGTACATAAGCAAATTAGTATGTGCAGATAATAGGTTTAGAAAGGGATGGAATTAGTAGCATATAAAACATGTGCCAAGACAGACCAGTTTGTACACATTAAGTTATGTTAGGTAGTAAGTCAAACAACATAAGTCATGCAATGTAATATTTTATATTTCTCTTTCAACTATTTTCAGGGTTTAAGTGTTCATGCATTGTTTCACACCATTAACATGTATCAGCCACCAGTTATTTCATTACATGAATTAGAAAATTCTAATTAACAGGATTTTCATCCTGGGGCGGGAATGGCCAGCTACTGAGAAGGCTGCATGCCATGTCTAGTCAGTCATGTCATCGCCTCACCGTCGAGTGAACATATGGTTTGCGTCCTCCCCGGACCATCATGTTTGAGACTGGTCACTTAGTTTACCAATAGTTTGATGAAATTTCAGGAACATTTAAAATGTCTTTTCCATCTGGGGAGTGCTCCGTTCGACAACCCAGCTAGTTATTTCACAACTGGAACGTAAGGTGCAAGTAACCAATTATAAGCATTCGCGCCCTTATACCTTGTATGAGTACTCCGTGCTGTAGTGGAGAATAATCATGTTTGTGGCTCATAGGAGAGAATACGACAAATAAAACATAGAACAATGTCGTTTTTATTTGTTCTCACCACTACTCAGCCACATTACCTGTATTCAGAAGGTAACGTAACAAAGTCTCGATGTGGGAATGGCCTCAACAGTTCTCGCCAAATTGGATGAACGTGTAGAGGGAGTTCCGATATCCTCTACTAACAAGGCACTTTGATTATACATCATGGACATCAGCAGCAATAGTGGTTGGAGCATCAGCGGTTCACTTCAGGGTGAACGGCACATGACCCCAAATCATCATCGTGTTCTCGACTGAGCGGGTACTGGCACCCACCTGGTAAACATGAACCTCACAACCATCAATCCTAACCCAAATTAAATTCTCTGATGCCCATTTTCACAACACATCAGGTTCTTGCAGATTTCTATGTTTGTACATGAAACCATTATAACTTTATTTCTAGGATTCTACGATTGAAAAAAAATCCATTTCAGTTAGAAATGGATTGCTTATATTTGAGATATACTAGCTAAATAATTTGTTCTATAACACGATGTGTTCCAGATGTCCATGTATCCTTTGTGCTCATTTGTACTACCACAGATGCATCAACCACAACAGCAACACCCAACCAATCGGCATTAGGTCTCGATTGACAAGAATGGCATGTTTACAATTTTCTTCCCAAACTACAATGCGTGGTCTGCGAGCCACCATATTTTTTTAATTTATTACAAGGGGAAACTTTGTTATGAATTAGTATCTGGTCTCAAAGGATGTTTCCCAGAAAGTCACGTCCTTTAGATGCAACAGTCATTGGAGGGCATACGGGGATAAGCAGCAGTTTTCCACACCTTACGCCCTTCCAGTGCGTGCGATGTCGGTGGGCCTAATGGCCAAGCAAATATTGCTACATGGCCCCAAATGGGTTCAAAAGGAAGGGAATAAAATTCCCGAAGCGAGTGTAAAGTTACGAGCAGCTCCTTACCTGCACTAGGCAGTAAAGCACAAAACCAGAGATTTTGCATTGTGTGTTTACGAAACTTACTAGGGAGGCTGCCTGATTTTCCATAGGGGGGATGCACGAATTCCAAGGATACCGGGGCAACTCCACGCTCACCATAGTGAGATATACATGACATCACATGAAGTGAAATACAGGGAAGTAGTCCCATTATTCGATGTATTTCGCCAGCATGTAATGTGTGTTTATGTATGAGTGCATATATAATAAACCTTCCATATTCAGCCGCCTGAGGCATCATATCATCTAATATCATCCTTGAAGTGCGATGACATGCTCATGACATCACATTATCATCCACAACAGAGGCTATGATGCATACTGGTATGTCATTAAGCAATATTTAGTACATAAGCATAATTATTGGCCGAGTTCATTCGTGTGTACATGTAAAAAATAGCATACAGTATTTTCACATTCTCAATTTGGCGGCAGCTTCAGCTGCTTCACCAAATCCGCTGCCATCTGCATTCAGTTAGACTTCGGCATTCGGCCTATTGCAACATCCCAGGCCATCGTACGTGCTTCTGTGCAGACTAATTAATATTTAATTAAGGTCTATACCATATTTTACAGAGTCGGTCTCCGGCAGGTCACAAGTTCCAGGTCCACATGAACTTTGATATGGGGAGCATGTCATATACATTATGTGGTGCATGTGATGTACATTCATCAAGTGAATAAAATGACAAACTCGAAATAGAAACTTTTATTGGCTTATACTCTCCCGAGTATCATTGGGCACAGTACCCTAATGCAGTAATCAATTCATTGTACTTTTCAGTGTAAAGAGTATTCTCTTATGGGGCCTGCCAGCCTAAAGCAGAGTAAACTCACTGTTTGTAATGGCATGCGAAAGGGGCCTACTGCTTCGTCCTTAATCAAAAATTCATTGCAATTAACATAGTTAATTAATAGCCATTCAGGAGATACATCACATTGACTGTGGATCCAGAGATCCCTTTAGGCCATCAGCCTACGACCTCCAACATCATTGTTCAACCGAACGTTATGCCGGGGACTTCCATCAGTTTCTGCCCTCCTCGTGTCATATCAGGCGGAGCACAAAACAGCTCACCATATTTGGGGACCACACTGCATCAAGTGGCTTGCCCAACTACAGGCGATTCAAATAACAAGGTGCAAGAAAAAGCCATTTCCTTGACATCAAGTGGTTTGCCTAACAAGAATCTACTCAAATATCAAAATGCAAGAAGAAGCCATCTCCTACACGTCAAGTAGCTACTCAGAAAACTCCATATGAGTAAATGTGCGGCAAAAGCAGTGCACCGTGATGCACCACAATGTCCAGCGTAGCTGTTACCACACATCCAGATATCACATCATTTGATGAGTAATCTGAGAGAAACAGACACGTTGAAATACATACAGGGTTTATGTATTGTACAACTAAGTTAAATAAGGAAACATTAAAATATCCAAGTGCAGTTTAATTGTGTCACAAAAATTCTTAAAGTACAGTCAAGACATTTCAGTCACATCCAAGGATGTTTAAGAATCAAGTACATTTTTCAAACTGTAAAGGAAATGTTTAGAGTTTTGCTAGTAAACATTCTAAATACAAAATTCATAACAGTCAACAGTGTGTAAGCTTGTTTACATAATTGCACACATACAGAACAGTTACATGCATTTTATAGAAATATCAACAAATTTTCAGAGGTTTGTTTACACAATTTAAACAAATTAAAAATGGTCTTGTTTATGTTGTTACATCAAATGACTGCAGTGTCCTCTGTGGAAATTGCAAAATGTCAACAAATTTTCAGAGTTGGAATTGCATTTGTGATAAAATCCCACAGTGTTGGGTTGTTCATTTGAACACATCAGCTGATGTAATAAATTTTGTTACTAAACATGTTATACGTGGAAACAAGCGCAAACCGCAGAGCACAACTGTAGTCCAAAACAAATACAATTCAAACATTGTTACTCAGCCATAAGAGTAATAAAAGGGTCAATGTAAGAGTATTGGTGTACATGTGGTTCGCAACAAACATCGCAAGCCAGTAAACAAGCAAGACGTATCTACAAAAGTTTCGGGAGAAATTGTAAACACAACCACCTGTTAGCAGGAAATAATAACCCAGTCGACAGAAACAGTGTGTACAAGTAAGTATATGCCCATAAGACATAATAGTATGAGGTGAGATGAACACTGTGTCAGAAGATAAAGAGTGCATGATGGGTTAGAGGAAGTTTTCCACTCAAAATTGAATCGTATCGTTAATAACTATAGTTGATTCACGATAACTTCGCCCTTTTCTGAAGCCCTGCTAAATTTCTGCTTTTGGTTACTTATTACGTATCATTCTGCTACACATAAACATAAACACTGCCATGTAACTTCTACTTTTATAACTGTCAAATGCATTGATTGCTGTTTACAACTTTTCAAAGAATGCAGTCATATTTCCTACGAATGTACACTTTAGGCTTACAATAATATTTAGGTCGGCTTTATAACTATTTGTTACACACGATATAGCAAGTTACACATTATACATATTCATATTTTGCCATGACGGTGTTTGTTACAACTGTAGCGGAAACAACAGTAGTATTTAACCTGTTGTTATTAATATACGTTTGTAATAAAAATTAAAACGAAGGAACAACCAGTCCAACGAAACGACACAGTAAATTCAAGCACGCAACTCGTGTCGCTTATTTAATGTATGTAGCATTGACAAATGTAAAAGATAGTGGTGAATATGCAAACACATAGGCCTACCGTAACATTTATTCCACTAATATTTACATGCCTTGGTACTTACTGGTTTGTAGGTTTATTTTGTTATTTATTTTAATGTATCTGGTTGGGCTAATTATTAATTTTGGGATTGTGGCAGACATTCAAATCACAGAAACGTAAGCTCGTTACACAACTGTGTTTCAAACACCTAGCATGAAGGTACAAGGTTGTGATAAACAGATGTGGATATACATAATTAACTTCGTCAAAACATTAGTTCGTCGTTAAAACGTATAAACTTTGTACATGTTTGAAATCCACACACATCTGGCCTGTGCGCAACAATTATAACACAGCCAGCATAGACGGAAATGGCGGCTATGCCCTTACACATATGGCGATCACAACACTCGTTACAGTATATTAATTATCCCTGCCCTGGAAACATATATTTAACACAACATTGTAATTTCCGTAGAATGTTTCACAAACACGAGTACGAACTTGACGTTTTGTACAGAAACACACCGTGTCATTATCATGTCGCGAAACAGCACTGCCAATCGTAAGGCACTATGAAAACCCCCACGCCCCCCAAATGAGACAAGTGCGGGCTAGGCCATGTCTGCCAACCTGCTGGATTTGTAATTGTCGCGCAACGAGCTGTGTCGCACCATGGCATCTAAAAAATATTGTTGCATTTAAATACCATATAATATGTATTTGAAGAATAAAATATAGTTTCGGTTGTAAATGCAATCTCAGACATCGTTATTGTTGCTGTAATTAGTATGAAATGTGCTGAAATTATAAATAACAAAATGCATACCTTTCGTACACAGGTTGTAAGATCTCCCCTATATATATATATATATATATATATATATATATATATATATATATATATTATATATATATATATATATATATATATATATATATATATATATATATATATATATATATATATATATATATATATATATGAGAGATACACAGGCTCTGCTTCGTTTATTGAACCTTTATTCCGGACGGAAAAAAACATCAGCCCATACACGGGAATTAGCACTGATATTTTTAACTGCAGCAATGAAATGTGTTTACATCAGTGCTCTCTGACAATACAAATATATCAATTGGAAGCGTTTACCTTACAAATATTATACATAAAAACGAGGTTAAAAAATATTGTAACTGTGAACTATTTCTTACCGGCCATTGCCAACACGTCGCTACTCTCGCGGATGTAAATTCATATTTAATACGAAATAAATATTACAAGTTATAGAAGATACTAAGGTAAATATTTTTTTATTCAATAATACAGTACTCTGTTGTTATATTTGACTAAAGTGAAATTTTATTCCATAGAAGAAAAAAAACGTTATTTTTGTCACGCAATTTTCTCTCAGCTTTTGTTGTAGGGAATTTTCTAATATAATTTTTCTTTCGTTTTTTCACCAAAGTATTTACAAAAGAAATTTTATTTTGAAAATGTAATATCGTTTTGTTGTATTAATTTTATGTAGCGTTATCTTTGGATATTTGTATAACTATAATAATAACTATAACCAAAAAAAAAATCATATTAAAATATAATTGCTTAAAAAAGAAAACAATAAAACACTGCTGCCATTTTTATTTCCGTAAAAACATATTTACGGGGAATGATATAACATTAAGAAATATCACGAATGCGTACCCATAATAATCGAAAAATAAAATACAAATGGACATTTTCATGCACTTGCTGGCTGGAAATAAAGTGTAATTCATGGATTTTGCTTTGCAAGGTTAAAGATGGCATAAAACAAAGCAGTGGGAAGTTGTGTAGTGTACTGCTGTGAATGTTATTTTTGTGAATAATTGTGTTGATATCAAACCAGCCTTCTTGTTTAAGATAGCAGTATAGAAGCCTATGCATGGGAGCATATAAACTATTTATGTATCAATTTAATTGAGTGTTCGGAAATATTAAAGGTGCACTTGGCTGTGGTGTTTCGGCTCGAAACTGCAATGCAAATAATATATACACGGCAGCAGTCTAACATCAAACCACAATGTTGGTCAATTGCTCTCGTAATCAAAATCATTATTTTCGTGAATTGAAACAGACTTGGAAATTATATTTTATGGGTGATCACGGAAAGCAGGTTCCAGTAAATGTAAAAATATCGTCGAGGTAATGTATAGCAGAGAGGCTTTTTTTAAGCAGGAAAATGGTTTAAATCCACTCTATTATTAATACACAACACAGATTTTATGAGGTGCATTAATATTTCACCTGATGGGGAGGGTTATGAACTGTAGGAAAATTGAGGGGTAAAAGTTTATAATGAAAATTTACATTTTTTGTATTTTTTTACCCCACAATTTCCCTGATCTTTATTTTCTCCACACTATCAATTTGGGTGTTGGTATTGTTTTGGTTATGTCTTTTTGGCAATTAGTGTATATTTCTATGAGTAAATATTGTTATGAAGTACATATGTTCCATTTGTTTTACCCCACAATTTCCCTGATAAAAAAAATTGTCATTGGCCTACTTCAAAAACCATTCCTTGTGAATATTGAGTTTTAGGCCGCTGACGTTATTTAGATCAGATTCATGACATTTTTAAAATGTGACGCTAGTCAAGGTGTCGGAATGGCGGTAGAGATCTGCCACACATTCAGGCAAGCCATTTTATGTTTGTCTAATACGCAGGAGGCCAGCAACTAGTGCCAAGGTGTTGGTCAATAAGGATATTGATTAGATGAGGAGCTGTGATAATAGTTTTGGCTGTTGCATCTAACGGTCGTGACTTCACGGGACACACTCTTTTAGGCCACATATCCATTCATCACGAGAGTTACCTCTTGTGATGAATGTTAAATATTATGATCTGCAGTTACGAGTTACAGGGCAGTAAGAAAAGTGTAAATGCAGTTCTTGTCGACCTGCACTTATCGAGACTGTGACCTAATGTTGATCGGTTGAGTGTTGCAGTGTGCTTAATGCATCTGCGATGGAACAAATGGACACAAGGGATACATGGACGTCAGGATCACATCAAATGCTCCCCTCTCTGGTGATAGTTTGGTCCTCGCAGACCCCGAAGGGACTGCCACGCTGCTAGGCGCAACAGGATGTCGGTGGTCGCAGCTAGTTGCGAGGCCTCAAGATGTAAGACCCACGATGATGCTGTGCTGCACTGCCTGCCGATGCTTCAGGACGATGACCCTGTTAGTGGCGAAGGGCTGCTGCCCGTGCTTGCCAAAGGGGGTTGTTCCCATCGCAAGTTGTGCTCGCCAACTGATACCGATACTGACGCTTGGAGCGATGGGGAGGGGGAGAGACCCACTCTTCCGTCGACTTGTAGTCGCTGCTGCTGATGATGTCGCTGAACTTCGGACCCCTCGATGCTCCTTCTTCTGGCGAGGGGAAAGGTTTTGCTGTCCCTTGCTGGACTTGAGCTCCTTCTGATGAACCTCCCCTTGCACCCCTGATGCTGTCATCCAATGTGAGGTCAGCCGGTATTGTAGTATTCGGTGGAGTCTTGACGAAGTTGTGTGGGCAGCTTCCCTGTGGGCTGATTGGGCCCACATTGGACCCCACTGACTCTCTTTGTGCGATGTCTTTCGAAGGCACTGTCTCTTCACTGGGTGTTGTGACACTCCTGTCTATCTCACTTTGGTTTGCAGCACCTGCAATGTTGATATCATGATATGTTTGAGACGGTGTGACCTCTTCCTCTTGCCCCTCTTCTTCCCCTGCCAACCTTATGGGCGCATGACTACCTTGTGTGGCAGTGGGAAAAAGGTGCCGAATAGCACTCCTACTTGTGCTTGAGTTTGCCTCTGCTCCACCAATAGATGTTTCTGCTACATGCTCTTGCTCAGAAGTTTCTGCGCTGAGTCCTTTTATGGCTAGGCGAAGGTCATTGTGGTGTATGGCCACCTTGTGCCTGCTGCTGACATTGATGAGGTAAGTTGTATATCCCAGTGCTTTTACAACATTTGGTCCGCTCCACTTAGGTACAAACCCTGCATAAAAGTTGCGCTTTGTGCTGCTCAGCCTGTGCTTGTGGACATAAACATGTTGTCATGGCCTGAGCCTCTATGGTGGGTGCGTTGCTGCTGGTACCCATTGCCCTATGTACCTCTCCTAGTGAATATATGCATTTTCCAGGTCTTACTCTGGATGCAGTCACCTTCCTGCTGCCCTTTTTGTTGTGTCGCTGTTTGCCTGTCGGCTTCTGAATTCCCCAGGGAGGCGCATCTCCCTTCCCTGCAGAATGGTGGCTGGTGATTGACCTATGGCTAGGTTCACCCTATGTCTGATTTTCAACAAGGCTGCAGGCAGCTGTTCAGCCCAACTTTCATGGTTTGGTCCTACCCGCAGGTCTTGAGGTTTTGATTCCTCCTCTTAGTTGGGTTGGCCCGCGGGTGGTACACAGCCGTTGTATGATGCTGGACTATCCAACTGGTACACAATTCTCTCCAATACTTCCCCATAAATTGTGTACCATTGTCTGTTAAGAGGATGTGTGGGTAGCCCCGTAGGGGGTAGAATTTGGTCTCTAGTACATGGGCTATGTTGCATGACTGTGCACTGGAAACTGAGTATACTTCCACCCGTCTTTAGAACGAGTCACTCACAACAACAATGAATATCTTGCCATTAGGGGTGCATGGATATGGCCCCATCAGGTCCAGCGAGATGGATTTGAATGGCTCCTGCGGCTTCTGAGGTCGCTGTTGTGTTACTCCATATGCTCTCCTACTTTTGAAGAGATTACACTTTACACACCCCCTCACATACTGCAGGACGGCTCTGGTGATGCCGGGCCAGTGGAAATGGTTCTGCACATTTCTTGTGATTTGTGATGCACCAGGGTGGCCAGAAAATTCGTGCATCATGTGCATGATGTAGAACTTGTGCTCGTGCACTTTTGGCCACATACAGATTCCAGGCTGCTTTAGGACGACGCGGTCATGTTTCGATGTGTATCCCATTCATTCTCCACCACTCCTGTTCACTACGAATGAGAGATGACACGACGTTGGGTGTCTGTACACTGTAGTTGTGCAGTTAGAATGCTACCCTCCAAGTCGTCGACCTTGAGTCCTGCTTCCTCAGGAGCCTCGATGACAGCACAACTTTACGTGGCCCTCGGTATTTGTTGGGCGGTTGGCTGTGGTAGGGGGAAATAGGTCGTCCCACTCTTCTTGGTCCACCGCTACCGTTTCGCCTGGCGCATGTGAGAGCTTGTCTGCTAGCTGATTCTCAGCTCCTGGTACGTGCTCCACCTCGAAATCGTACACTTGGAGAAGTGCTTTTCTCCTGTCTTCTTTTAAGGTGTGAAGCCAGACTAAGCACCAGTTGTCAGTTCATAGTGTGAACAATTGGTACTCTACATATGCCTTGTACCATTTCACAGCCCACACTACAGCCAGACACTCATGCTCGTTCACATCGTATCCACCCTCAGTGGCCCCGAACTTTGCACTGGTGTTTTCAATTAAGTTCTTCTCTTGCTTGTCGCCAATTTGATAAAGGGCTGCTCCCAAGCCCTTCTAACTTACATCTGTCTGAAGATATAAATGACGACATGGGTCATATCGAGTCAATGTCTTGCACATCCTGAAGTTGTTCTTTATCTCTTGAAAACTTGCTTCCTGTTCCTCTGTCCACACGTTCTTTATGTTGGGAGACAACATATCAGTGATTGGTGCATTTATGGTTGCAAAATCCTGTATGTTTTCCCACAGCCAGTTCATCAACCCGAAGAATTTCCTCAGTGGCTTCCTCATGTGCAGCACCTCATAGTCGTTAATGAGGGCTAAATGATCTTGTGTTGGCCAGCTTTCGTGCTCATCGACCATTCGCAAAAGAAAATGTATGCATGGGTGGCCAATGTGAGACTTGCCATTCGCACACGACAAATTGTTGATCGCTACTCTCTCCAAGACTAGTGACAGGTGTTCGATGTGGTCATCCCATGTTTCGAACTAGATGACCACATCATCCAGGTACGCGAGAGCAAAATCTACAATGTACCCATCGAGTAGCTGGACCATCATTGTCTGAAAAGTTGCTGGTGCACATTTCAAGCCGAAGGGCATAGTGTAGAAGTGGAACCTTCTCCCATCTGGGGCTGTCAATGCCATTTTGTGATGATCTGCAGGTTTCATTGGCGCCTGCCAGTACCCGCTGCACAGGTCCCATGATGTCACGACCTTAGCCTTGCCCAATGTATACAATGCATCCTTGACACTTATGTAGGGAGGCTAGGCGCTCAGTATAATTTGGTTAATTGCTCTGAAATCCTCACAGAAGTGCCATGTCCCATCTTTCACTGGTGCCAAGGTGTTCGCGCTAGGTGATTCAGCTAGCATTTATTCAATTTGATCTTTAATGATGGCGCATTAATGCGGTTGGTAATTTCTGGGCCCAGAATATATAAGTCGGTCATGTTCCAGTAGAATACAATGCTCAGCGACTGTCGTTCAATAGCGTGGGTTTCCTGCTGCAAAAACTTAATGTCATTTCTTCAGTATGCGTTGCACCATCTCCATATATTCCGGAGGGACCGTATGATCGATTTTGTCTAGTTGTACTCTGGGCTCATTACCAGTGGATCGGGATTCGTTGTCGTACACCATTCGCCTTTCCTTCAGGCCGAAATGGATCATCCAGGTGGCTGGCTCAACAATGGCATTTGGTTAGCTGAGCCAGGGGATACCAAGATGGAATCCTCCCATAGCTCCAAAGACACAAACGCTGTGGTGATGGTGTCCACATCTCTAATTCGGATGGTAATCAGTGCCTCTCCAATTGATTCTCCCGTGTTCTGCTACGTTGTAAGGTGTTGTACCTGTGCACTCTGTGTAATATCGCTCGTGTCCTCGATTCCGATGCGCATTAAATTATGACTGGCTGTTGTGTCTATTAATGAGTGGCATGATTGATGATTTAAATGTACTGCAATTCTAATAATTCTGCCTTGTGTTTAGCTGATTCGCTGTATGCTTGGTTGCTCACTTTTTATTTCTGTTTGCTCTACTTGTTGAAGAGGCATTGTACCTTGGGGGCCTCTTGCCCTGGGGTAGTGAGCATCCGGCTCACCTACCCCAACGATCTGTTTCCCATCGGTGGATTGTTGATGCTCTGTGGTTGTTTGCATTTTAGGCACTGATTTTACCAATGCATTTTGCATTCTCCTTTGCAATAAAGGCATGCAAATGGTGGCTCACGTGGGTCTTCTATCATACTCGAGGTTGCTGATGTATGGGCTGCCATCCTGGGTTCGGGAAATGTTCTTGTCTGTAACGCACCTGCTCGTACCAACTTGTTCACTTACGGTTGCTCCTCTGTCCGCTCCTTCTGCTCTGCATCTTTTCTCCGGCACGAATGGTACCCATGACCCTCTCTAGTCACGGCATTTTGCACTCTGCTGGCTTGGTCCAGCAATTCTTGGTCCAGAGTGTATGCAGACCTCCGTGCTACTGTGAATTAACGGTGCAGTGCTAGCCTGTTTTTCTGCTCTTACAGTTAACGCAACTACTTCGAAGATCTCACTCTTGCTCATGTGTGTATGAAAATTTTTGATTTGCCCTATCTTCCTTGTTGCAAACACGGTCATGGATTCACCTGCTTTTAGCACTTCAAGCTCAGCCCTGTTCAGGTATTGCAATGAGTAGAAGGTACTTTCAAATCGACTATGATAGCTGTTAAGAAATTCTTCCATCTCAGTACCGTAATAACTGATGGTTTTCCACCAATTACTTGCCTCGCTGGCCAATTGAGTCCCTGTACAATTTAGCCAATATTTCTTGCTCACCTGTATCTCCCTCGACATGTTGTGCAGTCGTTTAGAAATTCCTGCTGGTTCTTACTTGGTATGCCTTAAATCGTTGGGAACTGTTGAAATCGGGCCAGGATTGTACTGGCTTCGGCGGCTCTTGTGATTGCTGTAAATAATTATGGACTATTAGGATATTTTTGTTGCAGGTACGTGGCACGCATGGTTTGTGACATATCTTTCTGTGTTTTTTCTGTTCTTGCCAGTGGGCTATGGTACACACTGGCCTATTCTGAATGTTCCTGTGCACAGTCATGTGCACTAGATAATTTCGCCCCTACTACTGATTTGACTTCTGATTGTGGCAATGGGAATCGGCATTGTCCACAGCGGAATCTTCCGGCAGCTTGATTTGCCATGACTTGCCCGGCCAGACATTGCCAGTGTGTTTTGCATCCACACGTCTCACGCCTCACGGTTTCTTGTGATCCTTGCCTGCAAATTCCCTGTTGACAGTGTTCATGCATTTATAAATGTTCTGTTTTGACTGCTTTGGAAATTTTGTCTGTTGGAAAAAGAATTCGTTCTCATGTTCCGCAGAGAAAACGGCCTTGCTGATCTGTGGTGGCCTTTTCAGTCTGGCTCAAACATTCCCGAAGAAAACTACATGCACACTGTATACAAATTACAGTTCCATTTCCCCTTCTTGCACACATAATTTGTTTTGCAAACCTACCATCTTGCAAATGCGTAATTACATTTACTGTGGAGTTGAAATCGATTAAGTGCGGCTGTTCACATTGACAAAAAATTTGCTTGGCAAACCTTGTTCATTTTGTGTGGGTTGTACTTTGCCACAATCGGCACACAAAATTACTGGTTTACCCCCTGAGGTACAACTCCACGTTTTGCCACTCGGGCTCTGTTTGCCATTGTTATTCTTTATTTGCCAATTCTTAAATTCAGTGTTTCCCTACAAGGACATATAACTTCTTCAAAGGGATTTTTATATATAGTGGGTTATACACACGTCGAACATAACTGTTTTGCTCGGCATGTGCTTGTACACCAATTCAAATGCTTCCGGACAGTATCTCATACCACCATGTGCTGTGGAGCATGGGCTTCAAGGTCAAACATTGTTTTGTTTCACGCCTTGCCCTTGGCCTCACTTCGCGAGAGGAGGGGGATATTTTTTGTTTCTCGCAGTGCCTTGCTTCCTGCTGCGAACACGTGTTCCAACTGCCCAGGTGACACGTATGTTTTCCCAGAATACAGCTTGCTTTAAAAACGGAAAAAATTATTTGAAAAGTTTCTTGAAAATTAGTTGTGGACACTTGACTTATAATTGACGTACAACAGCTTTGAAAAGCTTTGCAAAAATGCCCTTGACAAATGGCTGTAGGAATTTTGCTGACTTTTGAAGTCAGTGAAAAATCAATATAATTTTTAATGATTTTGGAAAAATGCTCAGAAAAGTTTTTAAAATAGATTTAATTGACTGTTGCACTTTAAGTTCGTTACTGAAAAGTTTATTGTTTATTTTGAAAAAGTTTGAAAATTTTTATTTCAGAAAATGCTGCAAAATTTCCGGAAAATGTTCCAGAAATAATTAAATTAATTTTGATTGCTATTGTATCTTAATTTTCAGACTGGTATTGCTTGTTAATACCGTCTTACTTTGCTCTTTGTGTATACATGTTGCCGATTACTGCACACATTGATAAATGCCATGTGCGTTTGTTTACAAAACACTATCGTACTTACTTAGGCATATTTTCTCTGCTGTTGCATTATTGATGTGCAGTGTTGAGTACAGGTACACTTTTACATTCAATTTACACTTGCAGTGTCGAGTGGGTGTGTTCGACTTGCATCTGTTTTGGCTTACATTTGTGTCTTTTGCAGTACATGTTGGCATGTCTAACCAGTGTATGTTTACAAAGGTTAGTGCATCTGATGACATTGCAAGTAAACAACCCAGCTTAGTGGATTGTTTTGGCAGATGTAGACCCTCACTAGATGTCTCTTGACATAACGCATATGCACTCTACAGTGTAGACAAATCTGACAAATTGACAAATGAATAATTGTACAAATATTGTGACAAAAGAAGACATAAAAACCCTTGATATTATTGATGTTGATTGCAGTTTTTGACTGTACTGTCTTAAGTGCATTGTTTGATAGGTGTCCTCAGGTCTCAGGTTACTCACCAATGACTGTAGCTGTTCGTTGTAAAGCACTGTCGCACTGTTACCTTTGTTGCATAGCCTGTTGTTCACGTGTTGTGTTGGGCAGACTACCGACATGTTGTTGGTGCTCTCCTGCACTCTGATGTTCTAGTGCTGTTTGATTCACCTGAGTTGGGAAAACCACTTGACAGAGGAATGTGGCTTGCTGGAGTAGACTGATGTTCTATTCGCCCGAGTTGGGAAAACCACTTGACACATTGCGCCTTCAGAGATGCTGGGATGTGTTCGTGTCCTGCCTGGGAGCAGGTGGAGATCAGGAACTGGTGATGTGCCCGGCACCACGTTCGGTATAGAGAATGGTGTTGAATGGGGTCGTAAGGCCGATGTCCTATGGCGACTCTGGATATGCGATCAATATGAAGGAGAGCTAATTTAATTGTCAGTTAGATGATGTTGAATGTAAAACATTTCCTTTGGGGCGAAGCTGTCGGCCACTTCACATGGCTATATTATCACTGAATTTACTCTGTTTGACGGAGGCAGGCCCCATAAATACAAAACATACACTGAAAAACAGTTTAAAGATGATGCTGCTGTGAGGGCACAGGACCCTATTAACTCTCGAGAGTTAATACAATAATCCATGACTAATTATGGTTTGACTGTTTTATTACCGCAAAGGTACAGTGAAATGTTGCTGCAAATGAAAATGCATACCCTTGGTTAAGCAGATCCGGCACTCTGTACCTGCTGGTGGCCACTACTGTGGAAAGTAAGCGAAGGCCTTAAGTTAGAGTTACATAAAAATGCATCCTGTGAATGAAGTCCTAGTATGCTACTTCAGGATGATGGGAGACCTCCCCTCGGCTAAATAAAAGTACTTAAATGTTCTTGAGTTATGTTAACTATTTCTATGAAAGAAAATGCAGCCTAGATTGTATTGCCGAGGGAGGTACACAGAGCTTACAGTCTGCCCTGCCGGTTGTATGGAGTGCTGAAATCTGACTTACGGCATGGCGTCGGCCTCGCCGCATGTCTGGCGAATCTGGCACTAAAATGAAAACATGAAATAATGGAACTTAATAATTAGCATGATAAATGAAATTAACATTATACATAATTATGATTACTAAACTAAAACACATTGGTGACATACCTATAAACGTCGGAGCCCCAGATATGGCTAAGAATGCGATGTCATGAGTATGTCACCACACTTGAAGTGTGATATTAAATGAAATTATGTCTCAGGTGGCTGATTCTCGATAGATGATTGCATGTACACGATTATAATTAACATATTAAAAGATGTATGATAATGGTTATAATTACAGGAATATGTATTTATGTGATGACTCAAGGATTTCGTAACTAGGGGCGGATCTACGCCCTGTCTTCTGTGATGTGTTATCTACTCTCTATGCTGGAGCGGACATTTTCTCTAGTTAATTATGGTGTAATCACTGCTAAAAATGCCTAAAAGTGCTCCTATTAATTAATGCAGCTAGGGAACTGCTCGCCACTTTACACTTCCTGTGAGAATGTGATTCCCCGTCTTTTAAAACTACTTTGACCTATGTCGCACTCTGGACTCGGTCACATGGCCCTAGACATCGTGCACTACGGAAAACTGTGGGAATAAGCGGCGCCGCTTATCCCAGTGTTCTTTCCAATGTCTATTGTGTCTAACGGTCATGACTTCACAGGACACATTCATTTAGGCCACATGTCCATTCAGCACGAGGGTTAGCTCTTTGATGAATGTTAAATATTATGACCCGCTGCCATGAGATACAAGGCAGCAAGAAAAGTGTAAACACCGTTCTTGTCGACCTGCACTGATCGAGACAGCGACCTAATTTCGATCAGTCGACTGTTGCTGTGTGGTTGTTGCATCTGTGATGGAATGTATGGGTACAAGGGATATGTGGATGTCAGCTACATGTCAATGTAAATAATTAACTTTGTCTCATAAAACAGTTCACAGTTAAAACATATTCAAAAACTTATCACGTCTCTTTCACTGTAACAACATGACAATATGCATCAGCTGACAATGTTTTCACTAAAATGAAAACGGCGGGACAGTGATGCTGGCTGCGCCCTTCAGACAATTTGCCCACCACAGAAACTAGTGCAACACAGCGGACACCGGACTCTATCGGCACATCCACGTGTACCAGTGTAGTTCGATGGTGTGTTCGAACTGAGGTCGAATACACCGCATCAGTGCGCGGGAGTTGAATCGCAGAGACACGTGTGAAGAAAGGAAGTGCTAAGCAGGAGAGTGTAGGGACATCATGAGGGCTGAGTGCGTTCGTGTGCATGAATCTGAGGAAAGAGTACTTGTGTACTGTCCAGGACAGACACGCAAATAAACACAAGGAGAATGCCATGCAAGTAACGTATGCATAAGCAACACTATATGAAACACTCATTTAAGCCCTAGAGGCAGTAATAGTTGAGTTCCAGTGTTTTTGTTATTTTCCACTCACATATTTATCACCTTCATGTCATCCACCAGAGTCTATGTTATGTTATATGGTTATGTTATGCAAGCATGCTTATTTTAATTCAATTTCTGATCATGTAAGGTTAGTTCAAGTGTTGATGCAATGTTTAGCAAGTGCAAAAAAGTAGTTACAGCGCCCCGCTTGCTGCCAATTTGGCCAGCATGCAGTGCTACAAAGTTCAGTCATTTTCCCGTGTCTCGAGAGTCTGGACGGGCGGCCCGCCATCTACATGATTTCCTGTGTGCCCGGGCGGTCTTCAACTTTTGTTCAATCACTTCACTTCAATAGACTTTTATTTAACAGGAACCTTTTGTAACAGCCACCCAGGACTCGCAATGCCCACCGTCCCTTGCTTTGCATCGTCAGGGAAGGCTTAATGTACAAGTAAGTTTTATCGGCTTCATGCCACTTTGTAACAGTGCTACCCTGTCGGCGGGTTAAGCCCGACACTGTAATTGCAAGTTGTTTCCAGTAGAGAAACTGTAATAAACCAATTGGAAAGTACAAGTGACTATGAGTTTTTCATTCGGGTTGCCTTTGGGTGCTTGGGCCGCGGGCTCCCACCTTCCTGCCAAAGTGTTTTTCAAGCAAGTGTCTGTCAAGTGTTTATGTATGCATTTACTGTTTTGTATTCGTTTATAAATCATGGTGTGTGGATTGCCTAGAATTCACTGCGCAACATGTATGTTTTAATTATAAACAACTGAGGAACTTCAATTCCGGAAGGATCACTACCTTTGGTCGTCGGTAAACGATGCTGATAAACAGAGACAGCTCTACGACATCACGGTATTGTCGCTGGACAATGCCTGTTGTCCGGGTATTGTATAATCTCAACCAACATATTTCACGGCAATTTATTTGCCACCCCCGAAAACCTCAATATCACATTCAAGGCAGCCTGACTACCGTCAAATGTCGCTCAACTCAGTGGCGTATACTTTTGCTAATTACTCTGATTCATTTGAACATGAGAAAAACTCCGCAAAGATACCAGCAAAATTTCAAAAAATTTCAATTTCCTTGTAAAATGTTCCCTGGGGATTTCATCAACTACCCACAATGTGGGATCAGTGGGAAGCATCACATCAGTTGAGCAGCAGTCTTGGGACACCATTACGACGCCTGTAAATGCCAGGAAAACTCAATACATGGTTTCGCACCAGAAAGCATAGGGAGAAATTGAAGGCATCGCCATGTGCAAGGGAGAAGAACGAGTGTGGCTGTCATTTTGGAGCGTCGTTATGATGTCAGCCACAAGGACAATGACTCAGGGTGAGTCATGAAAACCTCCCCCTCCTCCTGTGTCGGGCGTGCCTTGAAGAGGATGAGGATGAAAAGAATGGTGGGAAGGAGTAAAATAATATCTCATCTTCCCTGGTCTATTCCCTCACCACATGCCAGCGGTCAGCTGAGCACCCGATATCCGTTAGCCCCTGCTCATGCCATGCAGGACAGCTGCAATCTCCCACACCAAAAATGCAGCACCAAACTTCCGCTCCACGCATTGCAAAACGTACTCAAACCCTGCTTCCACGCCGCGCAACGCAGAACTTCCGCATCCGTGTTTTCCACATCGTACTTCAGTATTTATGGAAACAAAACTAACCATGGCTGGTTGGACAGATGGCAGCGCACTGGAGTTTCTCTGTCTGCACTGTTTGCGAGAACTTCTGCGAAACTTGATCGTAAAGTACGACAATGGCACAACGTACTTCTGTTGCAACCACCAGTATAGCCGCACACTCAATCGCACTGCGATGAACTGCGCCGCAATCAATCGTGCCGCGATCAACTGCGAGAGTGACACAGAGAAGGAAAATGATCTGGAACTAAACTTTTTCGAAATTCAACTGACTTTCAAAACCCAACCTGGTGCAATAATTTACAGTGCGCAGGTCAGAGCGAACTGCTACTGAACTGTGGAAAATATAATACGAAATATCACTGCAAATGCATGAATCAAGCAGAGAGTGTAACCATACAGGAGATGCAATTTGAGTGTAGACACTGTAAAGTGCCAACACAACTGCAAGACAGTGTGCCATACAACTGGGAACAGTTTTTTGGAAAACTATGAAGAGTAAATAGGTTCGACCGCATAGGATGCGAAGGGGACTCATGCGGTGACAAACAACAATGAACGATATGTGGTTTGGAGATTCACCAGCAGGCCAATATAACATGGAGCAGGTGACAGCTCAAGGAGCGCACTTCACACGTCGGGACTGTACGGGAGTAACGTAAGATAACAACGGCACAACATACGTCAACAGCATGCACGTGACTCCAATTGAAACTTCGCCATCGGACAGGCAGCCAACAGCAATGTCAACCTTACCACCCATGCTGCTTCCCAGAGTACCACAAACCCCTATCCACCTCCAATGACCACATACTACCAACCACCTATATATCACACAAGTTACCAAGCAATTTTACCACAGATTTCAACCCCTTTTCCCATGGCAATGCCGGTAGCAGCCACGCAACCAACTCCAGTGAACTACACCAGTACGACACCGAATGCAAATTACCCACCACTGGGACTCATACACCGGCCGACGCTGATACATTTTCAAATGATGCCCGTGTTCTCGGGCCAGCTGAATGATGACCCAGCTGCCTTCATTAATGACTGCATAACCAGATTGCAGAGGTACAGGGTGTTCGATGAAGACTAGCCAGGCTGTATGGGGAAACAGCTGGAGTGAGATGCCAAGCAATGGTGGCATTCTATAAATCACTATGGGATCATATGGATGGAATTCCGCCACAATTTTCAATGTCGTTTTGGTGGAATGTTAACGTCCAAACAAGTGCAAAGCAAGCTCACACTTAAGAAGCAACTGCCTGGAGAGAAACTAAGTGCCTTCATCAACCTAACAGCTCACCTCGTTCGCTGGTTCCGACCGGAACTTCCAGAATGGGAAGTGTTAGAGGTGATTGCTGAAAATGCTAGTGCAGGATATCGTGCTGCATTAGTGTCACTTCTGAACAGTGGGTTGGAAGAATTCATGAGAGCGGCGGTAATTCTTGTACGCAGCCCCTGTCAGCAACAGCGCAAAACTGCAACAACACGATGGCATCCCAGATACAGAGAGGACAACAGAAATGAGGAGTGGGACGAACCAGCGAACAGGCAGCAAAATAAACAGTACGAAGCAAGACCGAGTCGATCCAATGTCGTCCAAAGGCAAGAGTACAGTGCGCATGGACCCGTCAACAACGACAGTGCGAGAAGAGGAAATGCGAATTTCGTGAAGTGGGACAAGACACAGCCACCTAGAATGCCGTGCAGATACTGTAGAGAGGAGGTGTATCAGTGATATTCTAAGTGCCTGAACAAACCTCACCTTCACGCACAGAACAACACCCAACAAGATCAGCAGGAAAACAGATGGTAGGGCTGAAGGGGCCTGACGCTTCTTCAACACCTAGCCAGCCCCAAAACAACACGTAGCTGACACCAGAGCATTCGCTGGTAAATCAGGTTCGTTTCAGCTTCACCAAATTCATCCGAATACTTGTGTTCATTAATAATGTACCATGTCATGCCTTGATCGACACAGTGACCTCACACAACTTTTGTCAACCGAAGTTCGTGAACGCACGGGATATAACACCCACAGAACATGTGATCTGGCTAGCATCCAGTCACAAGAGTGATTCCATTAAAGGCCCGGCGACAGTAACAGTTAGGGTTCGTGACTTGGAAACAATCTCAACTGCAATTATATCCGCATAGATCATAGAGGATGCGATACTAGGTGTCCCCTGGCTAACCAAGCAGAATACCATTGTAGAGCCGGCAGAATGTAGGATACATTTTGGGTGTAAGGAGAGAATAGCCATATATAATATTGATAGCAGGGCAAGAGAAAACACGCCGCGAGTAAAGCTGATGGAGTTTGTGCACAATATCCCAGTTAAACATCAAGTAACATTTCAACGAGTACTTCATGAAAGGAGAATGGTCTTTGCCAAACACTATGCACTTCGCTGCACAACCATTGCAGAAAACTAGATTTCTTTCATGCATGAAGGGCCAATTTATTCTAGTCCCCGCAGTTACCTTCCACACCAGGCCAAAGTTACCCGAGAGCAAATTTCCGAGATGTTAGCTGATGGAGTAATAGAACCAACCGGGAGCCAATTTAATTCAGCCATTACGCTTGTGGCGAAAAAGGATGGGACGTGGTGCTTCTGCACAGATTATTGTCCCATAAATCAGGTGACATGCAGCATGCTCCCGCCCTACATAAGCGTAAAGGATGCACTTAGCACGTTGAGCAAAGCAAAGATAATGTCGTCGCTAGACTTGCGCAGCGGGTACTGGCAAATCCCTGTCCGCCAGGAAAACTGGGAGAAAACCTCTTTCATGACCCCGGACTGCAATTGTTATCAGTTCTGCACAGTGCCCTTTCTGGCTAAAGTGTGCTCCAGCGACCTTTCAGTCGAAGATGGTCAGAGTACTTGGCAGCTTGGTAGGCGATTTCACACTCGCCTCGATGATGTGGTAAACTGGTCAGATTCCTGGGAAGACTACGCAAACCACTTATCATTAGTACTCGAATGGCTCTAAATTAATGGTATGACATGCACAATCAATAAGTGCCACTTGGACAAGGAAAACCTGGAATTCTTAGGACATATAGTAAGCGAGGCAGGAAGAAACACCTAACCCCGAAAAGCTAGTGTTAATTGAAAACTACACGACCCCACACACACACATAAGAAGTTGCGCAGATTCTTTGGGCTAACTGGCTACACGAGCACATCCAAGACTTTGCCATAATAACTGCACCTCTAACGGGCCTGTTATCGCCACAGTAGAGATATGTGTGGGGTAATGAGGCGGAGAAGTCGTTCCAGGAAATCAAAGCGAAGTTCAGGGACTGCCCTGCATTAGCAAGGTACGACCTTGCACTCCACTTGGTTTTTCAAACTGACGTGTGCCAAGAGGGATTTGGAGCAGTTTTGTATTTGTGCACGAAAAAACCAAGAAAAGCAAGTTGTTGATTTTGCTTGTGCAAAATTAGGCCATACGGAGAGATGATACGAGGTAAATGAATGTGAGTGCTTGGCTGTAATCTGGGAAGTCAAAAAGTACAGTGCCTATTTGGAATACCATTGATTCACATTATGCACTGACTATAGGTATCTCGTGTGGTTACACACGATGCAAGAGGCTCGCAGTATACTCACCTGTTCGGCATTGCTCCTGAAAGCTTATGATTTTCTCATAGAGCACATCCCCGGGCGAGAAAATGAACTCGCTGATACGCGATCACAGTCTCCAAATACAGAAGTAGTTATGCAAGACGATGCAGAGTGGGAGGACATTTTGCCGCCTGGCACGCGAGATCTGATTCACGAGGCCAGTGTAAACAAAGTGACCACAGTAGATGAGGTCTTAATAGTGGACCTGTGTCAGTAGGTAACAACTGTGCAAGCAGACTGCGCATTTGCACAAACAATAGAAGTTAGGTGCGCAAGCGAGAATGTAGAGGGATGGAGAGTTGTAGATGACCATGTAGAAACATGCTCACCGCAGGACCGAACAACATGGTGGATGTATGTACCTCAGAGTATGAGGGAAAATGTGTTAAACCATGTGCACGGGAGTGCAGTTACAGACCACCCCAGTACCGAGCAGATGGTGCGGAATGTATGCGTACATTTTATCTGGCCTGGCTTAGCACTCGAAATGCAGAAATGGGTACAACAGTGCACCATGTGCAACAAATTTAAATCCAGATGAACTGGCGAAATGGAGCAACAGTCGGCGAGACAGCTGAGAGAGTCATTTGAAACAGTCAGCCCTGACCTGATGGGACCCTACCCGAAATCAGCCATGGGAAAATTGTTCATCTTAGTGATCACAGATAATTTCTTGCGCTGGATGGAAGCTACGCATTAAGGAGTGAATGTGTCAATCAAATAGCGAAAGTACTGCGAGAGGAATTATTTTACCGGTGTGGGTTCCCGCGAGAGCTGCTAACCGACAATGGGACACAGTTTACCGGTAAAATATGACATATTTTATATGTTGTTGTGTTTTATATGCAGGTTGTGTACAGTGTGGGGCATACAGCACCTGGAAACTACTGTTTATCACGCCCGCACAAACCCCATGGAGTGGTGCAACCAGAAGTTGAAGGCGCAACTCCGGCTCCATGTGGGCGAGCAGCACACTACCTGGGCCGAAAACCTGTCCACTGCATTGTTCACACTCCGGAGAAGGACCAACACAGCAATGGGTATATCGCCAGCAGAAGTACTGCTTAATAAGAACATTTGCTTACCTAGTGAGAAACACTGCACACCAGTTAAGAGTAGCAGCGAACAGAAAGCAGCGAAGCCAGGGATGAGAGGCGAAGTTGCAATCACCAGGAACAGCTGCGCCAGCAAGTGGAATATGCGAGTAAGTGAGTACCAGGAACTATGGAATCCTCACCTGAAATCAGACTCGACCAACTGGTCTATGTACGAACGCATCCGCAATCTGCAGCATGACGTCATTTTTTTCGCAGGCCTTGCACCAAAATGGAGCAGGCCACACAAGATTGTAAGAAGTCTAGGGCCCACTACGTACTTGGTACATATGGGAATAAAAGTGGTTCGGACGCACAGGGATTACATACACATCACGTGAGATTAGGTAGTGAGCAAGAATGTGAACAACACTTTGATGACCCAGGATGGCGCAAGCTAGCACGACCAGCAGTAAGCAGAGAGAGAGGAGGAAGGTGGTACAGCACCTCCACCCGAGGAGCCTACACCTGGGATAGTACAAATTTCTGCGCCGAACAAGAAGGGGTTTCACAGGGGACCGGAAAATATCACTCCCGACATCGTGGACATTATGGATCCGGAGGAAGATAGCATTCCGACACCTGAACATGTGGGCCATGTACAGAATCCAAACAAGGAGCAGAAGCAAGTAGAAATGCAAGGAAACGGCAAGGACACCCAGGTGACCCATGATGGTGTCAGCTCCGACGAGCACCCTGGAAGTGGTAGTAAGAAAGAAGGTGCAGCAGCACTTCGCACTGGAGGGCTGGCAGATAGTAATAGAATATTCATATTCAAAAACTTATAATGTATTAACCATGGTAACAACATGACAATAAGCATCAGCTGACAATGTTTTTACTGAAATGAAAATGGTGGGACAGTGATGCTGACTGTGCCCTCCAGAGCATTTGCCCGCTGCAGAAGACAGTTTAACACAGATGACACCAGACTCTACCGGCACATCCATGTGCACCAGTGTAGTTCGGTGGCGTGTTCGAACTGAATTCGAACACACCGCATCAGTGTGCAGGAGTTCAACCGCAGTGACGTGTGTGAAGCAAGGAAGTGTTAGGCAGGAAAGCGTAGGGAGGCCATGCGTCCGAGTGTGCTCGTGCGCATGAATCTGAGGAAAGAGTACTTGTGTGCTGTCCAGGGCATACACGCGAATAAACACAAGGAGAATACCACGCAAGTAACGTGTGCATAAGCAACACAAGCCCTAGAGGCAGTAATAGTCGAGTTCCAGGGTTTTTGTTATTTTCTACTCACATGTTTATCACCCACCAGAATCTGTTATGTTATATGGTAATGTTTTGTAAGCATGCTTATTTTAATGCAAGTTCTGATCATGTAAGGTGAGTGTAAGTGTTTATGCAATGTTTAGCATGTGTAAGAAAGGAATACAGCACCCCGCCTACCGCCAATTTGGCCGGCGCCCAGCGCTACAAAGTTCAGTCTTTGTCACGTGTCTCGAGAGTCTGGACGCACGATCCGTCGTCTCCACGATTTCCCGCACACCTCGGTAGTCATCAACTTTTGTTCAATCACTTGACTTTAATAGACATTTAATTAACAGGAACATTTTGTAACAGCCGCCCTGGACTCGCCCCGACTAACTTTCCCTTTCTTTGCATCGCCAGGGAAGGCTTAATGTACAAGTAAGTTTTATCAGCTTCGCACCACTTTGTAACAGTGCTAGCCTGCCGGCGGGTTAAGCCCGACACTGTAATTGCAAGTTGTTTCCAGTAGAGAAACTGTAATAAACCCATTGTAAAGTATTTGTGGCTATGCGTTTTTCATTCAGGTCACCTTCGGGTGCTTAGTGACGCGGGCTCCTGCCAAAGTATTTTATCAAGCAAGTGTCTTTCAAGTGTTTATGTCTACATTTAGGGTTTTTGTCTTCGTTTACTTAAATTATGGTGTGTGGATTGCCTATGATACACTGCACAATATGTATGTTTTAATTATAAACCACTGTGGAACTCTTCAACACTGGAAGGATCACCACCTTTGATCGTCGGCAAATGAACCAGAGAAACAGAGTCAGCTCTACCACATCACGGCATTGTCGCTGGACAATCCCTGGCGCCTGGGTATTGCATAATCCTAACCAACATTTTTCCGGCAATTTATCTTCATCCCCTGAAAACCTCAGTAACCCGTTCACTGCAGCCTGACTACCATCAACAGTTTAGGTAGGTGTTTATCTATGACACAAAGAATTATCTTTCACAAGAATTGTGAAGAAAATTATGCCTGGTTAATATATAACCCGTTTTCGCCGAACAGACTGAAGGGGTCTATTAAATATAAGTACTGGTACCTAACATTTGCATTGGTGCAAAACATTGTAAGTAAAACTCCAAATCACTATAGTTAGGTATTAGAAGTGAATTGAGTTAATGTAAAGAGTGATATAACATAAATATTGAAAAGAGATCATAAAAATGTGATGTGCTGCACCTCCAGAGGTGCTGGTGGTGTGTTCGTGTCCCACCTGAGAGCAAGTGGTAAACAGGAACTGATAATGTGCCCAGCGCCATGTTTGGTATAGAGAACGATTGTTGATAGGGTTCGTATGGCCTACGGCCTACGGCGACTCTGGATATGCGGTCAATATGAAGGAGAGCTGAGTTAATTTGTTCGTTATATTACGTAAAGGTAAAATATTACCTGTGAGCGAAGCTGTCGGCCACTTCGCACACCTATATTACCACTGATGTTACACTGAAAATATACTTTATACTGATTCTGCTATAGGAAGCTCTGTCCGAAGTACTCATGAGAGTAACATCAATAAAACACGCTTCGTCAATGTGTTAATGTACAAATTAATGTTACCCTTTGGAAACTGGTCCCGGCACTCCAGACCTGCCTGGATCGGTGCTGCAAATTAGGCGAGGGCTTAGGTGATGAATAAATGATGCAGAAAGGCCTCCCCTCGGCAATAAAAAGTTAAATTTTATGTTCCTGAACTAAGTTAAACTATTGCAGTGAAAGTATACAGACTAAATTGAATAGCCTAGGAGGGTAATACGGGAGCTTACCGCCTGTCCTGCTGGTCGTCACAAGTGCTGAAGCCTGACTGAAGAACATAGCGGCAGCATCGCCACACGTCTGGCGAGCCCAGGGGCCAAATGCCAACATGAAAAAACATACCTGCACATTTTACATTATTAAGAAAAGTAACACCTATTCTTCATTTCCTGTTACGACATATGCATTTCACTGAAAAGGGTTGGTACCATGCCCTGTACTCTGTGAGATTTGTTTAACTGTTTATGACAAACCAGGTGGCTTCCTTAGTTAACTATGGTGCAATACTTGCTGAAAATGACTGTAATTACTCTAATTTTAAATGATGCTGCTAGGGAGCCATATACCACTTTGCACTTTTGTTGGGAATGATATTCCCTGTCTTTTGACACCTCTTCGAGCCATGTTTCACTCCGGATTCGGCCACGAGTACCATTGACATCGCACATATTGAAAAGGATTGGGATAAAGCAGTTCCGCTTACCCCAGTGTTCCCTCCAAATGCTGTTGCATCTAACGGTCATGATTTTACAGGAAACACCCAATTTGGCCATATATCAACTTATTACGGAAATTTACTCTCATAATAAATTAAAAATATGGTGGCCCATGGCCCACAGGTTGCAAAGTGGCAAGAAAAGTGTAAGCTCAGTTCTTGCCGAACTGCACTCATCGAGACCGCGACCTAATGGCGATCGGTCGAGTGTTGCTGTGTGGTTGATGTATTTGCGATGGTACAAACGGGCACACAAGGAATACGTGGACGGCTGGAACAAGTTAATGTTTATGTATTGACGTGGTTAAATGTGGCCCAGTGTGCAATAGCTCCTCTTGGACTAGCCAATATGACGCCTGTGGGACGTTGGAAAAGGGGTAGAAAGGGTTTTCAGGGCAGTGAAGGTGAGGTCTAGGATGTGATTATACCCAGTTGGCACCAAACGCCATCAAGGCGACGTCAATGTTGTTATTCTCTCTCTTAACCTCGGGGTTGGCGGCATCCAGTGGGACCCAATCTCCTCGCCGTAGATGTTGGTGACCTCTGCCCCCTTGATTACTGCTCTAAATGATGGATGTTTGTTAAATGGTAGCTGGTGGGCCGACTACCATTGTTGATCTTTCGGGAAAATTGAGTAGACATTTAACACACATGTTCGTAGCTTGTCAGGGCAAACCACACACCCATGAGATTAGGGATCAATGCTTACTAAAACTTGCAAAAGAAATAGTTAACATAAAACTTGACTGAGTGCGTATTGCGAGGGCCCGTCCCCTGACACAATTACAGCAATCGAAAATAATCACCATGCTAAATAGTTCACAGACATATTTATTTCGATGAGTTTACATTTCCCCCTAGGAGAGCACATATATGAACACTGGATGGCGATGACCAGCCACTATGGTGAAACTGGAACGAGCACCGAAAGTCCTCCTACTGAAATCCGTAATGATTGAGAGATGTCCACCAAGAGCGCACGTCTCCATGGAGTTGCGCTCTGACACAGCTGGCCCATTCATCTCTGCTTACCCCATACCTGGTGAGGTGGGATACGCAATCCTCCGAAAATGCCACTGGATCTACTGTCGGTGTCACGGCGAACGTGGGCAAAGTCTGAAATTGTGACGATGTTTTTGCCGTGATCTGTCCTGGTAGATGTTGAGTTACATTGGACTCCATGGTTGCGCTTCGTGTCGCATTTTCCGTTCCTGCTGTTTGCGGTATTATTGTCCCTGTGCAGTTTGTCACATGTGAATTGATCAGTGGGAAATTTGGAAAATTTTGCGGGTAGGTTGGCATGATTGGTGGATAAACATGCATTGAAAACATGCACGGTAGTGGTGGGAAAAATGGTGTAGATGGTTAGAATGCATGTGGTGCGGGTGTTGAGGTAGGATCGGGTGGCGGGAGTGCTCTGCAGTACTTCGTAACATGTGTTCCCCATCTTTCTGGTGATGAACTGTGGGCCGTTCCATTTCTTGGTGAGCCCCGCACAAAAATCTTTCTGCCCTGTAAATTGGTGGTGAGCTTTGATGTATACCAACTGGCCCAACCTGAACGGTGGTGGGGTCAGGACGACACTGGTTTCCACAGTGCTATATAGAACCTCTGATTTTCTCTTGCTTCCCTCGCTGTCCATGCATGCCGCTTTTCCCTTCTCTCCTCTCCTTCTGTGCTGCTGACGCGATCTCTGGCTGCGCCCATGAACTCGCTCGGGAGGGGGATATCACAACCCTGTAGCAGGTGGTCCGGCATCATTCCCGTGGCTTGATTCACTCATGTTCTGAGGGTGAAGAGGGCGGCAGGAAGTTGTTCCACCCACAAGGCATGGTTCTCACCCACGTGCAGACGCAGCTGAGTTTTAACTCTTGGTTGCGTCGTTCTGTTGGATTTGCACGTGGATGGTAAATCGCAGTTGTCATGTGGCGAACACCTCATTTTTCGCACATGCTTCGCCATGTGCGGCCCATGAATTGGGTGCCGTTATCACTCATTACTGTGAGTGGGTATCCTCAGCATGCAAAAATTCGTTTTTTTCAACTTTTCCCACGGCTTGGGTGCATGCACTTGATACAGTATATGCTTCCACCCACTTGGGAAATAAGCCGGTCACGGCTACGATAAACCTGTTGCCCATCGAGGTGCATGTATAGAGGCCCATCAAATCCAGCACCACAGTCTCGAATGGTTCTTGTGGGATGCAAGGTTGTTTTATGTTGTGTGCTTTCTGTGTGTCGACTGTTGTACTGGTTGCAGGCGTTACAGTCCCGTACAAAATGATGAATGTCGACAGACACTTCTGGCTAGTTAAAATGCTTCAGAATGTTCGGACGTGTTTGCTCAGCGCCGGGATGTCCAGTGAGGTTGTTAGAATGAGCATACTGCAATACTACACTGCGAGCTGTGGTTGGTACATACATTTTCCAAGTGTCGGTATTAGTGTTTGCGCAGGATTCCAGTGTGCCGGTTAACACGTGCCATCGATCGCTAACATGTTGTTCACATTCCGAAATCCACTTCTGTGTAATGGGACACTCTGCATGTTCGTTTATCACGTGGTTTCTTACAGTGATGGACGATTGTACTTGCGGTAACATAGTGACGTTAGAGCATTGTACTCATTGTATCTTGTTGTTCCATGTGCTGGAGTGGGGGAATAAGACACTAGCCCACTCTTCCTCATCCTGCACGATTTCTGCTCCTGGTGTACGCGATAGGTGGTAGGCGAGCTGATTCTCTTCTCTGGCCATGTGTTGCACTTCGAAATCGTAAACCTGCATTAAGAGGGCCCAGCCCATCAGCTTACTCTGGCTCATGCTGTGCAGCCGCAGTAGGCAGTGGTTGTTGGTCTGCAATGTGAAGCGTTTATATTCTAGACGTGCTCTGTATTTCTTCAAGCTCGACACTACGGCCAGGCATTCTCGTTCATTAACGTCGTACCGCCGCTCTACTGGGTCGAACTTGGCGCTCACTGTTATATGACAGTTGGAAGACACCTAGCCCCTTCTCACTCGTGTCAGTCTGGATGTATAAGTGTATCTTGATAGTGTCTTGCACTCGCAGAAACTCCTCTTCACATCTTCGAAACTCTGTTGTTGGGCTTCTCGCCATTTAAAGCGTACGCTCGGTGACATGTGCTCTCTCAATGGCACAGTGATGATGGCGAACCATTCAATATATTCCCAAATCCAATTAATCAACTCGAAGAATTTTCTTAACTGCTTACATGTGGTTAGCATAGGATATTCCTCAATGAGTTTAAGTTGTTCCGGGAATGGTTTCCATCCGTTCTTGCTAATGAGGTGGCCCAGGAACTGGATGTTTTCTTTGCCGATATGACATTTCTTTTTGGCACACTGAGACCGTTTATTGCCAAGTGCTCAAACACGAGTGACAGGTGATGCAGGTCTTCTGGCCGTGATTCGGACCACACAATAACATCGTCGAGATATGTCAGGGTGCAGACACCAATCAAACCATCCAGTACATGAGCCATCATTTCCTGGAAGGTTGACGGGACACATTTCAGCCGAATGGCATAGTGCAAAATTGAAAGTGGCTTCCATTAGGGGTGGTGAATGTCGTTTTATGCCTATCTGTGTGTTTAATAGGTACTTGCCAATTACCACTGCGTTGGTTGATAGTTGTCAATACCTTCGTGTATCCCAGTGTGTTCAATGTATCTTGGATGTGGATGTACGGCGGCAGAGCTCTGATTGTAATCAAATTAAGGCGATGAAATCCTACACAAAAACACCAGGTGCCATCTTTTTTTGGAGCCAGGGAGATTGCTGAATTAATTGCACTTTCCGACGGCGCAATAACACCTTCCTCCAGCATTTCGGCTAATTGTTCTTGTATTAACTCCTGCTGGCAGGGGTAGTGGTTGCAAGGGGCTGTCATATAGCAGCATATGCGTGGTTAACAGGATGGCATGTTCTGCTATGATGGTTCTGCATAGCAAGTCGGCAGTGGTGAATACGTCTCTTCGTTTATGCAGAAGTAGTTGTACAGCTTCGCGATGTTCTGGGGGAACTGCATTGTCGAGGTCATCAAAGGTGACCACGGGCGTGTCATCCTTGGCTCGAGGTTCCAGACTGTAGACGGTACAACATTATTTACGTCCAAATTGTTTCCATTGTACAGCGAGCTTGACAACTGCCTTCTGCTCTGTCAACCAGGGAATCCCCAGTATGATATATTTCCTGATATTGTACGAGACAAGTACTGTGGTAGTAGTTGTGATGCCTCGGATACTGATAGGAGTTGTTATTTCGCCCGTAACTTCTCCCGTATTTTGACGTGTCGCTAACAGTATGGCCTGCTTGTTTGGCTTTATTTCCTCCGGATCGACGTAACTTCCATGGACGAAGTTGTGTGAGGCTGCCATGTCCACTAACACTCTGCATGGGATATTGTCAATTTGAATAGGAATGCGAATGAACTTGTCCGTTTCGCTCATTATGTAGCCGAGTGAGATGTGGATTGCATTCTGTTTTTGTTGCTTTGGTAATAGCCTGGCATGGGTGGCGACAGGCTGCCCTATCCCCGCAGTCCGTTTCCCGGCTTTGATCTGGGTTGTTGTGGTTCGCATGAGAATTCCGCCCACGTCGTGCAGTCGTTGTTCCAATGTGGCCTGCCACACCACCTGCAGGGGTTAGGGGCCTGTCTGTTTCCACTTGAGTATCTCAGTGGTTGTGCGCTGTTACAGGTTGACTCAGTCACTCCTGGTCGAAAAGTCGTGGTTTTGGCTGAAACTGCAGTTGTTTCCGACACTCTTTTGACTGTTTCTCCCATAGATTGGTTCTTGGGTTTGTTGACATTCACCTCACGGCGAGGCTGTGAGTTGTACTGATCATGGTGAGGTGGTGAAGTGCTGATAGTGTCCAACAGTAGCACTGTTTGTAGCAACTTCTACTCGGTTGTGTGTAAGGCTGACGCCAATGCAGGGAGATGTTCTTTCTTGGCCGAGCTGGCAACTACTTCTAGTACACACCGTAGTGACAGCTCTGGGTGGTAGGTGCATACGAGATTGATTTTGCTTGTGGCGAAATCGTACAGTGACTTATCGGCTTGCTCCCTAATAATTGTCTGGCTGCGTGCTCATATAGATGTGAACGTTGTAGGAAATATGCACATGAAATTCTGCCAGAGTTCCTCCCACAACAATCTATAGCATGCTATACCGTGCCACCATGTCTTAGTGTCTCCGAAGAATCGTTCTCCGATGCAATGAGGCCAATCCTCCTGGTCGACCCGATACCTGCTTAGTCGTCGTTCACAGTCCTGGATGAATGATCCGGAGTCCTTGCTAGCTGTACCGGCATAGGTCGGCAGCGATTGGAATCTGGCTGGTGTCGCTGGATATGGTGGGCAGCACTGATGGTTGCTCATGCACTCCATCATGGTGTTCAGGGGTGTGTAGCGGGTTGCCATTTTGCCATCAGTTGAGGGCATGTGGAATGGGTAGTCATCCACTGTATTTTGCAGTATCTCATGGTTATTTCGCCGTCTATACTGTTTTGGTGTGAGGCACATCTGACATACATTTTCCTCAGCTCGTATGTTTTGTGGTTGTGCAGGATCCAGGCTAGGTCGTTCCAATATCCAGTGAGAGCAGCTGACGTTTGTATTCCTTCTCGCGGATCGTCCCCATGGCATAATGCATCCTTCGTGATAGATACACTTGCAGGTGGTACAGGCTAGGTGCGTTTCCATCGCACCAATTATAAAGATGCACATTTCTGCAGATTTTTCGGTAATTGTGATCTTACCAGTTTTGTGTCAATATGTACCAGTGGGCACGCACATAATACTGGCAGGCATGCCAGGTTGATGAAGTCCTTGACTTGCTGTGGTTTTAGACAGTGGTTGCACATGTTTTCTGTTTTTTTTTCATTCTAATGTGAGCTAATTACAGAGTTCCTGGTTTGTTCGTTCAATGTCTTGCTGCATCAAATGGTGGTTGGGTCATGACAAATACAAGCGTTGTCATTGTCAAATCCAAATGAAAATGGATCTAGTGGTGATGTTGTTCGAAGGCATCTGGCGCACAACGAAGCCGGTCTTCCATTCATACTATGTATGTCGAAATATCCTCTGTCGAATGTGCGATGCAGTTGAGGCAGTGATGAAATTTTGATTTTTTCTGCCGAACCATGTGTTCACAGGATGTGGCTGACACCCACATGTGCGGCACAAAAGGGGTGGTCCTGCTGGCATGATGCAGATTGAGGGGGTGGCAGGTGGTAACTTTCCCCCAGTGCTGACTGTCCGAGATGGCTGCCCTATGTCACCAAGCTGGGCGCATGGTGACAAGACTTACTGTTTCAATATGGCGTATGACAATGACACTTTTGGCACTTTTGGCACTATTTCCTACTTAGCTTTTCCCCAGATTTCCCCGCAGCTTTTCCATGTTGCATTGATCTTCATTGCTTGCTGAATCGTAGGAAACTCTGCCAGCAGCGGGAATAGAGAGCAAATCTCAAAGGAAATAGGTTATGTATACCCATGTGGTCACACACAGTATACAGGATGATGATACGAAACTCAAGTTGTTGGAAGTGGTACACATGATTGACAATTCAGGATGAAATTACAGTAGGCAGGTACTGGAGTATTTGGCGGGAAATTGTAGGCCACTAGTTGCGGTGCCAATTGATGCTAGCGTGGGCTGGACCATGGGGGGATTAAAGATTATGTGGATAGGTGATGTCAAAAAACTGACATTCTCTGGTGAGCGCCAGTGCTCAGTAAGTGGTAGAGCACGATAGCGATTTAATCTCAGGGTTGTTCGGCCGACGACCAGTTGCCCTTCCCCCAGTGGTCAGCATCTTACAGGTTAGGTACCGTTGAAATTATGTAAATATACTCCATACTGCCTGGTCTAATGAGGGCTGTCGCCTCCAATATACACCAATACACACCCTGTGGGCTATTCGGCCTATCCAAACCATTATTTAAGACATTTGGAAAAATCTATTGGCATCAAACAAGTTAAGTAACTGTGAAGCTGTTATAACCATAAAAATTCAGGTTTCTTACTATTATGTAATTTATTGCATTGCACCTCCCCAATAGGGCACTTACATTTATAATTCAATCGTTATAGCCTGGCAGGCTCTTACATTGCAAATATGGCTGTAGTGCCTATATGGTTAATTAGTGCATTATGCCTCGGCCGTATAAAAGATGGATTGAGGAGTGAGAGACTGTGTACTCTGGGCAAGCAAAATGACAAAGGTTCCGGCAAACGAAAATTAACGATACAGAATTACATGATGATTGATTGCAAAGTTGAAGTGCCAGAACTCCGCGATGTGGTGGTCACCTCACAAGACTCAAGATGCTATTAAATGGCTGCTTGGCGGGGAGCTCGTTTGTTGGCCGAGACTCCTGCCGATGATATCACATGACATGATTCACACATAATAAAATTAATGAAATGATGTGAACACTGCATTGCCAATGGGATGAAAACTGTAACAAACATTTATTAACAAAGCAAATGCATACATTAAAAATATAAAGTAATTACTCTTGTTCAACCACGCTATATTGCCGTGGTAACATAAGCTCACATACTGCACATATAAATGTGGCAGTGACTTTTCTGGGTCTCTCCCCAATAAAGTCCATTATGTCCTTATTTATTTTATCCCTGGCAACATATGTGAGTTCATATTTTGACATTGATTAACCGTCCTAAAACCCATTTATAATTACAAGTAGAGATTTGACCATGTGCTTGGTGCATGGTTGCAGAACACAAGCCAAAAGAATAGTTCTGCAATACTGTCTGTACTGTCTTTACTGTATTCAAATAATTTGTTATGAAAATATTTAAACAGTACTTGATAGGCATAAATAATACTTAAATAATTAATTATCAGGAATATTACTATACGTAACACATACCACAGTTGCCATGTGTGTGTCCATTTACAATTTTACCTCGAGTGCACGACCTGCCAAACATTTAAAAAAATAGACATTATCTGCATGTCACTCAAATGAACTATGAATAATACTGAACACAAAACAGACTATTTGTCTCATATGTATGTGAGGTACAAGGTAACACAGGAGAATAAAATACTGTTGACATGACACTTGGCAAAATAAATATACAAGACAAAAATGACAACACTGTATAACGTAAATATTGGCACATGGTGTGTGTCTCTTTGTGCCTGACGTATTTGTAGGTTAGATTATTACGACGTGTCGAAATAAATATGTATGTGGTATTTCAATTGTGTGCACTCGTGTACGATTCAGAATAAAACAAAACATGACACTAAAATGTTGCACTGAATAATAACCTTCATTTAAACAGAACACTGGCATGTGGTATTGCAGCAATACTTACGTAAGTAACCAAGCAGGATGAATACACAATAAACTCACTCACACTCTTCTAAGCATTAAAAAAGACCATGGAAATATACACTTTCTATGCTTTCTTGCTTAACGTTGCACAATGACAGATGCACATGTGGCATTGGTTCAGTAATAAAGATGCTGCTCCGTGACATTGCGGTGCATTCTGACATTCTAGCTGGCATGACGTTGGAAAAGGCCTAAGGCCAATGTGCTGTCGATGTCAACACATACACTGCTATGCTACTGCAGCCTTCAGGATGCCGTTCCCTATATTACTTGACAATTAAACACAAAAAAAGCAGGGCTTATACTCACATGCTTTTATTGCGGTAGAAAGCATACAACAGTTACATTGTACAAACTAGGTTAAATGGACTCGACACTTAGGCATTCCGATAGTCGATGCTGCTTTACAAAGGGTGATTCACGCCATGCACTTACGAAAAAGTTATACGATCTGCAAACTGACGGTCAATACCTCGGAACGATATGTAAAAAGATTCCTGTTCTTGAATGCTATTAATATACTAAATGATTAAGTGAAAAAGTTTGTTGTACCGAGGGAAACGTGCTCTGACCTTCACCATCCTCGGTGGATGATTAAGGCTAGACTCCGAACGACGCTCAGTTTCGCGTGGGCGAAAGCTTAGGGTGCGTTCGGAAAAGTGCTCAGATTTTATGCCCTTGCACACTTTTTACATTTAATGCTTACTTGCTATGATTAAATGCCCTCTTAATTCCTAATTAACACACTATTCGTTTTAGCAACACTCCCGTTGCTCTAAAAGCTATATTAACAGGCTGTGACATGACGTCACAGGAATCTCGCTGTCCTTGCAAATGCTTTATAAAAGAATGGAAATGCATGATAACAATCGCGTGATTGATACGATATAATGATGAATTAACATCCTATATATATATATATATATATATATATATATATATATATATATATATATATATATATATATATATGCACTTTTTAGATCTTCTGCCCAAGTACTGGGCTCTTGGAAGTGTTGCACTTTGTGTTCACAGGTCATTGGACATATAAAGTAATGTCCTGTGAATACACACTTTTTGGTAGCCTCCTTTCTATGACATTCACTATGTGGTGATGTTGAATGCAAAAGTGTGTGATGTGCAACTTTAATTTGCACCCTAACAAAGAATTCTGTATAAAGTCTCACTGCCACGTGACGTTTTAACATAACTTGGGGAATTCTAATCCTACCTTCCTGATGCACTTCACTGGATCGCTGCAATCCTACTTTGGCCTACAAGCCAGTTGACACACATCATACTGGAGGTTCATATTATGCTGTTTTATAGGCAGCTTGCATGTTCCCTCCAATAGTGTTGTCGCCTAATGATCGTGGCTTTACAGAGACTCTTGTGTGTATTTAGAACAGATTTTATTCTGGGTGACATTTCTTAGAGATTAAGGAAACTTGTACTCACTAGCTCACCTGAATCTATGTTCGCAGTGAGTAAAGTGTAGGGAGGCATATATAACGTCTGGTTATCTAAATGCACGTTTATTTCGAAAACAAATACTATGAATGTCATAGGTTTCACATGTAATATTGTTATATCATCATTTGATTTTCTTAATACTAAGTAATATTAATGTACACGCAGCAGCTGAAATGTTAATTTTCTATATGTGAATTGTTGTAATTTTATTTTGTTTTATCAGGTTTCAAGTAACTTGTTAATTGTGTGCAAGTTGGCAACATTTAGGCGCACCTTTTTTAATCGTTACGGTATTGGTAAGCACTCTGGGTTAAGCCATATGTGATCTGTATTAATTTGAATATTTAACCGCTGCCGATAATGGATGGTGACGGAATGTTCCATACTCCAGCTTGAATTAAGTGGGTCGCAACGGCAGCAGGCAAGTGCCTTAATTCTATGTTAAAAGTACAAATTAAATGTTTTAAGGTTAATTAGACCCAAAAACAAGCATATTAAAATTTGAGCGATAAGCCAGCAGTACACTGTACTACCATCAGAACACGTCTACATATAAAATAAGTGTGAGAATCTCTACATTTATATAAGGTATGATCCGACCATTATGTACAGTGACCGTTACACGTACTTGAGAGTGTTTAATAAACTTTTAAAGCAATCAGATCATTTCACGACACTTTTCAGTGGTCACAAAGTGCCTGCGATTTAAATAAGTATCTGATTGCTCTACCAACATAAACTGTACTAGCCAGGAGCATTTTTTATATGTAATTATACAAGCACGCAATTTATTGTAACGGCCAAGTGTGAGAAATTAGTGACTTTTATTTTGAACTGAATTAAATCTACTCTGCAAAACTTTAAGTGTGTGCAATATTCAAGATGTCTAGATAATATTATTTTTTTAAACTTTCAAATACTCTATTCACTTAATTGGCATTTGTAGCAGGCATAATGAGAGATATCTTTATAGACCTCGTCCAGCTGCTGCGTGCATTTCCCTTGCATTTTTAACACTACCAAGGAATGAAACTTTCAGGCAATTTATTTCTATGATATTTTTCAACATTAAATTATTGCTTAAAATTGGAGGCCTTTCATTGCTTTAAATAAATACTTAGTTGGTTCCTATGTCTTCCGGTTTGTTTTGTAGTGTTGTATAGCTATGCAGGGGGCTGCACAAAACCTGATTGTGAGCAAGACTATCCAGGTAATTTAAATTCTGTTAGTGTGAAATACCAGCAACTTCGACGATGGTTTGTGGTATGCAAAATAACTGCCAGTTGGCTAATGTTTGATGTTAATTTTATTGCTATGGATTTTTCTCAGGTCGTTGCACTTTAATTATGCAGTTCTGCCTGTATACATTACATTTGACTAGAAAACCATAGCAGGGTTCACCCATTTTCTTACAGGGGCTAATACTCATACGTGCGGCATACGTAAACTATATTTCTCTCCAAGTTTTCCCCAACACAGCATACATAATAATGCATCAAAACACACCTACACACAACCCAAACAAACCCACGCACATCCAAACACAACCTACACACCCAAACACATATACATGCCTCCAAACACATACATAACCCAAATACATATACATTCACCCCAAACACACATACAAGTGCCCCTTCCCCAAACACATATACATACCACCAAACTCATATACAATACCTCCAAACACATATGCATGGTCCCCAAACACATATACTTGCCCCCCACCCAAACATAACCTACTCACATACACCAACCCACAGAGTTCGAAATATTTCAATTTGTCGACTATCATCAAAATCACACCACCACCTCCTCCCCCTCCTCCTTTTCCTCCTCACCCTCAGGACCTAGAGACTGACTCATGCACGCGGTGTCTCAGTGCTTGCAATACGATTGGTTCAACATCTATATGATGTCATTCATTGGTCTTGGATATTCGTATATAAGCAGCAGGGAGTTCAGCTGAGAATCTTAGTTTGACAGCAGCTCCTGTGAAAGGTGGATCGTCTTGGCTAGCTTGTGCCTCTTCGCATCAAAGTCTTATTCTGCATCTGCGATGTCTTCAGATACTCCAGAGCTAATGGTAGCTACGGCAGCGCCATCGACTTATTCGGGAGTGGTTCCCTCAGTGCCATCGACGTCTTCAGGCATGACACCGAGCCGACAGCACCAGTGACTTCTTCGGGTGGGCCACTTACAGCAGTCCAGCCATCAGCATCGCGACCCAAGACAACAGTGTCAAGACTTCGATGCATGTACTGTGATGAAGCCTTTGCGACTAGCAGCAATGTTAGATGATACGAAAAGCATAAATGTAAGATGAACCTGTTCCTCATGGCATATAAGTGTGAGAAGTGCCTTCGCCTGTTTGCTCGTACTGACAAACTAGACCAACATTCGAAAATATGTAAAGGATTTGTTCCTCTGCCAAGACATCAAAAAGACTTATTGTCACCGCCGCAAACCTGTGATGGACTTACAAGTACTGCTTTGTGCAATGACAATGTAAACATACCATCGCTACCCTGTGCAGTAAGTGAAGACGTGAATATTGATGGTACGGAAAATTCATTGTCCCTATCGGGTCGATCATGCCGCTTCTGGGGTAAGACGTACAGTAAAAGTAGCAATGCGCATAGGTACGAGAAGAGTGACAAATGTACGAAGAAGACACGATGGCCATATTTTTCACTATTAGCTTTTACAAATATGGGCGTAAGTTCATGTGTTATGGAGTAAAAGATGTTCCAGACAATGTGCGACTTGAAATACATGACCGTCAGAGAACACACTGTTATGAATCGTATGACAAACATGCCAAACTGTGTAAAACTCATGTCCAGCTTGCTAAGGGATTCCTGCATCTTATGGAGCAACACTAAACTGCGATTGTATGTTCTGAGCATGAACCGTAGGTATTCCAGAAAATGCCTATACCATTTCTGCACCCACACAATAGACAAACATTCTTGTGCGTTCATGCCGTATTTCCATTCTACGGGGCCGAACTTTGCGCTCCGGTAGTCGATAATGTTCCACTCTCCATCATCACCCAGCAGGAACAGCACCGCTCCTAACACTTCCTGGCTTGCATCTGTTTGTAAATACAGTTGTCTCGTGGGGTCCAGGCATGAAAGAGATGTACATTGGCAGAACTGATGTTTTATTTTGGTGAACGCTTGGGCTGCTGCCTGTGACCACTGGAATTTGTTCTGTGTTGTCAGGAGGGCCGTAAGGGGTGTAGTAATGCTGGAAAACCCCTGTAAGTATTGGTGTAACTCATTAATCAGACAAAAAAACTTTCGGAGTTGTTTACTGGTTTTTGGTGTGTCTCATTCTTCGATAACATGCAAGTGTTCCTCCCGTTTCATTTACTATATACCCTAGGAAGTTCAATTTCGTTTTGTCAATGTGGCACTTGTGATTTGCGCACGTGAGCCCTGTGGCCACAAAACATTCTAACAACAAAGCAAGATGTTCCATGTGTTCTCCCCAACTACTCGACCAAGCAGCTACTTCATCTAGGTAGGCAGTGACGAACTTTCCAATATAACCATTCAACACATGCTCCATCATGACCTGGAAAGTGGCCAGTGCGCATTTTAGGATGAAGGGAATTGCAAAAAAACTGATATTTCCAGACATTGGATGTAGTAGGAGTCGTTTTGTGACGTTCGTAGGGCATCATCTGAACCTGCCAGTAGCCTGAACGGAGGTAAAAAGAAAAGACATGCTTTTTGCGGACCAGAGTAAACTGAGGGCACTATGCACATTTATCATGGGTTGGGCAGAGCTTTTTGCAATCGAACTGATCAGGTGAAAGTCTTCACAAAACCTTAATGTTTTGTCCTTATGGGCCAGGATTATGTCTGAATTGTAATTACTCTCAGAGGGCTCGATAACACAATCCCTTAACATTTTACTAACCTGCATATCAATGATGTTGCGATGATATGGCGTGTAGTCTCTGGGCGGCGGTAGTATCATTAGCGTGACTTTACATGTCATGCGTGGCGAGTTACACTGTTTATTTTTGCTGTTTGCACTGTTTAGAGCTGACTGATTTCTCACTAACAAAATCATTGTGGGAACCTGCAGTGTCTATGAGCGCCACTATTGAGATCACGTTGGCATTTACAGGGATGTGTAATAAGCTATCGTAACAGTTGAATGTTAGACATCAAATTAACAACACATCTGTCAGACTTGTTGCATGGCCGCACCTCGCTATGAAACACGTCCCAGGCGTCCTGATAGTTCCACATATGGTTTGAACCATCACACTTGTACTTGTTCGTACCCCAGCTCGGGTTTGAAGATAACGCGATGATAGCCCACATAGATGTGGCCGTAGAGGTTCGTGTCTTTTGGCCGGAACTGAACACAGTCTCGTATGTCGAAGCCAATGTCGACGGCTGTCACTCCTGAAAACTGAGTTGATGGAAGCTGAGTTGCCAATTACCACAGATCTAAGATTATGGTAGTCTCTCCGCACAGGCACTGACTGCAGACGTAATGTTCATTGCTTATTATATGTACTTTGCAGCGAGAAACACTTCACAGGTGATCAGCAAACATAATGTCTTCCATGTCACTGTGTTTCGCTGCATGACAGTCGTATGCTGTTCGCCTGTACATGTCTTTGTCCAGCAGCTAATTCTGGCAGGATGAGTCAGTTCATATGCAATCATCTGCTGTAGCCATACTTGTATAAACACTTCATTTGCACGCTCTAGCAAAGCGGCTGTGGTGCAAGGCAGCTCAGATTCTCGTCACAGACAGTAGACTGGACAGGCGAAAATACTGCAGAGAACTGGACATTCCCCTTCATATTGACTGAACCAGTGGTCGAGCACAGTTTAGCTTTCCACTTGTTATAGCCAAACAGGTTGCTGGACGTGAACTCGTCTGTAGCCAATAGTAACGTTGCAGTACTTGCTCGCGTCCAACAGGTTAGATGCAGTACTGATGGTGCAAGAGAGAGCCGGCATTTTCATTTTTAGTAAAACTCCAGAACATGCATGGTTTTACCACCAACATATTGACCCTGAATGTTAGGGAATTATGGCTGACATAGCATCTGGGAAAGGAGGTAATTTTGAAGTAAGAAAAGGCCTATTGGGACAGATTGGCCCCAAAACGGGAAAATTCCATTTTCTTGTACCTCAGGTGTTAAGAGGGCAAGTGTTTCATTATTACCACAGCACCTATTTTGGTGCTCACTTGGGTCAGGAGAAAACCATTACTCGGGTGAAGGAGATGTTTTTCTGGCCAGGGCTGGCCAAGGAGGTTGAACAACTTGTCCGTGAGTGCAATGAGTGCCAACGTGCTAAGCCGCAGAATGCCAAGGTTATAAGCCCTTATAGTGTCACCGTTGCCAAAGTTCCTTGGGAATGGTTGTATCTGGATATCTTCGGGCCCTTCCCCATTCCAATTCAGGATTTACTTCGATCCTAGTGGCCATGGATAGTTTTAACAAATATGTCGTTTTCTTCCCCCTTCGGAGCATGAAATCTTCAGAAATTTGCAAGGTATTGAGTCAGGGGTTATTTTCTGGTTTTGGCTCACCAGTACACGTAGTAATGAATAACATTACACTCAGAGTTTAAGAACTTAGCATTTTTCTGGGGTATCAAGCTGGTCCAAACCACTCCCTACTATCCCAAGGCTAATGTTGTTGAAAGGTACAACCGGAACCTCAAGGTAGCTTTGCGGGCCTTTCAAACTGGTTCTCACAAAGTGTGGGATGTGAGTTTGTTTCAGTGGGCTTTACCCTTTAATAATGTCATTAGTTCAGCCACCAAAAAGGTGACCTCTGAATTGTTTTTTGGATGCAGTTTACTTTATCCCCTCATCAATGTATGGGGGTTGCATGATTTCTGCTGGGAGGCAGCAAATCAAAAGGATTTGGTTGAAATTTGGACTGAACCGCCCAAAATCTTAGGAAATGCCATTCTAAGTTGTCATCCAGGAATACTCTATTTAAACAATAAGGTGGCACAGTTCAGTGAAAAGCTGGTGCCTAAATTTGCTGATCCGTTTGTAGTGTGGAAGTTTTTAACCCCAGTTACCATTCTTTTGGAAGATGTGTCTAACCCGAGCCGCCTTAATAAGGCTCATCTCTCCCAGATCAAGTTATGTACTGCTAATTGATTTTTCTGTATGAAATGGTAGTGCAACCACTGGGATGTGCATTTGTAGTGTAAGAAATATTTCGTAAGGGCATTGTTTTATACTTTACGATTTTGCATATGTATTAATGTCAATAATTTGTTATTATTATAGGGTTTGTATCATCATCATCATCATCATTATGGTTTTAAGCTTTTTTTAGGTCTGGTCCCCATGGAGTATCTTCTTTCACGCATGTCCATTTCGTAGTGTTTTCATCCTCATTTATAATTAAGGTGTTTCATGCCCATTGTTGTGTTGTTGCCATTCTCATACAGTTCTGAGATGTATTTTAATCTTAGGAAAATGATTTCCGGTATTAATATGAGTTACCATAGGAATAAACCGTCTGAGGCTTCGGAGGTTGCCATCCTTAATATTGAGTAACTGATGCTGAGGAGGTTGCATTTGAAAAATTTATGGATGGAATTCTTGCACAAGCTTTTGTTTTGTTTTGATGACAACCACATCGCTGGAATTGGGAAGTTGCTGCAGAGGTTTCCCCACCCAGATCTACTGAATGGATTGCATGGTACCTCTTGGATCTGTTTACTTTTGGAGCTACCGGATTGGATGGAGCTCTGGATGGATCTTCGCTGGAGCTGGCCACTTCAGGGAGGAGATATCTCTGGGGTCATCTTGGCTTCCTCTTGGGAACTTCAAGATGCTCCTGAGTTCCTGGATCATATTCTGTCTTCATTTTTCTTCGCTGGAACTTCACGAGGCTGCTGAGTTCCTTGATCTTCGTCAAGTTGTTTCTTCTTTTTCTACAAGTATAATCTCTGTTGATACTTCTCTTCTCTCTTCTTCTGGTATTTTGGAACCTGTGCAGATGGTACGTTGATTGGGTATTCTATAAAGTCTCCTTTAGAGACGCTGTGTCTCAATTTTCTCGACATCCCCCCTCCCTTTTGTTTCCGGCACGATCAAAATTAATTTTTGCTCAAAAATGTGACTTGAAAATGGATGCTTCCTCGTTGAAACACGTGCTGATTTTACAGTTTCTTTGCTCTGCTGTTACGAGTAAAACATAACCTGTTATGTGCCTGAAACAAAGTTATTAGTACGCAATTATTTTTGTACTTGCATACATTTTTGTCCCGACACACCATTTTCTAGTTGAATATTCCACTACACATGTTGGGAAGTATGTTCAATGAATTGTGAGGTAATCGCATGTTCAGAAAATACGGCTACCCCTTTTGGACAGAGCTCACACGGGCTAAGAAGAATGAATTTTTGCTCAAAATCACTAGCTACGCTAAATTGTCTCCATTGATTCCTCACTTACTTGCATTTTTGGCATAAACTGGAATAATTCTGTGAGACGCCCATGACGAATGAAGAGGTGACGTTCAGCTGGAGAGTTCGTTGCATGGATGATCGGCTGGCAAGGTCATTGCCCAGAGTGATGCAGGTTCCATGCACGGCAGGCCCCAAGGCTGAACTGAGTGGCATAAGTCGGCTATCACATGAGGTGATCCAGAACATACCCACTGGTCAAGATCTCCCAGCTGTTTGGCGCGAGGCTCGTCGGTGCTCTGCGGCTGCCGACGTCCAGGCGCCCTGCGATTCACCGCGCTTCCAAGAGTCCAGCCATGGTGGTGGGATGGATTTGCAGTTCATTGGAAGCGCCCCCTGAATTCACCCCACCATGGAGATTGTGTGTGTGCTGGTGTCGTGAATTGGATGCACATGGAAGAGACATTTTATTATTGGCTGAGCTCACAAATTTTTACTATCACTCGTGACCTTGGTAGTGCTCCAAGGTCACTTGTGTGGTAAACACATGTTTACAGCAACTCGTCATCTTGGCAGTGTGTTTTGACCTCCAATGTTCTTAGAGGTAGTCTTCATGACCTTCACTCATGTACTGAGTACTGTCGTCTTCATTGGCCCCACCACTGGTCAGGACCACAGTGCTGTAAACATGTTTTTACTTCCACTCATGACCTTGGTAGTGTGTGTTTTCACCTCCAATGTACTTATCGGCAGTCTTCATGTACTGAGTAATCTCGCCTTCATTGCCTCCCACCACCACTGAGTCCAGGGCCCAGGATCGTAGGGGTAGTGCGTTCATGCAAGGACACATCCTGCCATGCCTACACTCATTACATTCATGGTTAGGCATGTACCAAGACCTCAGTACACGTAATGAAGGATAGTCATATATTGTCTGTATGTCACAAACCTCAATGTTAATTGAATGCTAAGCCACCGCTTCTGATCTGATCCTGCCTCCAGCTACAGCATAGAGGTGAGTACATCACATATCTTTTCATATTCGACATTTCCATAGCTCCAATTAGGACCATTATAACGTTTATCCAACCACTAATTTGTCACCTTGCTTTTCCCATCGAGCTCGTGCTAGGGGAAGGGCGGCAGGAAGGAACATGCTATCCTGTTATGCTACACAGATACATTTAATTATAAACTCGCACTGTGACATACAACCCTGGATGTTCGCGAACATTGTGGCGGCCGAGTGGTGGTGAATAGGTTATTTATGACAGTATCTGAACTATACGATAGCGAACATTATATGTTACCTGACTGTTGTGAATTACGAGAGCGTGGGCCTGTGTGTTGGCCAGGAAACTAGCTGAAGTAGTCAATTCGATTCTGCAGTCTACGACACCACTCTGTATGCTGTCACCCTGCTTACTGATGTCGAAAACAAACAGAGGAGCAGTGTTCACGTTGGAGCCTGAGTTTGTCCATAGTAAGCTCACTGAAAGTCGGCAAACATTTGGTACGCCAAGATGTACATAACATTCGCATAGTCAATATTTAGGTCAATATAGGGATAACTCTCCGAATTTATGTGGACTTTCACATTCTGTACACTAGCATGGTCGAATTTTGAACTGTCTGTGTCGGTACTGTGTTGTTTGTCTGTCTGAAACACTATGATTAGATACCATGGCTTCTCACTTGGACAACTTGTTTTTACATTCCAGTTCATGCTAAGGGCTTGTGGGATGCTCAGGTAAGTCTTGAGACTCCAAGATCGAAATGCCATTTTAATGTTCCTTTCTCTGCATATTTCAAAAATTTCAGTCGTTCTGTCGTCAGTAATTGGATGTACGGGAACAGCCATTCGATTGAATGGATCTTCAGCATCATGACATCTGGTGCTGCTGCCATATCTAGCAAGGCATTGGCTTACATGTTTGCCATGCGAATAACCAGCCCTTTCTTAGAATTAATAATTATGTGCTTGTAATCCTCGGGCCAGCCCAACACCATTGCCAGCGGCATACAAACTTCGAATTTTCTATTTGCATAAACTGGCACTTTATAGTGTTCTTCGAGACCCCATCTGGCAATTTTGGCCACGGGAAGTAGGTTGTGTGTTAGTGAGAGGTAATTTTTTTATAGTAGCTGTGATAGCCACATCATGAGTCACATCTAATTCGCTCCCGTTAAGCTCGTACGAGATTCGGCTTATCATGTGTAAAATTCAGTTTCTCATAATTCTCGTTGTTGCAGGTATGGCATTTCCGACCTTTGGAATCATTCCCCGAAACCTTAAATAGGAATTACACAGGACTGTGTAGACGTGTTGGTTTTGCACCAGTATTCTCACCTCGAATGAAGGGATGTATGGGACTGGCAAATAGAGTGCATAGAAATTATTTTCCGCCTTGATAATCGCGTCTTCGAACTTGCCGGCTCTATCACGTTTAGAATTTCCACGTACATAACCCCGCACCGTCAATCCTAAGTGGCACAGAAAACTTTTGTTTGCAAGTGTTAGCACGGTGGATGCCCGCCTTATACTGACTTCCGGTTTACTTCGGTAAACAGCTTTTATTCCTTTTGTGTGCACAAGGGTATTTCTTCGCTTCGGAAATTAATTACTTCATTGTCTTGTCAACTATCGAGACAAGTACCTCTTGAACACTCTCTGATATGACCGGGATGTTAATGGGCATCATTGGCACGTCCACCAGTTTAAACCCCTGTGGCACAGTTGCGAGAATTCATGTAGGGTTTGACTCGGCTTGCCATTGAGATACGAGCCGGTCATTAAATTAAAATTTACTCTTATGACGTTAACGGGAAATATATTCACTGGCAACGTTGATTTGTGCAGCTTGTTGGCTTCGTGCATCGTGTTCAGGAAACCTATCATAGCAGCGAGTGAATAATTAAACGTGAAATCGATTTGAGCAATATTGGACATTTCGCCATGTAAAGTATTCCAGTTTCCATGCAGTTTAACTTCTAGATCAGGTCCCAGTTCTCGCTTCAAATAATCACCTATGTCCTCAATTTTGTATAACTCAGTCGGAGTTCGTACCATTCCTCTCGTCCCATTCGTCTTTATGTATCAGATCATGCCATTGTGTTCATCGATATTCGGTACAGAGACATATGTTTGAAAAACAGAGGTGAAAAATGTGTGTTAGGCAATTCTGAAGTTGTGCCTGACAAGATCAAAGTCATCAACATGACTGATACATACATGCGGTGTACCTTAGTTAAGTATTGTAAAGGAATCTCAAACATAAATGGCCACAGTTCCATTCCCATGGTTGTTGCTATGTTTCATGATTGTAATATATTCTGGCACCTTTCACGTATGTTTTCAGTTCGGGTGGGGCCTTAGGTTCCCATAACTGCCGTAATAAACAACTTTCTCTCCGCACTCCTGGTATGCCACCCAGTGGGTTCTGTGTCCACGGCTGGTATCTAGGTTGATTACCCACTCTTCCCGTACCATGGCTGGCGTGGCAGCTAGTCATTCATGAAGACACCTCGAAAGTAGGACAGTTTCAGTTTCCTAGCTTACATGCTGATATCGATGTCTGTAAGTGGAGTGTTGGGTAATTCTCTCAAGATTTACAGTGTGCACTTCAAGTGCATCCTTCTCCTTCAACATGCTTTATCGACTTTTGCTATCTCTCCCAACCCCTTGCTGGTACGGTCTTAAGTAGAGACCCTGCCCATTGTTTCCCCTGCTAGAGTTTCCATCCATCTATTGTGCCTGATTGCCTCCATAAGCCTTTGATTTTCAATTCTTGCTGTGTGGATCGCAACAGCGATGCCACTGGCTCCACCGACCAAACTTCCTAGGAGCCCGATTGCTGGCAGGAGAAAAGGCAATATCCCACCATGCTTGACTTGATGTTAGTAGATGTATAACACCGATCCTAGCACAGTGCACTAATTCAACTAAATTTAAAGCAAATTAATGGTAAACTCAAGTAAATTTATTGTTTCCAAGCAACTTCTAGACAAGTCATCTTTTACCACAATTCAATTTCCAAAATCAAGCAAAATTTAAGCAAAATCAAGCATATTTACCAATTTTTCACAGCTCCTTGTGCAGGATTTTTTCTCGGGGTAACCTTACAAATTAAACTGAAATCAAGCAAATTTGATCTAAATCTGCAAGCCAAAAACCACCAGCCAAGAAAGTTATGCAAAATTGACAAGAACTATTTGATGACAAAAATCAAAAAAAGAGTCAAACAAATTCTGAAGAGAACTCTATATCATGGATAAAATTGCCATTTTTCATTTCTTTTAAACTTTTATATGCTAGAAAAATTTGATTTCTCATTTACAAATGTCAAAGTGTTTTTATCTAATATTTTTACATAACGATCTAGTAATGCATTTTTATACTTCCATTTAGAATACAATTAATTTTTTTTTTGCCAAAATTATATTCATAAATTTGAAATTCTGTAGCAGCATGCCATTTATTAATTTCGAGATTTTGTAGTTTAGTGAACTCATATGCATTGTTTAACTTGCTGAGCAGGGATTCCACTTTCCTATATAAAGAAAAATATGTATTAAAGACGAAGAAAAATGGTGCTGTAATTTTATATCAAAATGATGATTTGGCTAGCAGATTTGGATTAAATTACCTGTCAAAAAATCCTACTCAAGGATTTGGGAAAAAACAGGTAAATATGGTTGATTTTAGCATGAAATTTGCTTGTTTTTGAGAAGCAAGTTGAAGAGATAAAAAATGCCTCCAGAAAACTTGAAAAAGTTGTTTGAAAACACGAAATTTACTCGATTTTACCTGCATTTTGCTTTATTTTATGAACTGCGCTAGGATCGGTGTTATACATCTACTGAATTTTATAAATAATCGCTCCCAATAAATTTGACTCAAATACAATTTACACTATGGAGAAAAATTTCATTTAGGTTTGAGAAAATGGCTTTTATTCGAATAAAGAACTTAACTATACATCTAAAAATTTGTATTAAACTATCGAAGCAATTTGCTTCTTCCGCAAAGTCCTTTACATAGTCCATTTATTAATAAAAATATATATATATCTTCAGTAATTCTTTCTTTCAAATAATTATAAGTTAGATTCCTTTGGCTAATTAAAAGAGCGTTGCATATTGTTCTTGCTTCAAAAGCTATATTAAAATCAACACTAATTTTTATATTTGTTTTCTTTCTATAACTACAGTAGTTTTTCTATATAAACAATCAATAACATATAATGGTCTTCACCCAAAAAATGAATAATAATTTATATCATCATGAGTGTTTACAGTTGGTTTATAATAAAGTGCATTATTTCGATATATAGCAACTAGTTCTGATTTCGAATTTCTAAAATCATTATAGGCAAGAAATATTTTATCATAAAGCCATTTTCGATATCTATATTCCAATTTTCTTTTTGAAAAATTTAATTTCTTCCATTTTTAACATAAATATTTCTTACTTTACAGTGATCAAACTTAGAAGCGCGTACATACTGTTCAGCACGATTTTTTCCTATTAGTTTGAAATCCTACAATTACAAAGTCAGGCATGTCAAATTGTAAATTATTAAACTGACATTTTATATCAAAGTTAAAAACCGATGTTCCGGTAAGAACTTCTTTTTCTAAAGATTACCAATATTTAAAAACTAATAGGTATTTTTGCGTGTTTGTATATTTTTTCTTTAAGTGCAATGCCTGTGTTTGATATTATTCAACAATAGGCCACATAATTTCTAATGTTTGAATAACAATTTTACCTGGATCAGCATAACTTTTCTGAACTGCACCATTTGAATTTTTTGTTTCATCAACAAATAAACAATTATCAGATAAATTACGATTAAAAGTAATTTATAACCACCTTCCAATATATATATATATATATATAAAATTGTTATCGCGAATAAAACCAAACAAATATCTCAATGGATAAGTTATTTCATTTGTTTTATCACTATGAACTGATTTTACTCGATATTCATTACCAACACTAGAAAATTATAAATAATTTTGTTCACTTGGGGATCTAAACAAATTATACATCAATATTATCTAATTTATCATATTTTGTTTCATTTCCTTCTTTATCTCTTTAAGTAATCTATATTGTTCATAAACATAAGCATCGTTTCGGAAATAAATACCACCACCTATAGGAATATCAAATTCAATGATATTATGGTAAACATTTAAATTACCCCTAAGAAGTAAAGCAATGTATGTTCATGCGCAGGATTCATGATTCGGAGCCCGGAGCCAAGGTGCCGACCGGACGCCAGGTTGAAATTTTTTTCAAAAAATCGCTCATTTTCTCACATAATGTTTTAGCCCAAATATACCCGAAAATGTCCATTTTCCCTTACAAATTCTCTGCTTTTCCCTAAAAATTCACTTTATCTCTAAAAAATTTATAAAAAATTTGTAAAAACTTCTTAACTAAATGTGTTTTAATACCTCAGATTTTTATTGATTTTCCTATAAATAAACCTCCATCTGTCAAAATATCTGTACTTGTATGACGAACTGTTTGGTGCTGTGACTTGCGAAAGCACAGAAGTCCAGCTAGAGTCACTGCCAGCCCTGTGGACAGGGACATGCTGAGTGTACGTGGGACAACGATGTACTGTGTAGTGTATGTGCTTAGATAATGCGAAGGCCTAGTGTGCATATCAGCAGAATGGTGCGGGTGTATAATGCATTGTGAAACGTCGCACCAGGTGAGAGCATGGTTATATCCAATGGTTACATCATGATGCACACCAATCTACCGCGTACGTAAAATTCACTGACAAATAATGGGTAAGATTTACTCATGATATGTGTTAAATAATAAAGAACTTTGCCATGCGATACCTCTTTTTTTAAATTATTTCATGTAGATTTTTAGATGGCAAAAGTGTCTCTAAAATATATGTCTACTACATGACTTTACAAGTAATGTTTTTACTTTACAACAGAACAAATGATTTATAATTTCCGTGTAAGAAACGAGGCTATAACTTACACTATGCCTAATGAAAGTTATTTACAAACACTCACGAGCCCAAATTTTTGGGCAAGGAATAATCATGATTTAGGGACCCCAGTTCGAATACCGACTTGTGCATTAGAAAGTTTTAAACGAACTTATGTATGTGATTTTCAGACTAATTACGTTCTTATACGCATCAACTATACAAATTTGAGCAATATTTAGTTAGGAGATGCATAGGGCCTCCAACTCGAAGCCCGAAACCATACAAATATTTTTTTTTATTGGACTTAGAAAAAATTTTGTAATTTTGCTTAATGTTTTTGGAGACTTCTAGGAATGAATAATAAACGGGAAATGCAAGTTTTAGGCAACGGATATAGGATTCAGGGTAAGATAAGAGGTTCGCAATTAGATTAGTGACCTGAGTTTCGGAAACATTTTTAGTAATGTTCATACATTAATTTCTCACTGTTTAGTATTCATACACACCTGATAGGATTTAGGCCATCTACAAAGGCGTAGTTCGGCGTAAGGACCTGTGTTCGAGACCCGAAACTATTCAAAAAATATTAATTTTCTCTATAGAATTTAGGAAATATAGGACGGCCTTTTTCCGAGCGATGGGAGAATTTACATATAGAGCATGCTGATACCTTAGTATCAGGGGAAGTTAAAATATATTTGGAAACATTCTCTCACTATACAGTGAAGATGAATTGCGAATACGAAGACCTGCCTTTGACCTTAACTAATAAGGAGCCACAACTTGCACCATCACTAACTAACAAATCTTGGAATATTTTCCTCTTAAAAGATAAATATTTATTTTTTGTCGATCACATCTATATACAGGCATATAAAAGATGAAACAACTAACAGCAAAAAAAAATTAATGTTTAACCCCTTACACCAAAGTCAATTTTGTAATAATATACAGGAAAGAGAAAACCTCACATGCAAGTTACCCTGGGGAAAAAAATAGTTTTAATTCGTAAGTAATTTACATTCTGGTTAGTCCGGGAAGGACTATAGCTCCATAGCTCCATCTGCTCCATCTGCTCCATATACTCCATCTGCTCCATATGATCCATATACTCTATGTGGTCCATATACTCAATCTGCTTCCATCTGCTCCATATGCTCCATCTGCTTCATCTGCTCCATATACTCAATCTTCTCCATCTGCTCCATATGCTCCATATACTACATCTACCTCATCTTCTCTACCTGTTCCATCTGCTCCATCTGCTCCATATACCACATCTGCTCCATATGATCAATATACTCTATGTGCTCCATATACTCAATCTGCTCCATATGCTCCATCTGCTCCATCTACTTCATCTTCTCCACCTGTTCCATCTGTTCCATCTGCTCCATCGATCTATAGCTCCATAGCTCCAGGTGGTGGATTGGTGGTGGATTAATAATGGATTGGTGGTAAAGTGTAGGAATCTGAAAATATTTTCCTCATTTGTGTAGGACTTGTAAATTTTCTCATTTAGTCACCTCCGTTCCACCTTGTATAGGACTTGTAAATTTTTCCGATAGTGTACGACTTGTAAATTTTTCCGCTGGCGTAGGACTCGACCATTCATGTAGGACTTTGCATATACTAAAACCATACCAACATAAGTAAATAATAATATATTACTTTTCATATAAATTGTGAATGCGTATGTATGTATCTTCTCCATCGTGTACAAAGGGCTGTTGCATCTGATGCCATTTAAGAAAAAGTTATGACAGGATTTTTTATGAAATAAAAGATTCTTTATAAAAGAACTTTTTATTTATACAAAAAAGTACAAGTTTTTCAGTCTTTCATATAGATTAGGAAACGCATGAGTTACACATTGCCCTCCCCATTTTATCCAGGGTTCGGACCAGCAACACTACAATTATGTAGAACATGCAGGGTTACAATGCCGATAAAATCTCGCATACAATGTTGAAAAAATATCTTGAAGTCAGCATTGTATTTTTAAATAAATGTAAAGTGTTGGGAATGCCAACACAAGTATATACAGTAGGCATGATGTCCCCAGTCAGAGTATAACTTTTATAATCGGTTAGAATTGTATACAAATTGTCTAATATCAGCATTCGCCTCCTTCTGTGTAGCTAGCAAGTCATATTCACCTGCTGTTTGTCTACTTTTTGTTTCCCCTCTTCTCTTACCATGCAACAAGCTACCGAAGTAGACTTCCCTGGAATGGTCATCTGGATCATTGGATACTGAGTCCTACCACAAGGTGAAAAAAAAACTCTCTCTTGCTTGAACTCCAGTATGCTGTAAGGGCATTTTTTAGCCTGATAATCCGTGTAGGATAGTGTGCACTACATCTTCACAAATACATCGCTTATCGTCCATCCAACAAGTGTCAATTTATTTCTACACTCACAATACAACTGTTTTTTGTGTGACCGTATGCCATGTACAATAACTCGCAAAGCCTTCTTTCTGTTTAGAACACGGGCATAGTCTTTGAAAGTAATCTCTTCCTAATAACGCACTTCTGGATTCCAGAAACCATCTTATAAATGTTGCCTGCACATCTGTAGGCATACAACTTTCCATGCAGGCCTACAAAATCTGCCATAGGTACACCATTACATTCGTCTTTAACCTGCCAATTACTTTTTTGTTCTTGAGTGGGTAGCAAGGATGGTTTGTGGGATAGCCACTGGTGTCAAATTCGTCTAGGAAAGCCTGATCAGAAGACATGTCATGATAAAAGTCGAGAGGTCTTACCTCGTAGATCATACTGTCGGTGTCCATATAGGCCAACTGCAGGTTCTCGCCATACCTTGCCTTCATTATATCGAAATGAAAATGATGCATGGGTACCTTTGACAAATACAGTACTGCCACACCAGCATAAATAATCTTGTCGAACAGGATAGCCTCATGCTCTAGCTTGACGAGCGACAGATTCTCAGAATAAATTATTCTGTCTTTGAAGACCAGTTTTGCGACAAGTTTCTTGAGTCGCTTCTCATTGCAGACGAGGCTCATTCTCTGTCTATTACGTTTGTTTTCCATGAGCTTAACGAGGACTGCATTGTTAGCCAGTTTGAAAAAGTTTTTTTTTTCAAAATCGTTTGCTGCTGCTGCACATCTTGCAGTATTCAACTAGATGTATGGCTGTAGCCAGGCACACTGCTCGAACTCTAGCACACAGTGAATCTTCTCAATTTTCAGTCCATGGGTGATGGCTTGTTTGAGTGTGATATAGTAAACTATATTTTTTTCTTGCTCACCAGTATAGTCATCAGCTTCTTCTGCTTATATTCCGGCAGACATTCATTAATTGGCAGAAATGAAAAGTTCTTATGTTCACTGTGTAGTTCAGGTAGGTAACTTGCATCACATTCGATGATGTATCGCACAGGCGAATTGTCAGGCACGCCCATAATGTCAAGGTCGATACTGGTCCATTTGAAAGATCTTATAGGTAGAGGCAAACTGATCGCCCAACTGTACAAATTGTTATTGTTCATGTACATAAGGTATTTCGCCGGATCATAAGGGACATAGTTCTCGTCATCATACATGTTGTTCGCAACACAGTGCCTCTTCACACACTGAGCCACACCACCTATTATGCCATTCTCGAGAAACATTTATATTTTAGTAGTCGGTCAAAAGTTCGGGTTTCACAGCAGTCGCCTTCAGTATGGCATCAAATGCATAGCCAGGTAAACTTAGGTAATGAATGCAGTCCAGTCCATACGTGTCTAGGCAGAGGTCGCAGAATTTTTCAAATACATCGGCGAGTAGCAGTACAGATGTTTATGTAAATATCTGAGTAATTCTTCAAGGTTCGGCAGTCAAATTTGTTCCATACTTGCTGAGCATAAGCGCACTCGGAATCACTTACGTTCGCATTTTTCAGCCTATTATAAAACATCTCCTTCGGTGGTAGCTCTGTCTCGTCCAGTCTCTCGATGCTGTCGATATAATCATAGAGGAAGACTCCCTTCCTTGTCACTAGAGCCAGCTCATCAGAATTGAATAATGTTGATGTACTGTTGAACTTGTTTGCTGGCAGGTTACCTGCTAGGGTTGAAAAACTGCTAGCCATGAAACGGAAACTGTCGATAAATTGAATGCTGAACTTCTCTCCAAGCGATTTTCTAAAAGTAATCACCGTCTCTTCATTATGTGGTATGATGGTTATATCTTCGTTTTCATACGCGATTTCTTTGATGATGAAATTTTTATTGTATGCCAGGTTATGAAAAAATTTCCGGAAGCCTCTATGGGCATCTTCTGAGCAAATTGCAGTTGTTACAGGCTACTCCAATATACTTGCTGCTAAAGTGGTAGTGGTCCCGTACCTTCGCGTTATCTTTTCAGAAGCTTCCTTCGCAGTGGCAGCATCTTGATGCCTGGAAATATAATGAATTTTGTGATGAGTTAGTGGTAACATCTTCAATGAAGTTTTATAGATCTTCTTCACTGTCTCGCCGATCTCAACAATTTTCTCACTAAAAATCTTCGGCGCATCCATGCCTGTGTAGAGTATAGGCTTTTGTGGCAGCTCCGAAGTCAGTGTTGCAGGAATGATGCTATTGTCTACATATACGAAAATACAGAAGCTGTAAGCTTCGTGCTTCTTGTACACCACAGTGAAAGCATTCTCAGGATCAGATTGGTAGGTCTGAATCGATGCCAAAATGGCTTCGAAATCTGATTAGATAACAATCGATAGTTTATACTGCTGGTGAATTTCTGAAGCAGAGCACTGGAGGCTCCCCATCCTTTCCAGGCTGTGGCATTTCAGCTCGAAGTGGTGCATTTCCATAGCAAATTTTCTTGTGTTCAGCCAGGCACTGTTCACCGTTGAGCTCAGACACTCGTGGATGGTCACTGAAATGCATCAGGCATCTCTTGCATATATGTACTGTGTCATAATGAGCCATCTTCTCGGATCGTATCAGTCTGGATAAAATGGAAATGTAGCAGTAGTAGGGTGTCTCTTCATCTGACAAAAGCAGCAAGTCTATATGATCGTTCTTTTCTTCACTGGTCACTCGGGGAGGAAAAAACTTATCGTTTTCATCAATAGAGTAAATATTAACCGATGTTCCTGTGTTCTTCTTCTCGAACAATTTGATCTGACGCACTGGTGTTGGAAAGGTGATGTCTGAAAAATCGTACCTGTCTTCAACAATGCTGTATCTTTTATCGACACGTTGAAAGTCAGTACCTTCCACGAACTTGGCCAGTACTGCCCATTTAAAACACATATGGTCTTCATTTCTTGGATTTATTACCACTTTCTTAGCCTTAATGGAAGCTGGCAAATCTATCTATGATGAGGGTCTTGGGGGATCTAGTTTGTTGATCCAGATTTGGAGCTGGTTGACAGTGATGAGAGTCCATCCAGATCCTTTCTCGGCATACTCTCGTTCTTCAGTACAGAGCTTCTCTCAATACTTGTTGATATGGCATGTTCAATATCATCAGTATTATAGACTGGCACATTTTTCGTCTTAAAAGTCCTTGCATCTGTCTGGTTTTCATGTGGCTCTGGCTTTCCATAAGTACACTCAAGCATGATGTTAAACTTAACTGCACCACGGTTTTCTACTTCCTCTGTTAACTGGCCAAAAATGTTCTCATGAACATCTACCAAGTAGTCACATATATCTCCGGCATCACCATAATTCTCTGCTACATATGTTCTAAATTTCCATGGAATGCAATCTCTGCCTCGACGAAACCATGGCTACTTACTGTGCCTGCTCCAGCGATGATTTTCGGTCTGGCTGATGTTCTCGAGCAGGATGGTAGACCACTATTTATTGGCCGCACACATATCTTCTTCTGGGTTGGCTGTGCTGATTTCCCCTTGCAGACCTTCAGGAGCATGGCCAGGTTTTCATGGCGGGCAAACTGGACAGTGCAGTTGTTACACTTCAATAGGCTGTGTTCAGTATTCAACTGACATCCTGCACCACGATGTCTCGCATTGCACAGTTCAGAAAATTGCCTGTTGTAAAACATGCAGCTGGTTCTCGCCGCTTTCCTGATGGCACCATTGCAGCTACAAAGATTCTTTTGCAGTTCATCTCTGCAAGCAATCCTTTTGCCGCACTTTTCACACATCAGCTGCTCTTCCTGATGTGGGTTGAGGCTACAGATCCTCTCATGCCTTAGCATGTTCTTCCACACAGTAAAAGCATTACTGCAAAACTTGCACCGGCTTGCTTCCATCGCTGACAAAAATAACCTAACCTAAAACTCTTGATGTAGCAACTAGCCTAAACTCTTGATGTACAAAAAACCTAACCTAAAAATCTTGATGTGATAACTAGCCTAAACTCTTGATGTACTAAAAACCTAACCTAAAAATATTTAGTTTCTAACTAGCCTATAAATCTTGATGTACTTAAAACCTAACCTAAAATCTTGATGTCCTAACTAGACTAGACATCTTGATGTACTAAAAACCGAACCTAAAAATCTTGATGTACTAACTAGCCTAGATATCTTGATGTACTAACTAGCTTAAAAATCTTGATGATCTAAAAAACATTACTCACGCCAACTATAACTCTTCAAGCAGAAAATGGCAACGAAGCTGAAGGGTACTCGGGATATGCAGTCGACAAGGGCTGATATCAGAATAAGAGATTTGGCGGTGTTTCGGCCTTTATATATTCTGGCCGTGTGGTGGGAGGTGCCAAGCGATACAAGAGAAATAGTACCTGCAGAGTAGGGCCCGCCATGGGAGATTTCCCCGACTTAGTCTACCCGACACCATGCAGGTGTGAGAAAATACTAACACAGCTCTTCCCACGCACATGGTCATCCGACACCATCCATGTGCGAAAACGACTTGTAAGCACGTTCAGACTTCAGTTACCTGAAACGACCAGGAAGCACGCACGCATCCAGTTACCTGACACCAAACGGGTGCAGAAATGCTATGTGCTGACTTACGCTATCCGACGCCGTCCAGATGCGAAAACGACTTGTAAGCACATGCAGGCTCCAGTTACCTGACACCAAGCGGGTGCGAAAACAGATGTGGAATCAAAATACAATACTATTGTTTCCGATTATACATTAAAAACATATGTAGATTCAAAATAAGTAAGTTTTTATTTATACAACAGATTATGCTTCTCTTTAAAATCGGATAGTGCATATAGGTATATTATGAAAATTATTGATGTTTTTTTAATAGATTACAAATATATTTTTTAACATTCGCATAGTATTTTCTCTTTATTTAAATCATAATTTTTTTCCCATTTTCTTCTTTGGATGCATTATCTAAGTTATAGAATGTTTGAAACATCGCCACCTTTTAAAATGTTAGTCAGGCTGCACAGTAAGATAATCGATTTCATGTTTATTTATAAAGAAAGAAATTTATTAAAGTGGAAGAAAAAATGGTGCTGAAATTTTATAAAAAAAAAAGGCGTAACCATTGGTTAAGCTTAATTTATATATATATATATATATATATATATATATATATATATATATTCAGGTGATGTATAATACCGATCCTACCATAGTGCACTAATTCAACTAAATTTCAAGTAAATCAATGGTAAACTCAAGCAACTTCTAGGCAAGTCATCTTTTACCTCAATTCAGTTTTGAAAATCAAGCGAAATTTAAGCAAAATCAAGCATATTTACCAATTTTTCACAGATCCTTGTGCAGGATTTTTCCTCGAGGTAACCTTACAAATTAAACTGAAATCAAACAAATTTAATCCAAATCTGCAAGCCAAAAACCACAAGCCAAGAAAGTTATGCAAAATTGACAAGAACCATTTAATGACAAAAATCATGAAAAATCAAAGAAAAAATCAAACAAATTCTTAAGAGAACTCTATATCATGGAAAAAATTTGCCATTTTTCATTTCTTTCAACCCTTTATATGCTAGAAAAATTTGATTTCTCGTTTACAAATGTTAAAGTGTTTTTATCTAATAGTTTTACATAACGATTTGGTAATGTAATTTTATACTTCCCATTTAGAATACAATTAATTTTTTTGCCAAAATTAGATTCATAAATTTGAAATTCTGTAACAGCATACCATTAATTAATTTCGAGATCTTGTAGTTTAGTGAACTCATATTAATTGATTAACTTGCTGAGCAGCAATTCCATTTTTATTTATAAAGAAAAAAATCATTAAAGACGAACGCAAAATGGTGCTGAAATTTTATAATATCAAAAATTATGATTTGGCTAGCAGATTTGGATTAAACTACCTGTCGAAAATCCTGCACAAAGATTTGTGAAAAACAGGTAAATATGGTTGACTTTGGCTTTAATTTGCTTGTTTTTAGAAGTAAGTTGAAGAGAGAAAAAATGCCTCCAGAAAACTTGAGAAAAATTTGCTTGAAAACAAGAAATTTACTCAATTTTACCTTTAATTTGCTTTACTTCATGAGCTGCGCTAGGATCGGTGTTAACATCTACTGATGTCTGCGAGGCGTCTTCTCCTTCCTCCCAAACTTTAACCCCATCCTATACTTGACTTTGGTGCGCATTATCTTGGACCCACCCCAGGCGGCTAGACGTTCGCCGAGTTTCGTTGCAGGCGAAATACCTAGCATTTGTGCTTTTTCGGCGCGAATTGCGTCAGCTTTATGTCGATCCTCTAGCTGACTACTGGTAGCATAAGTGATATTGTGTTCCCGGCACGCCTTATCTAGCGAATTGATGTGAACGTCACCATGTTTTAATTTCCGTGCCAACCTAGTTCCCGGATCACAAAATTTATAGCCGGGAATGTGAGCTTCGAAAGGAAGGTTATTTATTAATGACTTAACGAACCCAAATCCACACTTCACCTTGTTCTTACGATGCATTTCATCATACTAACTTTACTCGCAGTTGGCCCTACCTTAGCTACTTGCCGTTTACCGAAAATGTCTCACTGCAATGGAGGTCGTCCCACAGGCTACTACACTTCCAGTTAGCATAACTGCCATGGACGAATCTACTGTGCGTGAATCGCGCCATGGGGAACTTCCGCTGAACACTGTATGTGGTCTTATAGCTGGACCAAGTAATTGCAGGAAGACATGTGTGCTTCTCAGCCTTCTAGAACATCCCAATTGACTTCGCTTTGAGATCGTTTACCTATACTCAAAACCTCTTCAACAACCAAAATATCTACTCCTAGCACAAATCATACAAGCTGTGGATGGACTCCAGTATTTTCCATTTAGCGACATTGAAGCAGTCGTGGCGCCCAGTGATGCCAAGCCAAACTCTGTATATATTTTCGACGATGTTGCATCTGAGAAACAGAACACAATGCAACAGTATTTCAGCATGGATCGGATTGTGGAGATCGACTCGATTTGCCTCTTTCAGACATATTCGTGCATACCGAAGCAACCTCTGCGCGACAACGACAATTTACTCGTTCTGTTTCGCATGGATGAGATGAATTTATGCCATGTATACTCGGACCATGTGAATACCGATATAACTTTCGATAGTTTTAAGTGTATATGCTCGTGTTACTGGCGTGAACCCAATGGTTTTCTAGACATTCAAGGATTTCCCACCATTAAAGGGGCGGTATCACCAGGGCTTTTATCAGTGTTTGTTATCATACACCAGTGAAGGATGAGCTATGCTGTGTCCAAGTTCGACCATAGCGGCCTGAAGTATGTACCAGAAATTTGTATTATATCTACTAATGATAGCGACTGTAGTTTTGGAGGCAAACGGGCCAAGCATCTTGGCGAGCCTAAGCATGATGGTGATGCGGCGAATGTGTCCTTTGTCCGCAGCATTACTTCCAAAATTTTGGAACCTCTACAGACCGCATGTACCAACACAAAATGTCATCTTCGCTCGCTCAAGTCCGATATGCCTAGGCTTGAGGCTTTGCAGCCTAAGCTGTGCAGTGTGGGTGAGAAAATAGTCAACAAGGTGACTACTGACTTACAAGCATTAACTGCTGATGTACACAAACTGACTAGCTTAGGCGAGGAGCTGACCGCTGTGGAGAACCACATTTATGACACCAATGTATTGGCCACTGAAATGGATATGAGACTTGCCAAGCTTGTCGAGACTGTGTCCAGTCTCACCGATTTCGCCTCTGGTGATGCACTCAATATCGTGGAAGGATGTATATTAACCAACACGAATGCACTGTCTTCCAAGATGGAGGCCCAGATTCACTTGTTGACATCTACGAATGCAGATACGCTTACCACTCTTGGAGGGGAGTTTGAAGCTTTGGAGAAGAAATTTGATGTTGTGGGCGCACAAGTTACCGGCAGTGGAAATACCGACCGGACTACAAAAATAAACAGGACCCTTAATGTCGGTACTGTAGGTGTAGGCACATTGGCTGATTTGACTACAAAGCTAACCGGTCTGGAATCGAACTTCGCGAACATGAAGAAGAAACTGGATGATGTGGGCGTGCAGGTCGGTAGCCTGACCTCCAAGACCTTGACTGAAGGTGCGCTTGCCACTTTCACTAAGAAGTTGGCTGACCTGGAATCGAATGTCGATGCTGTTGGTCAGTTGCCCGATCAAATGAACAGTCAAATTTCAACCCTAACTTCCAATGTGTCGAACCTCAGCGGTTTAGGCTGTACACTTGCTACTGTCGAGAAGAAAGTGGACGAGTTGGGCGGAAGTGTTGACACCAAAGTGCTTACAGCGCTAGGTGCTAATCTGAAGGATCATCTGCTCTTGGCAAACAACAATACACATAAACTGGCTGCTCTAAGTACTCAGATAGAGCATATATCCGACATAGTCACGAACCGTGGCGACTTGACAGCGAAGCTTGATGCTGTGGTGGACAACAAAATTATTACCGACCTGTCGGCGAAGCTGGACAGGTACATTTCGCTCCTGCTGCGAGTGTAAGCAAGCTGGAGTTTCTGACCGACCTGAAGGTGAAACACAGCACTATCATGTCAGACATAGCTAATACCATTCGTGATAACATAGTCGAAGAGCTCAGAGCACAAGATAGTCCCTTAGGTAAGCATATCACTGATGTGGAAGAAGTTGTGTGTCGGTTATCGTTCATCAGATGTCACATTCGCACTGAGAACGACAAGTGGGCGAATTGCAAGCATGTGCGCTATGATGTTATTCAGCACATTGGTAAAATCGAAGACATGCTTAAGAAGCTAATCGAGCAGCATCACTAATATATATATATATATATAACACATTTCAGATCATACAATACTTCAGTGCTATGTCTGCCCACATCGAAGATCTGCAACATGTTCTTGCAAGTGTCCACAACAAGTATTTGCTCGCCAAGTGGGCACGAATGGAATGTGATACTGTATTGGCAGATGTATTCCGACCAATATCATCTCGACTCTACCTACCGCAGCCGCCTGCTCTGGAGACTGAACCTGGCTTCGAACCCAAGATGTAGATTAAAGAAGATGATGTGCTGACTCTGAAACACAAGCAGGAGCGGTCTAATGCACGCTCAGTAGCTCTTCACAATTAGCCAAATTCCTATACGTCTCACTTCAACAATCCGACTTATGGAGTGTCTAAACGAAGTAAGAAGTGGTTTCTGGGCGATAATCATATTTTCTTTGTGCCCAACGATGTTCTAAAAGTAGGTGATGATGTCATGCAAGCCTCGCCTGGCATCTACGAGCTGCTGATTAAACAAGAACCAGGGGACTATTCTCGTGCTGCATTGCAACACTACAAGCACTTACTTCAACTCACGAACGCTCAATTGTACGTTGTGGGGACACAGGCATCATTTTTTCTAGCAAGGGGGGATTCGCTATGGGGACCTGGGCAAGAGAGAGATTTCTGGGGGGATTCATCATGGGGACCTGGGCGCCATTTTGCTAATCAGTGAGGGCAGGAGACTCACAGAGAGAAAATGGTAGGTTGGACCAGAAGCTTTGATAGTCGCCAAAAATGGCCAGGATACTGGTGCCACCAGCTGTCTAGCCACCAAAATGGCTACCAGAGGCATACTAGCCGCCAACATGGTCATCGGAGGGTGACTCCATGGTGGTACGGGCATTCGTCGTGGGGAGCTGGGGTCCATTTTGCTAGCCAGTAGGGTAAGGAAGGGATTCGTCGTGGGGATCCGAGAGACATATTTCAGGCACGGGGATTCGTCATGGGGACTCAGACTGCAGGAATATACTTGAGTATGGGGCAATGTTATAGAATGCTAGAGCAAGAAGTAGAGACATTCGGCAGGGTGGAAGCTTCTAGACCTTTGAATGGCATGGCTAATGGCTGCCATCGCGGTACTCTTGGCCACCATTTTACTAGGCAGTATTGACAGCCTCTGGCTTACTGGCCACCAAAATAGCCGCCACCAGCTTACTGGCTGTCAAAATTTTATTTATTTTTGCTAGTAGAGAGATATTTCTGGCACTGGGATTCATCGTGGGGACTCGGGCTGCAGGAACAGACTTGTGGAATGCTAGAGCAGGAAGTAGAGACATTCGGTATGATGGAAGCTTCCAGACGTTTTTGACTGGCTAACAAGAATGGCTGTTGTTTTCTTACTGGCTGCCAATATGGCCACTGTCAGCTTAATGGCTGCCAATTTGCTAGACAGTGCATTAGCAGCCATTTTGCTAGTAGAGAGAGATTTCTGGTATGGGGATTCGTCATGGGGACTCAGGCAGTGGGAACAGACTTGTGGTGGGGGCAGTGTTATGGGATGCTAGAGCAGGAAATAGAGACATTCGGTAGGATAGAAACTCCCAAACATTTTTGCTGGCTAACAAAATGGCCGCCGTCGGCATATTGGTCGACGAAATGGCCACCGCGTGTTTACTAGCCGCCAAAATAGCCGCCGCTGGCTCACTGACCGTCAAATGGCCACCGATTTAATCGCTGACAAAATGGCCACCACAGCTTACTGGCTGCCAAGATGGCTGCCTCGTCCCCTCGTCCCCAACCCTAATCCCCCGCATCAGAATCGTCTATTTACAACTACAGCCGTTAACTTACAGCTAAGATTTCATACTTTATTTTGAGCATCGAGTAGACATAGGGCATTGTTTTGCGTATGTTATAATACATGTATTGCTAGACTACTGTTTCAGTAAAGGCCGGCAAGAAAGAATTACTTATTTCTGGCCAGCAGTTACTAGTCAAAAATTAATAAACGCCGTAGAGTTTTAATAGTTTTACAAAGTTTTACAAACTGTTATTTGTGCTATGTCGTACGTAATATTTGTTGAACATTCTTAAAGGAACTTATGGAAAAAATAGAGGAAATCCAAGATGGCGAGCCTGAGCCCCCTCAAGAGAAGTTGTTTTTTCCAAATAAAGTTACGTTTAAAAAAACTGAACTAATATTCGCGTTAATGAAGTTAGATGACTAGTTAGTTTTCAATTTAAGAAACAATTCTTTATAGGCTGTTAACTGTAAAATGAGCACTTTTGAAAGCCCCGATTAAAATCTACTTGTATACACGTTGTGTACTCCTTGTCTTATGTAAAATTAACATTGCCATGGGCCTCAGCACTTTATTCATGCGTCGGTCAAATGGAACTGTGAAATTATTAAGAAAGTAAATACTTTACAAATCGGCTCATTTTTACACGTCGATGCATTAAAGAAACAGAAAGCGAAAGAAACATCTTTAGCTATCACAAATGGTTACCTAACACTTTTAATTCGACGTTAAGATATGGAACTACGTTCCATTCATCGTTACCAACTTTACTGGACGAATGCCATTCAGTGCGCCCATTATAATACACGCATGCAAAGGTAGTGACTTTTTCTAAGGTTGATTTCAAAAGTGCTCAATTTATCGTCAACAGCCTTTACGCAGATGTATGTGCATAAGTCGCGAAATTGCCTGTACATGCATAGCTATGATATTTGAAATCATCGCTACGACCAGTGGCGTGTAGTGAGTTTTTTTACAGGGTAAGCAATTTATACTAACAAACGCAACTTCCAACATTGCTCACCTCCACATGTATTTATCATTTTATAGTACCCAACATTAGTTATAAAAACGGAAACGAAATGAATGTAATAAAAATTAAACTGAAGATTATTTAGAGAGCATATTACAAATTATAAGAAAACTCCGGTTTTCCCGAACACTTTCATCCACTTTCCAAGGAAACGTGTAGGCTTGGAGGACTCACAACAGAATGACTGCGTACCCTGCCCGCGTTGTTGCTTGCGAGTTCGATTCATCGCTAGTCGCTCCCGTTTGTGGAAATAAATACTAGATAGCAGCACTGTGTGTGCACAACACTAAAGTTACGAAAACTCTGTTTCTCGAAGCGGAAAAAGGAAACTCAAAATCAAATGTGTTTAAAGCTAAGGCGAAAACTACAAAAGTTCAAACATTTCCAATGTGTATAGGGTAAGCATTGCTTACCTTGCGTCTGTGGAATAAACGCCACTGGCTACAACACCTTCCACGTTCTCATTTTCACCTCGTCACTGTAGATAGGGGGAGTGCCGGGGCAGAGTGAACTCGGAAATGTCACGTGGCTGCCGCAAGCAGCCCAGAAGGCGTCAGGTTAAAAAACACACACACACACACACACACTACACCTCCAACAGGTTGCTGTGGAAAGCCGCCGCGCGCGTATGTAAACAAGGTCGTATTTTATGCAGGGCTGTCCATGCCGAAGCAGTTGTTTCGAATAAAATAAAGAGGTAAGTTTTTTTTTATTTGCAGTGAAACACAGTAAGGTAGCATTGTGTCAACCAGGGCAACTTTGCGCCACCTAACATATTAAATTTCAAATGAAATCTCCAAGATACCTTTGTATTAAATCGTTCTTTATATAAATAGAATTTAACCATTCAGTATGTATAAATAGCTGCAAAGCCTTTAGTTAAAAGAACATGCGAGGTAAAAAGTTACCGCTATAACAATTATTTTCTTTAGGACGAAATTTTCCAACATTTATTCCTTGGCTTTGTGTGTTTTTTTATGTTCACCTTGTATCTGACAGCCAAAAGTTTATTTAAATGTTTTGTTTTCTCGAGAAAAGTGTTTATTTTTAAGTTATTTCTTTTCATGGTGTTTACATAATTAAAATGCAATGATGCTCTAAAGGGGGACTATTAATAGATAGCGAAAATCAACTTGAAGGCTAAAAATTATACAATTTGAGAACAATTTTCGATATATTATCTCTAACTCATTCGACCATAACACATCAACCATGCCGCATCAATAACAACGATCCCCATTACTTTTAAACACAGGGGCCAAATCAGCATTTACCTGGACAACATCATACTTGAAGAAAACTCCAGGGCAGTCGACTGGGATCAAAACGACATTTGACAAAAGTCAGACATGTCAGCATGTTTCTGACCAATGTTGATAGATAAGTCCACTTCGCCCGCACGACCCACTTATGCCTTAACACGTCATCTCCACAGAGCAACAGAAAACTACCGATTATCACTTAACACTGATCTCATCTCATTTCGCGCATTTCAACAGCCACGCTTGACAAATAAACCGCTAATGAAGCTCGGAGTTATTGGTACTGTCGGTGGAGAAAAAAATTACCGAATTCTGTCTCATCTTCTTTCTCATTTTCAAGTGACGTTTAACAGTGTGAGGGGTAAGATCAACATGGGTTGGGTTTACCACACTTACTAGTATCTGCGTAGAACAGCGTTAGAACGGAAGTTTATGCAAGTATTTACATGAGCCTAAATGAGCATGACATATGTCCATTCCTGGGACCAACTCTATTACTGCACATGACAGAAATGTAATGAATGGAAAAACGAATATGCATACTATTTGAACCATGCATCATACATCAAGCTGGCTTCTACGCTACATAAAAGGATAAAACTTGATCGTAAACCAAGAAATCATGCATTTCATTAATAGTGCAAAATTTTAACTTCAGTACAACAAATACTTCATACAATAGACATATAATCTATCAATTATTCTTTTCCTAGAAACACAAAACAAAACAAGAGAAACAGAACTCTATATAGACATAAATTCTCGTCTACTACATTTGTAAATGAGAACCACAATATTTAATTTGGATCATTCAATAGTTGGTAATTGTGAATTTTCTGAAAGGTTTTACATGTTCCAGCATTAAGTCTTACTCTAAAGCTTTGGAAAGTTTTCTTAGTAGTAATCTCCGTCTTTTGAGATCTTATATTCATAATCAGGTATCCTCTGGGTCAATTATATGCAGTACTATTTAGATTTAATAATGCGAGTAGTAGGATTTGGATGACTTGGGGACAAGGGGATCGGGGATCGGATTCGGGGGAGCCGCCAACTTGTTACGTCACCCGGCCGCTTTTTGGGTTTTCTCAGAGTACTCCCTTGCCTGTAAAATGAATTATGAATTCAGAGCACTGACTTTTCACCTCGACGACCATGGGGCTGTGACCTGCATCATTGCTAATTGGTTGTCGCCAGTAACGATTCTACGATAGAGTTTTCGCCTATGTTCAAAATGTACATTGCCATGAGAAGGCGAGAAAGTAATAAATACGATCCTTTCATACATTTTCGCTTCAGTATCATTCCAGACTTGGAACTGCATGGACGTAAAATGTCAATGATGCATCTGCTTTGTTGTTGCTTCTGTGGTAAAGCATTTACAGCTCTGCGCAGCGTGTGTCGACATGAAAAAACGACCTACAAGATGAAAACTTCAAGAATGTAATTTCAGTCGGATTTCTACCAGAGACAGTTTACAAGGGATGGTATTTTGAAGAGACATTCTAAATTTTGTAGCACTGTTTCTCTGCAACTACAATTAGCACCGTAATAAAAATCACAATACAGCAGTAAGCACCGCAATTAGCACCTCAGTCACAATAAGCACCGCACTCAGCACCGCAATCAACACTGCAATCACAATCAGCACCACACTCACTGCAAGATAGTGGTGGTAGCATATGTATTATCATGCAAGATGTTACTTTACCAATACGCATTCATGCTGAGGATGAAGCTATCTCCCACAGATCGCGACATGGAAGCCTATTTCCGAATGCAGTGAGGTGCATCATCGCGAGACCATCGGGTTGCAGCAAGACGTGTGTCCTACTGAGCCTGCTGGAATAACCGAATGGCCTTCGGTTCAAGAACGTGTACGTTTATTCGAAATCGCTCCAGCAACCGAAATATCAGCGATTGGCTCTAGTACTGCAGGCCGTGGAAGGCATGGGTTATTTCCCATGCAGTGATAACGAAGCCGTCGTACCTCCGAACGAAGCACAGAGAAACTTGATATTTGTCTTCGACGACATTGCCTGCGAGAAACAAACTTGTATTCAAGAATACTTTAGCATGGATCGACACGCGAAAGTGGACTGTGTGTACCTCGGTCAGACTTATTCGCGCATACCCAAACAGATGCTTCTCGACAACACAAATATGTTGGTGCTGTTTCGCATGGACGATACGAATTTACGCCACGTTTACGATTATCATGTTAATACGTACATGACTCTATTCGATTTCAAAGATATGTGTGCCTTGTGCTGGAAAGAGAAATATGGATTTTTGACGATCGTTAAGGGCTGTCTGCTACATAGGAGAAGGTACAGGCGTGGGTTCGATCAGTTCATTGTTGTCTGCCTAGAGGGTTCGTCTACTGGTAACCAGCAAGTGATGCCATCAATAACTCCTGTTACGTCGATACCTCCTGCTAGATCGGTGGGTACCATTTCCTCAGACGATTATAACGTCACAGCTAATGCTAAAGACGGAATGAGTGCGGTACACTCTGTTTGTGTGGAAGGTACACTTGCAAGATGTTCGTGTGAAGTCGAAAAATTTAAAGATAAATGGTCGTCAGCTCTGAATACCGATGAACATACAACTCCTGCTACACAGAATAGTAAACTTGATATTGAGGATGCAGCAGGAAGTGTAGCCTATCATAACGATAGCATGGATGATGACTATGACGGCAGTGGTAGTGTTGAAGATGTTGATTATTCCCTCGACGGTCCTGCACATTTCCCCAACGAGTTTCCTTCGACAAGTGATGTGAAGAAGGTAGAAGACATCGAGTATACTGACGATATGTTTACCGAAGTTCCCAACAAACTTTTTGACAGACTTAAATATTTGCTTGATAGGCAACAACGTGGGGTTTACTAGACCATGAAAGAGGTGGTTTCGATCATAAGAGCGCTTAAGGATCAGGGTTATATCAGATGATGTGATGAAATACTTTCTTCTGAAAATATATTTACAAAATAATAATAAATTATTATTATAAAATAAAAACAATATGTATTTCAAATATTTAATCAATCAAGCATGTAGTCAGTCATGCATCATGAATGTTGCTATACCATTTATTCGAAAAAAGGTATGTTTTAAACATAGAACGGAAAATTGCAATGGCCGTCACCTACCAAGGTGGCGCTCGCCTACCAAAATAGTGGCCTCCAGTAATATATAAACAAATGGCAAACGAAAAACAAATATGGCGGCCTCCAGTAACATATAAACAAATATGGCTGGCTCCAGTAGCATGTAAACAAATGACGAACAAAAAACTCAATCTTGCGGAATGAGTATATGTGAGGGGAGTGGAGGCGAGGGAGTCAGTCGTTTGCTGGGAGTCGAATAGAGGTTAGTAATTGGAGGTTGTGGGAAGGGGGGGGGGGGGGGAACTCAGGGAATGTAAGTTTTTTAGTTAAATTTTTTATAAATTTTTAAGGGAAATTGTTTAAGGAAAAAGGGAAATTTCATGAAGAAAAAGGGTAAAATGGCCGTCGGGGTTAACAACTTTTTAATAAAGAAATTTTTTAATTCAAATTTTATAGAAATTAATTTTTAAACTATTATTTTTTAATTTTTTGGTTGAATTTTATTAAAAATATATATTTTTATATTTTAATCATTTTTTAATTTTTAAACCACTATTTAACTTAATTTTTTTGTTATGATTTTTTTATAATTTTTGTATATTTCAAGGTCAAATGTCAAAGGTCATAGGTACTGATTCCTGTCTCCTGGTCACCTGGGTCTGACCTTGGGTCGCTGATCCCTGTCAGTATTTCTGGAAAAAACGGGTAATTTATGTGGATTATTTTTATATTTTTTAAAATAACTCTTTAACAATTTTTAATAATTTTTAATGACGATTTTTTAGATATTTTTGTAATTTTTTGGAGTTTTTAAGGTTTTTTTTTAGTGTTTTTTGAGTTAAAAAGTCCTAGGGACCAAGTTCAAGGTCAAAGGTCACATGGTTCAGGGGTAAAAGGTCAATTACATCCAATATGGCGGCCGGTTGACGTAACAAGATGGCGGTTCCCCCGAATCCGAATCCGATTCCCGATCCCCTTGTCACCAAGTCATCCAAATCCTACTACTAATGTGTTTACCATTTATTGTGCAAACGGTTCTTTAGAAATATAGGCAAATTTTGACATAACCTGCATATCTTGTAATGTTGTTTTACCATTATCAACGGTAGGATTTAATATTTCCTTGAAGTAATCTTTCAAATTAGACAGAACCCCTATAGGATGGTAAAGGCCTCTTCGGACAGTCTAATTATAATTACTTGTTCTGCACATTACTTCTACGAATGCCTGTGTTTCTAAAAATAGATCTGTATAATAATAATATTCAATTCTAGGAACAGTTAATTCTTAAAATCAGACCTCTTTGAAGCAAAAAATCTAAAATTAATCCTCCATTTCCTGTATAGCAACAAGTCACACCGAGCATTCAGTTCATTAAAATACATATTATTTTACACCTAGCATAACAATAGATTAAAGAAATAAATCAACTACAACCTTAAAATTAAGGTGCAGTTTGCATTTCACTCTGCCTCATTATGTAGACTCAAACTAATATGTTAATTTTTTCTCCATTTGAATATATACATAATCAAAATCTAAGACAAAATTATATAGCAGTGTTGTGAGGCTATTTTGTAAACATGAACACACACACACACACTGTTTTACTATGGGTAGATGTCTGTAATAGATAAAATATTTAATTTTATTTTACTCCTTACAACAGATCCGCCAGATTTATTTGAGTCTGTTCTGTGGGGATCGCGTTTTCAAGGAATAAGTATTTGGTTGTTGCAAATTTATAGCGACTTGTGACTTAAATAAACCTCCCGAATTCGTAGCGATCCTTAATAACTCCATAATTTCTCGAAATAGTTGTAACCTTTAATCAATTCAAAATGCCAGTAGCTTAAAATATAACTTACGGTGTAGTAAAGCACCAAAACATTCATAATATTTACCTACCACACATTGATTGCCCTTTAAGCAGGACTTTTCGAACGCTATTAGAGCATATTTTTTCATCTGAAACCACAAATTTAAGGGATATACATACTCTCAAGAAAAAGTGATTGTGACATTACATTAACAATTTATTGTAAACTTTAAATCTCTTTAAAATTGATTAAACTGCAGGAGAGATACATAAATTTCAACTTCTTGTGTGTGATGTGACCATCCAGAGCATCACGGTGGCGTTGGGCACAGTTGAAAACCACATTTTGTCTTCAACATGAAGAATAGGTAAAAAAAAAAAAAATAGAAAGAGGCTGTTGCCTTGAAGGTCGACAACGCGGCTATCTTTAGACGAGCACGTCTAAAACAACATTTATCCCTGGAAAAGAACTGATTCTACGGGTCAACGCGCGAGAACGAAGCACTTCAGAATGTAATATTGCAGGATTAGAAATAAATTTGTCACAGCTAATGAACGTCGTGTCACAGAGCATTATGCGTTATATAACACGTTGACTGTCGCATTATGGGTGTAACGGATACCTAGTATCATATTGGTATTTTTTTTTATTTCGTCACACATTATATCGACTGTTTTAAGAATACATACTAATTTCACCATAGTCACGTCCGTGCAATGTGGATCTCCGTTGCTGTCACCAAGGCTGTCTGCTACGCACGATATCGCAGGATTATCTTCAATAATTTAAAAATATATATAATAAAATTATAAAACTGTTAGGACACAGTTCATGAGTTAAGTTCCCATAGTTACTTCCAATGCTTTAAGTCGATATCACGCAGATTTACGTTTAATATACACGTCAATCATATGCAATTCGAATAAATAATTAAACAGTAGGAAGATCACCAGATATACCTCTCTGGTTAGCACTTGCCGAGAGTGGAACGAAGACCAAAATAACACACATTTATTGCGTATTATGTACATAATATTATAAATAGATGTAACTCAATATTACGATATTACGTAAGTCAATTGCGTTTGAGAAATAAATCACCAAATAATAAAGATAAATTGAGAATGTTTGTCAACGGAACACGAAAAGAAATAACAACTATCAGTAAGTGTCTTTTTTTTTTTTTTTTTTTTTTTTACCTGACTAGAATCTTTCTTTGGAATAATTCGTAACTTTCACAAGTAATATTTCTTGATAACAGCCAATTGTTGGTTATTTGACTATATTTGTGTCCATGTTTTTATCTCATAATGTCATACTCTCACTAAGAGTATAGGCGCCGTGTTGGACTGAGGACACGTATAGTATAGTCCATTCACCACAAAGCTTAACTAAGTAGATAAAATTACGCAAGTGGGGCAACGCACCACAATCGTGCGCATTCTGTGTAATAATATTTTTTTCACAAGAACTATATCTTACTAGGTGTTACCAACACACCTATTTTATCGCGGTTTTTATTCATATTAATTATAAATGAAATATTTTAATTACTAGAAAAAAATAGAAACTCTGTTTAGTGAAAAATAGCGTACTAACTTTAATGTTAACAGAAGTATACAACGTTTTTGATACGATATATATATATATGTAAGAATCAAACGCGTCACGCATGGGGTGATTTTTTTGAAGGTCTGATTCAAAGAGTGTGAAGAAGCAGCGTGTATAGGCTATAGCGTTTGAAGCGCTCAGCTGTGAGTCCGCCGAGAGTTGTAGAGCAAGGCTGTGCTGCGAGGTCCCCCAGCGGGTGGTTCAGGTATCCAAGCTTTGGTGTCACGCGGAGTGGGGAGAAGATTGTCTTGGCAGCCTACACCGGTCTAACTAGCCGTCGAGGAGGTGCACCTGATTGAGGTAGAGAGGGCGGCGCGGCCATCACTTATGCCACGGAGTTATAGTCCACACACACTAAGAAATTATTCGAAGATTTACCACATCGGTGTATACATACAAAGTCTGTTCACGATAAAGTGAGCACGTTAGAAATCAACTTTAGAAAAAAAAAATCACTGTTCCTACCTGCATATATTTTAACGGGCGCTCTGAGTGACATGCGCCCTGTAAAGTTGGTAACTGTGGAGGGGAAAGCAGTTGCATATCTTAACGTCTAATAAAACGTGCTAGGTAACCAATTGTGGTAAAGTAAATTATTTCTATCATTTTCTGTTTTTTTTTTTATCCGTCGAAGTAAAAAATTAGCAGATTATTAAATACTTACTTTTATAATAATTTTACAGTTTCACTTGAACGACGCATGAAGAAAGCGATGAGGCCCACAGCAATGGCAATTTTACGTGAGGCGGAAGAACACACAACGTGAACACAAATAGATCTTAAGCAGGGCTTTCAAAAGTGCTCATTTTACCGTGAACAGCCTATAGTAAGAAACCATGAATTGTAAGTTAGTTTCGTATACATCTGCTCAAGAAACAGTCAAATGGGTAGGGAAGTTCCACACTTTGTATAATAGTGATGCTAAACATTCATATATTTGGAACCTGATGTGTGGTATCATTGCCATTGCATGTACAGGTTAAAAACTTCCATTACTGTTTAGGAAGTTTGCTAGAAAGTTTTTTTACAGTTCATTCACGATAAAGTGAGCACTTTTGAAAGCCCTCTTATTTGGAATAATAGTCAATATGTTATGTTAGCATCAGACGTTAACTTCCGTGTGTGGTGGAATATAAACACTGTGTTTATTATTCACATGGCAATATTTTTTTTTGAAACGTGGTTAAAGAATAAAAAATAACTGAAAGAATATAGTCACTAGGACCTCAAAAGTGCTCACTTTACCGTAAACAGCCTATGGTCGCCTTTAGGTTCCTCTTCGACGTAGACTTCCCTACAGAGTGGATAACGCTCCGTCCAGGAACTTCGGAACTTTTCTGGGTTAAAAGGCGTTGGTTGTGAAAAAAAAAAAAGTTATTTTATATATTTTACCATGTACTGTTCAAACAGACGTTATCAATGACTTCATTTCCCTCAGGTAAACCATTTTTTTTTTTTAGATCGCATAGTTATTTGCAAGATGACATGCCATAGTCAAAACTTTACTGTTTTGTGTATTGTATAAATAAAACAAACCGAAGTATTTGCAGAAGATCTAGCAAGGGCAACTGAGAAGTCTTGTCTTAAATGAATTTAATATATGATTAGCCAAAGTCATTTTACAAAAAACAAAAAAAAAAATCAGGGGCAACCACGAATTTTCAACTTTTTTTTTTTTTTCATAAATTTTTCCTTTTACGATTTTGCATACGTTTTAAAATAGCTATGAGCGTATTTTTTTCCAGTGTGAATTAACTCATTTCTGTACGTAAGTTGGTTTTCATTTTATTTGTACAAAATTATCATAATTATATGCATTTATGCAAAAACTATGCGCTCAAAACAATTTTATCAAGGAAAGAGTAATAGCTGATAACGTCTGAAATTTGAACAGTGTGTGGTACAAATTAGTGATGGGATAATCACATAATTTTGTAATTCGAATGAATCGATTACGATTATATTTTTAATCGAATAAATAATCGTTAAAGATAATCAATTGACTTGTTCTAGTCCACACAAAAAAATTTACCGCAAATACCGTATATTTCTATAAATTTGTTTAAACGGTTCTCACCAAAAATGTTCTGTTTATTGTTAAAAATTTCTGCCCTTTTTTTAAATTTGTTTTTTCAAAATTATGTTTTATATTTTTAATAAATGTCAAATATGTACGTATCTATAAGGTTTTGTTTTTTTTAAGTAAAAACCGCTGAAAAATGTGAATAATCAAATTGTTTTATAATTAATCGGCTATTTTGCAAGCGATTATTCCATCACTAGTACAAACATAAAACAACAAATTTTTTCGTCGCCAGCACTCTTAAGGGGAGCGAAAGTTCTTGTAAACAATGCAGAGCCACTGGTGCTTCAAAAAGCGCACCTTCCCAAAATTTAGTTTTGAAATAAATAAGATCGACATTTACACAATAATTATTTCTTATTCACATATTTGACACAACATTCTGTTCCATACCAGTGTATATATATAAACATTGCTATTTAACATCATTATTGATCTCCATCGTTATGAAATTTATTTAAAGTATTAATCTTAATTTACATCGTTTTCTTATGACGCCCTCAAGTAAGCTATTTGGCGCCGTAAGTAAATTTTCCAGAGTAGAGGGAGGGGAGAATCCCGACATTTTTACGACGATCCAGCAGCACGCATAAAATAAGACCAGGGAATGTGAAAGGATGGAAGAAGAAAGAAAGAGCTGGCACCTCCATGTTAGACTTACAAGTCTCATTTGCTGGCCAAATTTGCGGCCACGAACGATCATTGTTGCCATTTATGCAGCATAAATTATATTTCTTAATCGTTTACCGAATTGTATTTACAACAGCGTAATCAACGAACGCTGTTTGTGCGAAAACGTTATGGGTTCATTCCAGCATATTACATTTTTCAGTATATTCTATTTCAAATTTTTATAATTTTTTTACGTAAATAATATTGGCCCCTGCAGCATGACTTCGTTAGCTACATACATATAATAGGCCCTACACTCATTCGAAATATTAAAATATCACCATACTATAAACAGTAAGAAACAACTGTAATATTTATGAAAGGAATAAAACAAAATATTAAGAAAGAGTACTTGAGGGGCGTTGAAAATTTCGCACTTAGTTTTGGGTTAGAATGTTCGTAACAAAGTACTCAAAACCTTAATACACGAGTATTTTGGTACATACAAATGTTTATACAGTTTACGTAAAAATGTCTGTGCATTGCCCAGCAAAAATTACTTCAAAAGAAACATTTTTTAACGACTATGCGAGGAAAGCAATGCGAAGTTGCGCCGTCCAACGCACGAAAAGGAATAGCGGCTGGTAACGATCAAACAAGTTCACATAACGAAAATGCCAACTAAAAAAATAATCTAAGACACCATGCTTCATAAACTGATAGTACTTGCCGTATTAGATTCTCGATAGTATTAGCTTGCATAGGTGATTGCAATAATAACTGAGGATATTTTGCTAGAAAATCAATTTAATTTGTAAACGATGCCAAGTGTGTATGCTACCCCAAAGTTGGTGTGCACGCAATCGTTAGTGCTAAGCAACAAGAACAATGTAAGCCCTCTTTAGTGACCTGTCTCCTTGCCCCTCTGACCCCTTCCGCCCTTGTCCACCAGCCACCCTGCCCCCCGCCCCTCTTACCTTCTGACCCTTTGCCCCCCCCCCCGCCCCCTGATCAATGCCCCCTGCCTCTCTCAAACACACACACACACCAACACACACCCTGCACAGCACTATCCAGTACGCCCGTCTGCCCAGGCTTTCAATCAGAACGTACAACTTCAAACGTATAGACGAAAATTAAAAAAAAATATATATATATATATATATATGATTTAACGATATCTTCTTACAAATAGAATCAACATTTTTTTCATGGCTTATACTAGTTACTGTATACTATACATCGGGGCCGCGGTGATGTAGTGGCCAGACTACTTGCCTCCCACCCAGGCGAACAAGTTTTGATTCCCGGAGGGGTTCGCTCCCGGATTTTCGCATGTGGGACGATGCCGCTGGTCGGTGTGTTTTCTCGGGGTTCTCCCGTTCAGAGTTACAGTGGGGGGACTCGCGAGTGAAGTCATCGGGTCCGTAGCCAACGTTGATTGTACGTATGGAGGAAGAATACAAAATGGGTAAAAGTAGATCCCGAGCAGGGTTTTCAAAATTCTCTAGCTGCAAATAGCCTATATCTACCCTTCTGTGGGTTACACATACCAATCTACGTGTTTGAACTAAACGAGCCTTACTGGAATTTTCGTTTCATTTGCTAGGCACGCTACACGCTATAAATAATTTGGTGCCTAGTTCCGTACTTGAAAAAGCAGGCATACTTCAGCTACGGTAGAGTTTGTGCCGCGGACTGTATAGCAGGACTACGATCGCAGATACACACGGTCACAATTTACCATTAAGTTTTCATGAAGAAAACAGAAAAATGTATCTTTGACGTTGGCTGTTAAATTGCAAGAAAATATGCGAAAAAATGCCCGTAGCTCTTTAAAAAAAATAAGCTGAACTATCGGAAAAATTAATTTCTGTTACTCCGAATTAAAATAAAGAAAAATATATATTCTGCGGCCGCTAGCCATGTTTTTGCTGTCTGCAAAAGCCAAAGACAAAAGTTGCCATGGAAAAAGTACGGTTTTAATTAAGCACTTATCACTAGAGGCTGTTCAAGATTAAATAAGCACTTTTAAAACCAATGTATAGAAAATGTCACTGCTACCCGCATGTATTTTAACTGATAATCTGACTGAAATGCACCCAGTCACGTTGGTAATGCCAGAGGGAAAGTAGTTCAATGTCTTGACGTTGAATGAAAAGTGTCAAGTTAACATTTGTGTATTTTTAGATGATTTATTTTGCTTTTTGTTTTTGTTTTATGCTTACGTGTAAGCGTAAGCAAGTTTGAAAAATATTTCCTTTTATAAAAATATCAGCGTTTCACTTGGCCGATGGATGAATTAAGTGACCAGACCCACTACAGTGTTGGTTTGGTACATACAGTGGAAGAATACGTAGTAAAGTGCGTACAAGTAGATCTTACGCAGGGCTTTCAAAAGTGCTCGGTTTGCCATGAACAGCCTATCAGCGGAGTGCGTGGTGAGTTGTTGCAAGGTAAGCTGGCGTTAGCTGTATGCTCTACCATGTTGCTGATAGTTTACACTTCCACCAGTAATACGTAGCTCGGCAGCTGACGCCATAAGACGCGTGTAACGGGTCCCTTGCTGCTCGCTCGTAAGTGGAACAGAATGCATTTAGTTTCCCTATGCTGCACGGTGGTCACTGGCTCCTGCTGCGAGCACCGAGAATGTACAGGAGTAAGTAAGCACCAGCTTACCTTGTAACACTTCACCATGCACCTCTGCAGCCTATATTAGCACCTTGGTTGAGGTTCATGTGGTCAGAGAGCCGCTTGTACGAATTTATTACAGAATTCAACAAGAGAACTGTGTCGATTGTGTACAACGTTTCCCGGTCCAAGCCTACCTCGCTACCTCGCCTCCTAGTACAGGCTCTAATTCAGGGCAGTCTAGGACCACTACTTTGCATATCTACTTCTAAGAATGTGATACTCTCTAACCTGTCCCACTGGGCCCACTGACTGTCTAAGACCGCGCTCTCAAGAAACATCGTTAAAATTTCGAACAGCCATGCCGCCCGAAAGATTCGTTATAATTACATACAAAACCACTCGCGCGCATAACAAGATATTAGTTTCAGAGTGTTAAAGGCAAAAAATTTCCGAATTTCTTGAAAAAAAATCCACGACACATCCCTCCTAAAGACTGTTCACGATAAAGTGAGCACTTTTGAAATTAACCTTAGTTAGGTAACCATTTCTTACAACTTAAATTTTTTCTTTCGCTTTCAGTTTTTTTTTAAAATTAATCGAAGAGTAAAAATTAGCAGATTTGTAAAATATTTACTATGCTAATAATTTCACGGTTTCACTTGACCGACGCATGCATAAAGGGATCATACCCATGACAATGTTAATCTCACATAAAGCGGAAGAATAAACAACGTACATGCAAGTAGATCTTAAACAGGGCTTTCAAAAGTGCTCATTTTCCCGTGAATAGCCTATAGGACGTGGTCACAAGGGTTTGAGATTCTCGGAATGACGCAGCTGGTCACCAGAAGTCTGACCACGTCTATGCAGTGCCAGCTGTTTGTTTCAGCGCTAATGTTGCAGGTTGCAGGTTATTGAACCGCTGCGTTCGACGATCAGGCGTGAAGCAAAACAATTCTCAGCACCAGATCGATTATCAGGCCGCTTGCATCATTCTTGTAATAATGAGTGTTTCGTCGAGTTTCACCTTTCTGTCCACATACGGTGTGACGTGGAATCCGACGTAGGACTTGACATTTTCCCCCTCCACACCACTCGCCTCCCACCACGACGAACCGGGCTCGAATCCTGGCGTGTGTCTCTCCCGAGTTTCGCTCGTGGGAAACATGGCGGACGTCGCCTTTTCTCGGTGAGTTTTCTCTAGACACTCCTGTTCCCCTTCGCCTCTGCTCCATCCTTACCACTCTTTCACACTCCATCGACGCTGAAGACCTTGCAACTGTGTACTACAGGCGTTATTCCCGCGCTAATACAAAGCGGCGGATGTTGCCATTTGTCATGTTAAAGCAGGTGATGTTGACTCATTTCATGTCTCAAGTTGTGAGGTTACGGGCAACTTTAAATCCCCTAGCTTAAGGGGGTGAGAGAAAACTCACTGTGGTGTTAGTTCTTGAGCTTTCAGTATTCGTTACTGAAATTTCCTAATTTGATAAACAATAGCATATCTCTCAAATGATTGCAGAGATGTGAAATAAATGGAGTACCATTATTCGTTTACCATGTGAAATAAATGGGAATTAATTATTGATTTTCTTTTCAAAATGAGTAAAGAAAACGATAGTCGTCTCTAAAATATAATTGAATAATTTTCGTGCCCTAATAAAGTCACATTTTCAAAATTTATACTCCAACACAAGTAATGGCCAAAAATATGATTATAAATCAGAGATGGCGACTGTCTCCAAGAAACTGATCATCTGCGGTGTATGGGCACAATCTGATTACAGTTCTTGACACTGACGTGAAAAGCTGCCGCCCTTATTGATTGAGTTAGTACGTGAAATAGTCGCAGAACGATGTTATGAAAATAGTTATAGTTTTACATGCCAAGTATGCAGTTACTTGCAGTAATTTATTCGTAAAATGCCATTTTAAAATTATTTGAAGATATCTTTAAAATTGGGGGTAGCCATGGTGTAGTGGTCTCACTACTCTCCTCCTACCAAAGCGAACCGGGTTCAATTCCCGGCGCTGTCGCTCCCGGACGATGTCGCTGGTCGGCGGGTTTTCTGTGGGTTCTCCCGTTTCCCACGCTCTGGCATTCCGGCGCTGCTGCATTCTCGTCTAGGTGCACTATCATTGACTCTCAAGACCTCGCTGTTAATAGCTGTTAAAGCCTCTCTTAACACTGTTTGTGCTTGGTACATTTTATCAGCTCAACTAAGGAAATTTAAGAAATGTTCAGAAATGTTTTTTCCGTTATATGTGTGTATGTGTGTATATATGTGTGTGTGTTGTGTGTGTATGTATGTATATATATATATATATATATATATATATATATATATATATATATATATATATATATATATATATGTGTGTGTGTGTGTGTGTGTGTGTGTGTGTGTGTGTGTGTAAAATTTAAGTATTAATGTTTAACTAAAAAAAAAAATCAAAATCTTGCAGTACGTCTTGCCATGACAGTTTTCATTAAGAAATTCCACGTATAATACTTTTAGTTTGAAACGGTTGTCTTTAAAACTGATGCACCGAGTTTTTTTTTTTTAATTTATTCCCTATTTAAACTTTGCGCCTGCAGACTTTGTAACCAGCGCCCTTGAGAATGGGCGAGTGTGAGTGAAGAGATTTGGGTGGCTCTTAACATCGAGTTCTTGAGAGCCGATGAGGGTGACGCGAGGTGAGCATGGAGCAGAGCCGGAATGCAAGGGCTGTGGGAAACGGGAGATCCCCGAGAAAACCCGCCGACAAGCGACATCGTCCGGCACAATTCCCACGTGCGAAAGTCCGGGACGGTCCCGCCGGGAATCGAACCCGGTTCACTTTGGGGAAGACGAGTAGTCTAAGCCACACTATCGCGGCCACCTTATACTCGATGTTTCTTCTGAGGTTAATCTGTACATTCATGTCATGCTTTCACAGTTTATTAAGCTTTTTTTTTTTTTTAATCAACGTTTGAATAATGACACTGTCCCTATTTTCATGTATTTTAACGGACGCATTGGCTCTCATGCGAACAGTAAAGTTGGTAACTATGAAGGAAAAGTAGCTTTATGTGTTAACATTGAATTAAAACTACAAGGTTTTTGGATACCGAAATTATTTATTTAGCTATTTTTTCTTTATAATTCATATAAGTGTAAGCGTTAGTAGATGTGTAAAATACTTACTTTTCTAACAATTTCGCAGTTCCACTTTACCGACGTGTGAATAAAGTGACAAGGCCCGTGGCAGTGTTAATTTCACATGTGGCGGTATAATACATAACGCGCATAGAAGTACATCTTAAGCAGGGCTTTCCAAAGTGCTCAGTTTACCGTGAACAGCCTATACTTGGAAACTCGGCTTGTTAAGGGATGAAGTATATCTTCACAGTTATTTTGATAGCAATCTTGTTAAACTATTATTACCATTACCACATATGTAACAATGGATAGGAAGTTTCCCATTTATTTATTATTTTTCATGAAACCTAAGAGAGTTATTTATACTATGCCTATATTCCTCAAGCTTTGATTTTTAATTTAAATTCTTAAAATATTATTACGAAAAGTAAAAGATTCATGACGGAGAGGGGAAGAAAAAGGGGCGGGGGTCTAGGGAACCTACCCACTATAAAGAAAAATCGATAATTTCATACAATCTGTTGTTATGAATTATAGACGATTTCAGTGCGATTCTGCTCGAAACGTTAGAGAAATAGATATCAAAACTCAAGAGTTGCCGTTTCAAATTTTTTTATCACCATGACTCACCATCCTATTCATTGTAAATGTGACTGAAGCACGAATTTCGGGGTTGTTTACATTACTCTAATGCATGCCACTTCAACTGCTGAGAAGGTAGGAGCAGCTGCTGTGACTCTATATAAATATTTTTTTTTAATTTGCATTCAAATGTGCGAACAGAGAAACGAAATATTTAAATACCAGAATAACCATGAGTGCCTGATTCCGAACCCGAGTGTCCCCACCCCCTCTTTTTTATACTCCCCACCCAAAAAAAATTATATGGGTTACATATGGCGCCACATTTTTTTTTACGTAGTTGAGTTTTAAAATTATTTGGTTTCAAGTATTTTCGTTTCTTTCGCTCCATTTATAAGCAGCGTGACATCGAAAGCATCATATTACCACGTGTTCACGCCGTACAGTCACTTAAGATAAGCCATGGTAACTTTTGCACCAGGAGCCTAAGTTTCGTTTCAAATATATGCTGTACTAGTCTCTGCAAACTAATGTAATTTGCCCTTAAAGGCTGTTCACGATAAACTGAGCACTTTTTGATTCAACCTTAGAAAAAAGTCACTACCTCTACCCGTATAAATTTTAACGGGCGATCTTTTAGTAAAATGAGCCCAGTATAGTTGGTAACGATGGATGGAAAGTAGTTCCATATCTTAAAGTCGAATAAAAAGTGTTCAGTGCCCATTTGTGATAACTTAAATTACTTATTTAGCTATTATGTTTTTTTTTAATCCATCAAAGTGCAGAAATGAACAGATTTATAAACTAGTTACTTCTTTAACAATTTCACCGTTTTACTTGACCGGCGCATGAATAAAGTGATGAGGCCTATGGCAATGCGAACTTTACATAAGGCGGGATAATGCACAACGTGCATACAAATAGACCTTAAGCAGAGCTTTCAAAAGTGGGTATTTTATCGTGAACAATCTATAACATTGCGAACCATAAGGCTGCTCTGTAGCTGCAAGCACGTCATTTGAAATGAAGACTTGTTTTACTGAGTCACCAACTGGTAAAAAAAATTAAATCAAATGTCTGTGTAGGCTGTTCAAGAGTAATTGAGCACTATCGGAAGCCCTGCTTAACCTTTTCAGTCGGTGCCCTCTATCTGGGACTTTGCGTATGAAGTGGCTTGAATGGTCTGCACTGTGCATAGCAGAACATAGGCTACCGTCCAATGAGAAAGGTTCCCTACGTCTGGGAGACATCATTCGCCGCTGAGACTTTGTTCAGTAGCCTCATAAATAGAGACCCGAGAAATACGCGAGTTCATTGACCTGTAGGTTAGCCTTCACAGTCTTATATACTCTCATACAGATATCGAGTATTTATTGGTTGATTGTTGTGGCAGTAAAAGGCGGTTGTTGGGCGCACGATTTATTGCATGTTTGTTATTGGCTCATTTGTCTCCGGGAGGTGTCTAACAACAAGTCGACCAATTACAAACGTAACATGAACGTACATGTGTGTGAATTCCAACTTGACTAGAAATGAACCCGCGAAATTCTCGGGTCTCTAAACATAAACCACTGCTGCCAGTAACATAAAGCACAGACATATTTTTACTTATCCCGATGTAAGAAAAAGCTTCGTCTGGATATCATTACAGTTCCGAACAAAAGGTTTGTTTGTTGCAACGCCTAAAATTATATATTTATTTCTGATTGAAAGAGTTAAGATCTAATCTTATTATAATTTTATATTCTTCTGTCTTATGTAAAATTACAATCGTTATATGCCATCTCGCTTTATACATGCGTCGCCCAATTGAAACAATAAATTCTTAGGAAAGTAAATGTTTTATAAAAATAAAAATTAATGCGATTATGCGCAAAAGACAAGATACCTTACTTTGATAACCAGGAATTTGAACCTTAATTACACTCTTAACACAACGCAAAGCCTTAAACTCCTGTCACGTTGTCAAATTTTTCCGGCAAACTCCTTCAATAAGTTTGGTCAAACAAATTTGGATATAGGCTGTCCACGGTAAAATGAGCTATTTTGAAAGCCCTGCTTATGATCCACTTGTATGCCCGCTGTGTATTTTTCCGCCTTATGTAAAATTAACATTGCCATGGCACTTTATCCATGCGTCGGACAAGTGAAACTGTGAAATTATTAGAAAAGTAAATATTTTATACCTATATAGGCTCATTTTTACACCTCGATACATCTAAAGAAACCAGAAAGCGAATGAAATAATTTAAATTATCACAAATGGTTGCCTAACACTTTTTATTCAACGTTAAGATGTGGAACTACTTCCTACGCATCGTTATCAGCTCTACTGGGCGCACGCCACTCAATGCGCCCGTACGTAAGAGCAGTGGCATTTTTCTAAGGTTGGTTTCAAAAGTGCCCACTTTATCGTGCACCGCCTTTAGTTGTAACGGTTTCTCGCCGAAACGTCATAAACGCCGCCATGTTTGTATGAAGAAGTTGTATGGCTCCAGCTCACACCCTACACTTGAAGTTTGGACCGGCCATGACATTTCTTTGATTTTCGACGGGCTCCGACAATCTGAATCGTGTGCGTCAAAAATGATCGTTCCCGACGTCAGGAAGCTTTAGAATAACGAACAACTACTCCAAACGAAATAAGGTTATGAATATCATTCATCTGTAAGGAAACTGTCTGAACACGAGTGCTAATATAAATGGGTATTGCAGATAATATTAAGATCTCAGATGCATTAAATAAACTTCGTTGTGCAGGAACATCCCTGATAGATAAAATTTGAATTTAGCAAAGAAGTGAAAACAGATCAAAACATCCGTTACATTTCTTTTTGTAATGGACTGCACGGAAACATAGCATTATCGCAATTTTGAAAATAATTTTAAAAAAAATATGCAGATTATATAGTTTTACTAAAAAATAATAATTGACAGTGTGACACGTTTTCAAACACATCCCAAATTATTTGATAAAATTTGTTGGAAAGAAAAAATTGAAGGCTGTATTTCGTCTTCAAAATTGTATCAAATATATTTGAAGGCGAAGTGTGACAGGGGCTTGAGGATTATTTTTGTTAGTTCGTTGCCTACATAACTGGGGACTCGCAAGCCAGTGCGCGCTGTAGTGTGTGTGTGTGTGTGTGTTGTTCGGCGCGACTTTTTCAGAGGTTGATTTCAAGAGTACTCACTTTACGTGAACAGAGTGAAGATATTTGAGCGGCTCTTAAAAGCGAGGTCTTGAGAGCCGATGTGGATGATTGACGTGAATGAAGGGGCGGGGGTAAACGGGAGATCCCCGAGAAGGCCCGCGCAGGGAAAACGAGCCCATCAATGGCATCGTCCGGCACGATTCCCACTTGCGAAAATCTGGTGACCCGGCCGGTTCGCCATGGTGGGAGGCGAGCGTGCTAACCGCTCAGCCACCGTGGCCCCAGTGTTAGTACCCGACAATGCACGCTTTGAAAGAGTGTGTATTAATTAATCGGTCCCGAAGACTAAGAAGGAGGGAAGGGGGGGGGGGGGCAGTCGTGTTTATTCCGTTGTTTACTGTCGCGCTTGTTTACATGCGCGTCGGTCAGGATGACCTTCCAGCGGCAGGGCAGGCAATCGCCTGCGCGGGAACCGGCCCCTATTAAAAGCCCGCCCCTCTCTGACGTGCTTCAGTCGCACCTAGGAAACACGCCGCGCCTGGAACACCAACCGACCGCAGCGAACATGGTAAGCGTCTGCTTCTCCCACATTCCCGCCCGAATTTCTCGCTACGAAAATTCCAGCGTTGAAGGATTCCTTAGCAGATTTTTTTTTTTTTTTTTATGGCGGGCCCCCAAATCGCGCAACGCAAGTTCTGTGGGCCTTCCAGCATGCAGGCTAGTAGAGGCTGTTCTAGATAAAGTGAGCACTTTTGAAATCAACCCAATCAACCTTAGAAAAAAAGTCACTACTCCTACCTGCATACATTTTAAGGGGCGCAATGAATGGCATGCGCATAGTAAAGTTGGTAACGATAGATGGAAAGTAGTTCCATTCTTAACGTCGAATAAAATGTGTTAGATGACCATATGTGATGACTGAAGTCATTTCTTTCTCTTTCTGTTTTTTTTTTTAATACATCGAAGTGTAAAAGAGAGCATATATCCTACGCAGGGATTTCAAACGTGCTCATTTTACCGTGAGCAGCGTACAGCTAAGAAGGCACGAGCCTGGGATGCGCCTCAGGACAAGCCCTCGACGCCTTACAGCGAATTTACTACGTTAAAAAATACGCATGCATCGTGGCACGATCATGTTTGTCTGCTGCTATGGCCGCAATTTCTCTTAGCGTGTCGCTGCATATCTAGAGAAAACTTGCGGTAGACTGCGTATTCAACCTGCGCAGTATTCTCACTTCATAGAACGCTAGCGAAACAATTAGATTTAAGTACATTCGAGGTTAGAATAACGCTTATATAAAACCGTGCTTTGAAATGTCAATATGCCTCATCTGAAAGCACTTGACTGCAACTAGAGAATATTCTAGTTATATGTAAACACAGCTCCGTCACAAAACTGCATGTAAACTAACGTCTGTTGTGTCACTGCAAGACGGCCAAAAGAAATTTCACAGTTCTGATGGCGACGGGTGAGTCAGTGTTGGTCTGGAGAGGGGGGCAGAGAGAAGGGGAGGCATGCGTTAAAAACCAAAATTCGTCTACCACATATTTAGATATTTAGTCTACATCTGCATCGGCTGTATGTGGGAAAGCGTAATGGAAAGTGGTGTAACGTACATGAAGGACTACATAATGAAACCCTCTGTTCACGCGTTGTCACAGGCTGCGGTTGGTTTTCTTTACTCCATATTATACAGTTCAAAATTATTTCTTAGCATGAAAGCCATAATATTATTTAACTATTTCTCCCAGATGCCGAAATATTGTTTGTTAGGAAACTGTCATAATAAAACGTCCCGCAAAAGTGTTCTAAATAAATTTTTGTAACCCTTTTATATTTCTTATTTTGACTTACGCTGTGTCCTGCAGCCTTAAGTGAAAATTTAACGTCGCCACGGACTTAATGACTGGTGCCGTAGTGAGTAGCCTATCGGGTGTCTCTGTCGAATTTTTGGAAACTCTAATGTATTTTCTACTGCGCCTATTTTCAATCAAATGCCTGTAAAGCATCGCTACTTTTCAGAATTCGCCAGCAATATCAAGGGTCCTGTGTACTGAAACGTTTTCTGTGAAATCGTTGGTTGGACGTAAACGCGTGTATCGGTAAATAAATGTTCTGCAAATACGAAGTTTTGCCAGAAAGGATAATAAACTATTGTCTATGTCGCTATCTTTTTACTTTTATGATATTAAGTGTATTAATGGAAAAAAAAATCGTGAAAGTGGTCAAATATAGCAATTTTAAAGCTCGCCTATGAAGTTTCTATAAGCGGTAAGAGAAACATACGATTGTACAAAGGTAGTTCGATCTGTGTACTTTCATCGCGAGTAATAAAACGCCACAGTTACAGATCTAGTTTACACAGTAAAGCGTTAGGACGGAAACACAGCACGCCTTGCGCGTAGGAGCGATGAGGCGCTAGGCGTGCGTGTTACTGTCGCCCGTATCGCTCCCTCGCTTCTTGACCTTGGACGCGCAGCTACATAGTCCTCTTTAATAGTGGGTGCTTGCCTTAAACCACGCGCAGGGAAGTGCTATCTTCAACATGAATGAACTCGGACAGACCACTTATTCACCAACTATTCCAGGTTAGTTTAAAAAGGAAAAGGAACTCATTCAACTAGTATTGTAGGTTTATCTAGGTAATGTGATGTTAGTTAAAATTGTAATAACACGTTTTCACCTACTGTCCTATGTTAGTTTAGAGACGGTCGTGTTAGGTTGGGATATTATAACTTACTGACGCCCATGTGCAGTAATGACGGCCGTCCACAAACGCATCTGCAGTAAACATGTCCTCGCCACCCCACACTCCCTTGACCACCGTCAATCAGCAACGTCTACGTTGCAGTAGACTGACAGCGCTAGTCTACGATTTGAAAGTAAATTGCACCGCGCCTCCGTGGTGTAGTGGTGTTGTGGGTAAGATTGCTGCCCGGAGATTAGGGGTTTTCGACTCCTGGCACTCGCTCCTGAATTTTTCAAAGTGGCCGACAGGTGTGGCTCGCCTGTACACCACGGAAGGCAACGGGAAACCATTGCAGAATCATCCTGCAAAGTTCCTTTAGGCGCGCCATCGTCTCCGTCACCATGGCATTGCAGTCAGCCTGTCAACTCGTCGGTGCAAGTAACGTTTTAGTACGTATGAGTAGAGGCATGCAAAATTCGCGTTATTATTTGGGGACACGTGAAACTTTAAACGCTTTTACCTTCGAAATACATTTGTCTTTGGACCGTACTTTATTTGACACGCCCTAGGTAACTCTACACCAACACGTTTACACTTCACAATTGTGAGCCCCCAATCACGTGCCTTTCAGTCAGAAAGGAAGTGTCTGTTCAACTATGCCGCATCCAATGGAGAAACGACGTCGACTCCAGTATATACAGTACTGTGAAGTTTAGTCTGATGCCAAATGATAACGCGAATTTTGCAGGTCCCTACGCCAGAAAGCGAGACATTTTCTTTCTAATTTCTGAATGGTACGCGTTTGCCAGTACGCAGAGATAGTTGTTAATTGCGGGAAAAGGTGAATTCTTTTTTCCGATTTCAACATAAGGTGCATTTGTCAAAAAATTTCCCGACCGACGTACAAATAATGAACGTTCGTGAACTGGTTCAAAAGAGTCCAACAGAGTTTGAAACTCGTTATCCAATCACAAAAGGGCCAAGACGCTTAAGTTGTTCTGCATGTATGTCGGTATAAGAATATTGAACGATTTTCAAGTGCTCCTACCAATTAGTAAATTTGATGGCCATGTCCTATACTTCAGTTCAATACTTCAGTATAGCAGTCAGAACAATTGACTAGCAGGTCAAAGGTTACGGTTTCGAACCTCTACCGGTTTGCAGTTTTCCTTCCGTTGTTTATAATTTTCTTGGCTAGTTCAGTAGTTATGATTTCCCTTCACCGTCATACTTCCTACGACAATTCCCACACAAAAATGTTAGTTATCTTTATAAACACCGGCATGACTGCTCCAGAATTAGTTGTTAAAAGTCTTCGATTTTGACTGACAGGTCAAATTATCTGAAACACAGAAATGTATAAGGCAGTGTTAAATTATGTGCGATGCCAACATAATTACTACAGCTTTTTTTTCCTACAATGATACAAAATATTAAGGCGCGCTGGAAAGTTACTGGTTTTTTTCACTTTACAAAATGAACTAAAATTAATAAGAATATTAGTTTGACGTTTTTTAATTAGTTGTAAAACGGCTCTCAGAGATACTAATTTAGAGCAGCGTATCCCTTAGAGCATGTATTATGACCTCTAGTTACACATCAGGTTAGAAGGTAACCACAAGCTGGTGCAAAATACTGTATTATGATCTCTAGTTATTGCTAACTAGAAATGTTATAAAGGGATTAAACTATCTATCACTTCAAGTGGTAGACAAGCCTTTGTACCTATAGATAAGCTTCAAAATGGTGTCTCGAACATCAGACGGTGGTGTTTAGCTTATGTGCATTTGTGTTTTGGAGGTTATATAAAACTATGAATTGAAGCTTTCTGCTATTTTGAGTGCTGTGTATAATATTTCTGCAAAATGTAAGTAAACCCGGCGAATAACGACACAGAAGATCAGTTTTGGATTTTTTTTTTTTTTTTTTTTTTTTTTTTTTTTTTTTTTTTTGTGTGTTTTGGAAATGGTATTTTTTTTAGTTTTGGCAATTGTATTTTTCAATGAAAAAAAAATTGGTAAAAAAATAGTAGCACTAGGCTTAATGTCATTTTGAGGAATAGGATGCCTTGAAATTTGCGAAATAAAATATTTTTCCCCTTCCATTCTCGAAATATGTAAAAATATAATTAAGAAACACATGCACTAACCTCAATCTTGAATGGTAAGAAACCGAGTCTCATGCATTGTGATAAATTTTATGAAGGTTAAGCAAGCTGTGAGAGGGTTGATATCACAAGTGACAGTAATAATTATGAACAAATATATTGTTTTCGTGGGCCTATAATGCCCAGTGTTTCATAGTTGAAAATCCGGTATATATATATTATATATATATATATATATATATATTTATTTATATAAAAAAATCTCGCATTCATTACCAACTGAACATAACCCATAACACCAAAAATATAGCGACTTTCATTGCCAACATACACAGTGACGAACCAAAACCTTAGTATACTTATCTAAAGGATAACTTAACTAATGGAATGTTCATAATACATGTTACCACCAGATAGCTTATCCATGGAATAGCTATTCCACACATTTATCTAGAGGTCGTAATACAGTCCATTAGTAAAACCAAATCGGTTCCAGGAACAATAAAGCAGCAGCTTTTGAAAGTATCATGATCGTTTTTACATTCTCCAAACAGAATCTTAGATGATATCAATCAATAAGTACGCATACACAGGGATGCTTATCGTTTATAGTTTTAAAATTTTTTATAGCGTTATGAATAGACAGTAGGAAAAAAAATCCGGATCTCTTTGGAAATTTACGAACGCTTCATTTACGACGGAAATTTCAATTCAGTACACGAACAAAAATTCTTGACGAAAACCTTCGTCGACACACACACACACACACACACACACACACACACACACACACACACACACTCACTCACACTCACACACACTCACACACACTCACACACACTCACACACACTCACACACACACACACACACACACACACACACACTCACTCACACACACTCACACACACTCACACACACTCACACACACTCACACACACACACACACACACACTCACACTCACACACTCACGCACACACACACTGTTATTAAACTCTATACATTGTCTGTTTGTAATACAAGCCTATCGTTTTCAATATTACACAAACACACACATATATATATATATATATATATTCAAATTTACTTCTTCAACCCTTTCGGACCGAATTTATGGATGGTTTCTGGTGTTGCAAACAAGCTATTTTTTGATCCGAACTGTACTTAAGTAGGCGCAACACTTGTTTTGTTGCTGTCACAACCAATGAGCAGAGACCTGCAAAATTCGCGTTATTGTTTGGGGATACACTTAACTTCAAACACACGTACCTTTACAATAATTTTGCCATTGGACCATACTTTATTTCACACGTCCTGAGTAACTCCGCCCCAATAAACTAACACTTCACAATTGTGTAGACCAATCACGTGCAGTCCAGTCAGAAAGGGCGTGACTTCACATTCATGCAGCAGCCAGCGGTGAAACGACGCCGGCTCGAGTATAGACAGCACTGTGAAGTTATCATGGTGCCAAATATTAACGCGAATTTTGCAGGTCCCTGCCAATAATTTGCAAGCTCTGAATTCGGCTATAATGATATGAACAAATCATAACTTGGACCAGCGACACGGTTTACGAATCAGTTCCTCAAAAGGAACATCATTGGGCACTGAGCCTTGCAGAGTACAGTGCCTGCCGAAAATAACACTCACATGTACTATCTACACATTTGAGTACACTAAGCCTGAATGGGTTAGTAACTATGTGACAGAATTCAATGAATACTCCATTCACGACAAGTTCATACATTTCTGAAACCTTACTAAAGTTATACTTTCAGGAACTGATTGCGTATCATTTCACTAGATGCAACCTTAAATGTTCAGAAAACCCTATAACAGTATTTAGGTTGACTGTATGGCTTTTTAACACTGTCGGTATTGATGGTGGGTTTATGGTTATTATTTTATTATTCACGATATGGCATATTAAGCATATTACACGTTAGTAATTTTCAAGACTGTGTTTAATCCTGGTAAAATTGTGGGTGGACAAATCTGTACGAAAATTATTTTACCTTACTTTATTAATGCGTCTTAAGTGATTTGAATTAAATGGAAGGCCTCGGTAGGAATAAATACTAAAACGAACGAGCATCCAGTCAAACTAAAATACAGGAAACTTAAAACACGCAACACCTGTCGCTTGATGTGTAACTTAACTTCATGTGCGAACAACAGCGACACCAGAATTAATGATGGTGGCAAACATGCACCCTAATATGCCTACTGTAACTTTTAATCGTGCGCATATTTCTTCTGTATAAGCCATTTTTCACTAGGTTGATTAATTAATTAATTAATCTCTTTTTGCGTTAGCTTCATCAGTTTGAGCAATCTGTTGGGAATGTGACGCATAATTCACAAGAAATCTCTAACAACATTGTTTGTGTTTCAATCGACTAGAGGGAAGTTAGAGTTTTGTTATGTAAACGGGCGTGGCCTTTAAATTATTACTTTAGTTACAAAAACCGTTTACAGTTAAAAACATTTAACCTTTGCACAACTAATACCCGTTATCACACACCGAGGCAACACGCCTACGAAACTAGGCCGCAACGACCATCACTTGAAGCGCTCAACGAGAAACGCACACACGCTGAAATATATTTACGTCAGTAGAAGAGACACAAATTTATCACAACCTTGTAACGTAACTACACTGATTAAAAATACAACATGTACAAACATATTTAGGTTATTCTAAAAATAAACGATCCAGCAACATGCCATGTCACCAGTTTCGTCAACTTACAAGTTGTAACCATCACGCCATCATATCTGAACTTATTTTGATCAGTCTTGAAACTTTGAAATTAAGGTATCAATTATGGATAACTAATGCTGATGCCATTATTTTATAAGGAAAATCTAATATATGAAACATGCTACAAGCGCTAAGAAAATTGCCAAATGCAAACTACAATAAAATTAAGGAGGGAAGAAAAAAAAATATATATATATAGACACACACACACGACATGCTCCGCCTTCAAAAGTTTCTTCCTTCCAGAAAAAAATTACGCAAGGAGAATAAGGCTTACGCACAGTACTTCGCTCTAATAATACCGCAAATAAATGTTTTTAATAAGCAAGAACGTGGTAATGATAATATTTTAATACGAAGCCTTTATTTTACAAATAGATACCAGCTCTCATTTTAATAACATTTTACATGTAAACTACTTCCTACTATCCGTTGCCAATACCACGCTGATTTTTGTGTGTATTTAATTCACATTGATTAAGAAATAAATATTATAATTTATAAACGATTTATAAAAAAAATTGTAATTAGTCATATGTATAATACTTTAATAATAATAACGGTGTTAGGTTTGTGGTAAATGACTTATTTAGAAAAACAGGTAGATATGTTACTCCTGGGGTGATTTTTTACAGTCGTGTTTTAAAAAATTATTGAATCTACCGTCGATGGACTTTGGTGTTTAGGGCTGTGAAACACTTTCAGAAAGATTCGCGAATTCAGAACTGATCGTACCAACAGAAAAAATACAAAATAAATCCAACTTTTTCCAGGGACTCTTGAGAACTTCTCGCACGGCAGGCACGAACTAATTCCCTTACAGAAACCAGCTGGACCACGTTCTTAACTGACCAAAATATGTCTCACACCAGAAGCTGTGAGGAAATTCTGTCTTCGTGTTACTGGCGCAAAGATATCATCAGGTTCTCATCTTCTGGTTTTCTAACTGCTGATGTTTAAAATTTGTTCTAACGTTCACTATTTTAGATTTTTACATGTAGATGGCACATATACTTTAGTTGCCCGCAGGAACAGTCATTTTCTGATTGTATCGGTGAAAAAAGTGTCCGTGTTGCTTCGACAACGCTCGTGACAAACTGGGAATGTTGTGTCATTTCTGTGTTAGGAAATCGATTCTATTAGTTTCGTTTCCATGGACTCCTTTTCCGTTTGTTTTCGACAAATTCACGCGGAAAAACCCCATCAATCAACGGAAATTTGCAACAGTTGACAAGCAAGGCTGATATAGGAATTATCATCAAAGGAGCGGGAAATTTATTAGTATGCCTTATATCAATTGCCCATTTACGCAAATAATAATTACTTTTACTAACGAAATTTTCAACACTGGGCAAGCATGTTTGAAATACGCATTCTGAGGAAAGGAACATTAAGCTTCCGAGGTGAAATCGGAATTCAAGCCTTGTCGCTCATTCAGGTGCGGATAATTAATTCAGGTATACTCGACCCCAGCTTGAGCACACGCTTAAAATGTTGACGGTATTATAAACACGGATACCTATTATTTCATTAAGATATTTAGAATTCGAAATTTTAATTAAACAAATTTACTCACTAGAAATATACACATCACTATTGTTTGTTCACTGTTAAGAGGACTATGTATCTGCGCGTCCAATGTCAAGAAGCGAGGGAGCGATACGGGCGACAGTAACACGCACGCCTAGTGCCTCATCGCTCCTACGCGCAAGGCGTGCAGTGTTTCCGTCCTAACGCTATACTATGTATGCTAGATCTAAAACTGTGGGTTTTTATTACACGCGATGGAAGTACACAGATCAAACTACCTGCGTATAATCGTACTTTTCTCTTGCCGCTTAAAGAAATTTCATAGGTGAGCTTTAAAAATGCGATATTTGACCACTTTCACGATTTTTTCCCTCCATTAATACACTTAATGTGATAAAAGTAAGAAATAGCGACATAGACAATAGTTTTTTATGCTTTCTATCAAAACTTGGTATTTCCAGAACATGTATTTCCGAGACATGCGTTTACGCACAAACAACGATTTCACAGAAAACGTTTCAGTACATAGGACCCTTAAGGCGATCGCCAACCTGCAGTGCATTAAGTGTGCTACCTTTGCTTCGCTCAAGCTTCTGAACTGGGGCCCGCCGTTCTCGTTGTCCTACGACTACGTATGTGACTTTGAGAGGCGATAACATTATTTTATTGGCGGAAAGTCTGTAGCAGAGTTCGATACAATCACATATCGTAGCTTCACTTGTGATTGGGTAGTACGTTTTAAGATACAGAAATCTCAAAAATTACGTTTCTAACTATGATGAATGTCTCCAGACAATATGTATGGCATGCGTGATACCTTGGAAGTACTATTCTGAGGAGTAGATAGGTTTGGTATGTTCGGGAACATTCAGGGATCAGGGAGTGGCGCCCTGGCGCAAGGGGGTTGGCCGCCATTTTTAATTTCCCGTTTCTCCCTCAAAATCGCTTGTTTTTCTCAAAATAATCGCATGTTTTAAACCAAAAAAGTTTTAAAATTTCCCCTTTTTCCTTAACAATTTCCCGTTTTTTTCTCAAGAAAGCCATGTGCCAGAACATGCCGTAGCGAGCCGCCGAAAGGCAATTTTCGAGCAATTTCAAAGCTGTGTGATGCTCATTATTGCTTCTAGACGAAACAATGAAGAATTTGAGGAATCGATAAAATATAATAATTTTAAAAATTATTTTTTTAAAACCAATATATTTTTAAAACTAAACAATTTAAAGGCATAAGTAATAAATAAGTATTATATATTACCGGACTCGTCTTCTCAAGGCGCATATGATCATGATGTCATACCACTATTTTGTCTGGTTTTTCATTCTCTGTCATTCCATGTTGTCTTTCTCTTATCTCTCTCTCTCTCTCTTTCTCTCTCTCTTTCTCTCATATTGGTTTGTCATTTTTTTTATACATTCGTTCGATTAGTCGCGTTCGCTCTACCAATTACTCACATTCGTTTTCCCTCTTTTCTTTCTCTCTTGTCTCTCTCATTCCATCTCTTTCCTTTATCTCTTATCTCACTATGATTCCATAGGTTTTCTCCAGGTCCTCCCATTTTTTCTTTCGATCTCTCTCTTTTTTCTCTTGTTTCCCAAGTAATCACATTCGCTTTCTCTCTTTCCTTTCTCTCTTGTCTCTCACTCTCTCTCTCTCTCTCATTCCATCACTTTCCATTCTCTCTTGTCTATCTATGATTCCATAGGTTTTCTCCGAGTACTCCTATGTTCTTTTATTTCGTTCTCTCCCTTTCATTTTGTCTTGTCTTTCTCTATCTCTTTCTCTCTTGTCTCTCACATTCGTTCGACACCGCCTCTACATAGTTCCTTCGTCGCCTTGTTAAGTGCGCGAATCGCCAGTGTGTATATTTATTTACGAATTTAAGGATGTAATTTTGCATACACGAGAAGGTATATAAAAATTATTGTAAAGTACATTCCAGAAAGGACTTTGTAAAAATATTAAATTTAAATTCTTTAAAAATTAATTCAATCGATATTTTTATAATGTTCGACTTAATTCAATTTGTTTTTTACTGTTCTATGAAAAAATTATTTTAATTTACAATTAAGTCGCTTAGCCATGTAACGACGCACACACACACAAACACACACGTGCCAACAGGCCCGTGAGGCAGACACGCTTTGTTGTGACATGCGAAGAGTGCAGTGACGTCGGTAGACACAGCATGGGGAAGAAGTGGCCAGTATAAATGACCCCTAAGAAAAGAGCGGTCGAACTGACCAAATCGCATGCCAGCTGCTATACAGCCCTGTCAGAAAACGACCATACATCTAGTAATCGATGCATTTATAAATAATTAGAATTATTTAAAAATTAATTTCATTTATCGTTTGAAAAATGCTGAAAAATATTTTAAAAATACAGTAAAATGTATCTAAAATGTGTTTTTTTAATGTAAAGTTGGTTGAAAAATTTTAATTATATAAATTTCACACTTTGACATGACAACTGGTGACATTAAAAAAGAGAGAAAATTCTTATATAGGTACAGGATTCGAACACGAGACCACTCGGTCACAGAGCTCACACCAATACAAGTGCTAAAAAGTTGTATGTAATTAATGTATTAAACTTTTTTTGCTATATATGTTTTCAATCAATGCATATATGGCTTATGAACACTAATGTTTTTGAATTATTATTTTTTGTTTATTTAGAGGCAAGTGATGTGTGGCATTATAATATCTCGTTGCTTTTTCATTCAGGGTCTGAATATTAAATTACATTATGTGCATATATCCACATTGATTGTTTTTATATATTTTTAAAATAGTTATATAGAAAGTTGGGCTGTAAGCAAATTTATAAGCAGGTGAATATAATTTGTGAACTTTTACGATCAGGCTCGAAAAAATTCAGTTTTGGAAGCATAATTTCTAACTTCGGGAATTTCTTTGTTTAAGCCCGTTTATAAGGATAGTGATTGGCTTAAAATAATATTAGTTTTTTTTTTTAACGAAATCTGTTAATAAAAGACTGGTAACGATACAGGATTAAATAAAAAATATAAATACTTTACTCATTATTGAATTTTTTAAATTTATTAACAAATATTTCTACAAAAAACACTTTAAAAACCCAGCTAATTATATACCCGTTGACGTTGCACCCCTATATTTGTTTCTGGTAAACATGTTACTTTTATAGGTAGAGTATGTCAAAGAAGAAATCTGTATTTAATTTTTTAATTAATTTAATTTGAAAGTTAATTTAATTTTTAAATTTATTTAATTTTTTAAGTTGTTCTTAAATTGTACGTAGAATACAGCCAAAAGTTCTCTCAACTTCATTTCAGGTCTCCTCTCTTCAAGACAAAATACTAATTGTCTCAAAGGTTTTGTAGGAATAAAAGTAACCTACTCGGCTTTTTATTACATGTATGTATATATTAATAAACCAAGCCCATCATATTCTCTATATATCAGAGGAAGGAGGCAGGATACAATGCCAACGTGAAATTAAACACTTTTGTGTGTGTTTATATATATATATATATATATATATATATATATATATGTATATATAACACACAACCACACACATCAGACTACAAACATAAGAACATAATTATTACATTTTCCGCACCATTTAAATAGTGTCTTTATAGAAGCATGCTCACTTTTCGCATAATTAATATAATCTGTTTATACGCAGCTCAAGACAGTATATCTTAGCAAGCGTGCTTAGCAAGCGTCCAACTGCAACACTTGGCCATATACTCTTCTTCTTCAAGACAAAGTTTCACGACTGCCACTGTCAAAAACTAAGTTTCCTAACTGGAACACGGCTGCTTATATATCTGCGCACAGGTATCATGTAAGTCATGCATGCCATCTACTCTACTAACCAGCACCAGGCGAAATATACTCATCGTTCATACCTATTAATATAAATCAAGAATACCTCCACATGCAGTGCACCTTACCAAACATTTGCTTTCTGCTCATACTTTCTGCTCTACTGGCCGACACCAGACAAAATATATACTCGTCAGACATACCAACCACCCATCCCAAGTCACACCAGACCACCCAACACATAATCTCTTATAACCAAAGAAAATTCAATTCAACCGCACCACCCAATACACCTAGCACAATATGCATCATAACTCGAGAAACTATAAAACTGATGCTAGCCCATAACCTAACACATATTATATTTGTTCTACCAACCAACACCGCTTATACCCACCAACCGTACCACCGACCATAACTCTAGCATACCTCAACCATTTGCACACACAGACCATACAAAGCAAACACAAGCCTTACCAGAATTTTCCTACCACCCATACCATCTGCCCTACCAACCGTCATCAGACTAAATATACTCAACACTCATGCCATCCACTATAATTCAAGCATATTTCAGCTCACACTCAATCGAATATGCCAAAAATCGTAACTTCAACAAGTTTGTCATTGTATTATTACCATCAGACACCAGCCAAATATCAAAAACACCCATCAAATGAACCACCTGAATATACCACCCATCCATACCAATAAAATTTTGACCACCATATCTCATATATATGAAACGAAATATGAGTAACCCTGCCGACCAGGAGAACTGCGTACTCTATCAACCATAACCCCAGCATAATTCAGTCATGCCACACAGATCACATGGTAGTTATAAAATGCAACATAACAACTACTCATTTCATACCACCCCACACCATTCATTCACCCCAAAACCATAACATACTAGGTGACAACCCTCCAGCATACCAGACGTTAATATAAATCACTCTTTCAGCCAACAAACCTGTTAATTATGCCAGACATCCATATTAATAGTTGCTCCAACAAAACCTACCAGGTAACATACCTCCAACATACTTAACAACATTGTCGATAACCCAATGGTACTAAGTGCCAAAACAGATATAATACCTCTCACCAAGACACCTCAGCCATGCGACGTCGAAAGCTATACAACAGAGCATATTAACATACTATGCCATCTGAATATATCAACGAACCACCACAGAAGATAACCGTACCAACCAACCATACCATCCATGTTAACCCACCTAAATGTACCCAGTGAATTTTTTTACTCCAGACCAACCCTCAACACAAACATTCTTAACACTGGTTACACTAGCATAACTTAATCTACTAAAGCCCAAAAAATCTAACCTACCTTAACATACCAAAGGCCAGAAAAAAACACATAAATAACCTATCATAACCTAACCTACCATAGTCCGGAATAAAAATTATACTTCTCCTAGGCACACATGTGTCCTACATGTCTAGCATTATTTCAAAGAAAATCTGACATGTCCAGTAATCAGAAACGCACTTTATACAGACTTCGACCAATCCGCCTTCGAGTAACATTCACCGTACACTTACATATAAACAGTCTGAGTATTGTTATAAGACCATTGAGGTTATTGGTTTCATTATTTTATTTCAATTATGAAATTTACTTCCGGAGACATTAAAATAAAATATTCACTTTTAATACCACGAAGCCAAGCTTCAGAATTTAAATAAACAGCCCACATTTTATTATATAGTTACTGTCGCTAGCAAAAGGTGCAGCATTGCATGCAACACATTGCAGCGTTAAAGCAGCACGTTTTCTGCTGAACGCACCCAATAAGGAGCTAATTATAACATGACATATTTATTAAGACGTTAATGGATATAACTGCTGTTCATAATTAGCTTCCAGCATTACTGAAGGCACATATGTCTACGCTTACATTAAAATATTTTGATTTAGGGGCAGCGATTTCTTCCAGGGGTGGTTCCAAAACACGTCTCATCTCTCAATCAGCCATCACAGATTATATTTTGTGGTGTCAGGATAAAATACTTGGAAATGTAAAGCAAGGAAAAAACACACGGTTTTTTTCTTCTTCTTCCCCAATTTCTGTACTCTGCAAATTAAAAGAAAACTTTTCAAAAGAACGGTTAGATGTCTGATTTTTTTACAATGATTTCATCCAGATCTTTAAGTAATTTTATAACGGAATACTCGTGAACGGTGAGGTATAAAGTGGCATATTTCGTACAGTTCGACACTTATTAATAACCCTTCGTTATAAAAACAGTCATGTTTCTGCATCACTAAACTTATTGAATGATACGCAGAATAACAACTCAAATTTATATGTAAAGTAACTTGATATCAGTAGCAATTTTCTGCAGATTAACTGTCAGTTACACAATTGCGATAAACTACAGTGTCTCAAATCCAACTTATAAGGCGTGAATCGCCCTTAAGGATCACTTAACGTAGAAGGACAACTGCAAACTATGGTTGCGTGTAAGAAAATAGTGATACTTATCATAAAAGATATTTTTATTTGTTTTATGTACGCTAATTTTAGTTATTAAAATAACTTTCGTGGCAGAAATGGATGTGCATAAAAAATTCAAATATTTGTTTGCATTATTTCTATTTTTCATTTAATACAAAAAGAATTTACCAATGTAAGTCTTGGATTCTTTTTTCTTTTTTTGCAAAATGTGCCCTCTGAAGCATTCAGAATAGAAAAACGCTTAAACATTGATTAAAATTATAATATTGATGGTTAATTTTCAAAGTATTTGAATAAGTAAGTTCTGTAAGAATATTTTACATTGTCACGAAATGTACGCATTCTTATTTCATATTCAATAAAAATCGTCTTTTATAACAATTTTTGTAGTGTATTACTACTTTTAATGGCTTATGCATATTTTACAGTCGGATACAAAAGCCAGTCTCCTTCTACTTTATGGGTATAAGTCGTATTATATGTTTTCCATTAACTTCTTTAAGACGAACATGCAGCAATAGTAAGATAGTAATTCATTTGAACGATGCCTATTATTAATAACAGTTACGGCATGAGAATTGTTTTTTTAAATTATGCATATGCGCCTACCGAATAGGTTTTCTGGGCCTACAACGTAATGTTTGCACAATGGCGTGTGCCAATTATTGTTCACAATCGATTACCCCCAAGAATCATTCAAACAACACGACATGAGAATTATATTTTCGTCGTTGGATTTACAAACATGTAAGTTTTTCAAGACCCGAAATTTAAAAACTGAAATTATTTTCAATTAGATACCATTATTTTTTGTGTTTGTTATATTTTCCGGTCGAAGCACGTGACCAAACCTTCTAATTACTCCAAGAATAATTATTCAATAATATTAAACGAAACACCAGAAACCAAATCACTCTATCTTTCGGATTTCCCAAAGAAAAAAGTGCGATGTTAGATCATAGTATTTAACTTGAACAGTGCTGAATAAAGTTTCGTTAAATTAAGTTGTATTCGAAATGTGGCAGAATTATATAATGTACTGTGTGTGAAACCTTTCATAATAGTTTCCTCTTTTTATTTCCAGACGACCTACTCCGACAAGGGACCTAAGGTAAGTTTTCCCTTCTTACTCCAAAAATAGTATTCAATAAAATTATATACAACATTATTTCACTAATGTGAATAATATTGACATACCATTAACTTGTTTTTCAGCCTGAAGGAGGTCGCTTCTTAAATTATGACCACGTAACATTCTGGGTGGGAAATGCCAAGCAGGTAAGTTTTAATTTACGTCACGCAATAGTGCATAATCTACACTTATCCCCTTAGTGCAGATACGTTATTTTTTGTAGAACTTATCATATGTACAGTATACGAACAATGAACAATATTCGAGAAGACCTGTTGTGAGCAGGCAAAAGAGAGAAATATAGATACCAATGTTTACAAAAAAATTTTTGTCATCAGATACAAACTAAAGGTGTTCCAGAAAGCAAGTCAGATTTACTCAAACTTTTCTCGTGATTCCATGTGGCCCTGCAAATAATAAGAATGAAAATAATAATATCGGTCCACTCTTGCTTGTCCGACGAACTGTGCTCGCCTTTCAATATCTCACACTTCCCAATGCTGCTTCCCATAAAATAATAATATCGGTCCACTCTTGCTTGTCCGACGAACTGTGCTCGCCTTTCAATATCTCACACTTCCCAATGCTGCTTCCCATAAAATCAGACCATAGAAAGATAAGAGGGGAAGGGAGGGGAAATAGCATATAAATTTAACCTGTAACTTCTGTTTTGATATGTTGATAATTGTTTCAATTCATCTGAAAATGAATGTTTTAACCTTTTATTTATGGACGAGAAAAATATCTTCAAAAATATCTGTGCTAAATCAGTGGTTATACAGTAGATTTTGTTTTGATATTTTTGTAACACCGATCCTAACCGCGTCCTGTGAACGCCAAGAAATATCCTTCGTTGTTTTCATAACTCAGCACTCTACGAAGTTTACATAGTCCATTCAGTTGTGTGTACACGCCGCACATTAATTCTTACAAACTTTTATTTAACTTGCATTGTGTGTATATACGGCAGGTGTCTATCCGACCTCTTTGCACTGAACTGGCGTGCAGTCTGCCTGCAGTGCAGTACTGTTCGTCAGTTGCAGCCCAAAGTGTGGAAGGGGCCACCAGTGTTTAACTTCATTTTTTTTAGTCTTTTTAGTATCGCCTATTTTTTTTTTTTTTGCTTCACTGTTCATCAGGTTGCAGCCCAAAGTTTGGAAGGAGCCACCAGTGTTTAACTGCACAATTTTAGCCTTTTTAGTCTCACGCATGTATAAATAAATGTATAAATAGTTTACCTGTATAATAAAAACAAAAACATTTTTGAAACTAAAAATTGAAAAAATAAATTTACTATAAAAACCATTTATAAGCAACATTTTATTTATAAATGCGCTAAAGAGAGATAAATAATTATAGTAGTTACAGAATTTGTAGAACTTGTATGACGTGGTTGAACAGCCATAATAAACTTTAGCACAAATTGATATTTTTGTATCAGTTTGTATTTAGTATATAAAGCTTGGCACCAGTAGTTAAGAGCCTCATTTTGCTTGCGCCAATGAGTCATACGTTCTATATTGTGAAATGTTAAGATTCTTACTCAATGTATGTGCTTACTACGCTTATGAAAATTAGGTATGCGTTCTATATTGCGTCAAGCTTTTGTATACTAAATATAAATTTACACTAAATATAATATATATAATATGTATAAATATACATATACTAAATATAAATCAAGTTTATTACGGCTGTTCGACCATGTCTTACAAGTTCTACAATTTCTGTAATTACTATAATTATTTTCTTTTTTTAATGTATTTATAAATAAAAGGTTGGTTTTTAGAAGGTTTTCTTGTAGTTAATTATTCTGGTAGTACAGGCTGTAAAGCTCACTGCCTAATGATCGTTCGTGTGGGTAACTGATTCTAAAATCATACTAGTGTTTTAAGTTGTGATTGGTTTATATAACTATAGACGAATACAAAGCCTGCAGCTTAATGGTTGTGACGACTTAACAAGTATTGTGTAGACTTAATTACTTTATATTTATAAGCAATATAGACTACTTGGTTTTTGCATGTCAGAATCACAATTTTAGTGTTTTTGGGACGTAGAAATAAAATAAACAAAAACATTTACAGAAATTTTTTTAAAAAGTAACTGAAATTTCATGATTTTATTCATTTTAAGGTTATGCTTAGCAACATTTATTTTACGAAAGTTTAGACTGCCACAAGTAAAAAAAAAAAAATGCAAAAAAAATGGCCATATTTTGAGTAATTTTTAAAATCTGCGGAAACGTTTCATAGCGTGAATTGAATGATTTCTCTAATTAACTCACTACATATTATTACAGAGTGAATCGTCTGATTTCGTTGAGTTAATTTATTTTTTCCTGCACGCCACAAAAACACAAAAATTGTGATTTTGGTGAAAACATTATGCTTAAAAATTTGCTTTTTAATTTTTCTCTGCAAAAATAGTATTTGTAAGTATTGTCTAAGTGGAGGAGTATTTCGCTCAAATGTAAAATAATTTTTGGTGACATTCGCCGTTAAGTACAGAACGCATCGTACAAAGTCTTATTTGCAACCCCTGACAGCATAAATTAAACTGGGTCTGTAAGGGTTATTGCGACAAACAAACGACTGTCGCGGAGTGATAACGTTTCGCTATCAAATTTTCTTCAAATTAACCTTAAATCTTTATTGAATTAAGTTCATTTAAAGCTATATGATATCATACGAACGTCATAATAGAAGTTATTTTCTCTTTCAATTTCATGAATGTGTCGTTTCACTTCAAGTTTTTCGTTTTGAACATGTTCTATATTTTCCTGAATCCAAAATTTCAATCGCCGATCACAGCTTTTCTGACAATGTTCAATAAAATAATGTAACAGAGTCGTGTGCACACATTTCGAATTTATTACAAAAGAAGGGCGCATATTTTTAAAAACAGAAATTTAAATAATATGAAAAACACGTGTTGTGGTTTAACCATTTATTTTCGTGTCGTGCATGAGTAGTAAATACTTCTAACAATTCACGTTCGGTATTTTATTTTTCACTGATTTAGTTTAAAAAAAAAAGGTTGTGATAAATTTTTATATGGAGATTTGAAAGCCTATTGAATGCAATTCATTGAAAGGCAAATTAATTGATTTTTTTTGTAGTTTAATCAATTGAATTGAGTTAATATAATTCAACCAATATTTGACCGTGTGAAATGGTTTTCAGCGTGCGTGTGTGCGTGCGTGCGTGCGTGCGTGCGTGCGTGCAGGTGGGTACTTACCTTTAGCAGAAGCATCATCGCCGCAGACGGTCGTTGGCCGACTGAAGTGTCGGGCCGCGCAGAATGGAGGTGCAGCCAGCTTGGCTAATTCAATATTCCCGTTGTATGCCGCGAGATTCTCTCCCCGACCTTCGGTTCTTCCGTTTATCCGTGGTTGATGGTTCACCGTTTATTTCGCACTTTCGAAAAACTCTACTTAGTATTTCGTTCTATTTATCCCCGCTGCATTTGTCTGCGTCACGTGGAAACTAACATTTTCGTACATGGGCTTGGTTCACATATGTTACAAACATAAATATGATGTTACTGCGCCGACTAAACTAAAACAAAACGGAACAAATTTTTTCGACCGGCAATTTGAACATTACACTTGCCCTCATAATAAAACAATAAGACAGGGGTTCTCATTCTGGTAAAGGGGGAGGGGGGGGCATGGTTCTCAAAAGATTGAGAACCTCTGCCTTAATACATTAAAGAATTTTTCTCGTTTGCGACCATCATTACTGCAGAAATATAAATAATATTTTACGAGAAACTTGTATTTTCAGGCTGAATTCGCTTGCACGATTTGTTATAAGCCAGCTCTATTTACGATTACGAGCAGTTGCAGTAGCCTCTTCATATAGATTGTCCTTGTGAATTCATACGAAATTAGTTTCAGTGCTTGCTTGTAATTTGTTGGTTTGAGAAACTCAGTGGTCCACAGCGATTTGGGTTCGATTCTCGGAGGGTTCGATTTCGGACATTCGCGTGAAAACGTAGCCAACGTCACCGATGCTTTGTACGTTACAACAGGGTGCTCTTATTACCCACCCTCCGTATTTTTATATACTCCCCTTTAGAACTATTTTATATCATCCCTTAAAGTACGATGGTCATCTATGACTCCTCCCTCAGGATGTTACTGCCTCGCAACATTTTCGGTGAAAACTTCATGTATCTGATTTTAATGTTTCCTTCCTAAACACATTTTATAAATGTCTTTAATTTTTCTAGAATATTATAAAATTATAAACTGAATTTATGATTTACTTTCTTCGGAAAACATGCACATTTCGCAATTTTTGAACATGCATTTGAAAGTCATTTTCCATGTGCACAGCAAACAGTTGCACAGATTTCTGTTTTTAAAATTTTAATGTCAAGAAGGCTTAAATTAATTCCTAAGGTATAAATGCTAAAGGCTGTTCACGATAAAGTGAGCACTTTTGAAATCAAACTTAGAAAAGTCACTGCTCCTAACTTCTTATATTTTAACGGTCTCACTGAGTGACATGTGCCCAGTAAAGTTGGTAACGATGGATGGAAAGTAGTTCCATATCTTAACGTCGAATAAAAAGTCTTAGGTGACCATTTTTGATAACTTAAATTATTTCTTTCACTTAATGTTTTTTAATACACCGATGTATAAAAATTACCAGATTCGTAAAATATTTTCTTTTCCAATAAGTTCACAATTTTTCCTGGCCGATGCATGAATAAAGTGATGAGGCCCACGGCAATGTTAATATTACACAAGGCGGAAAAATACACAACGTGCATACAAGTAGGTCTTAAGCACGGCTTTCAAAAGTGATAATTTTACCGCAAGCAGCTATAGTGACTTATGAGAAAAGGAATAAGTGCACTAATTGAAATTTCGCCTCTTAGAGTAGAGATAAAATATGACACCAAAGGTGCATAAATGGTAGTTTGTTATTCAGCGTCTTCATAATCAGTATTTTAGATGCTTTATTAAGGGATACTGATCCTTAATGTCTTTAATTTACCACGTTTTCGCCACGAGCCATACTTGAAGCTTTCCTACGTGTTTTCATTAACCAAGTGGTTGATGGCTGACAAGAAAATGCAAATGATTATTGTGTGTGAGTACAGAAGTGATCATATAAACAGCATTCAAACAACACCAGCTCCAGAAAAGGACACAAAGCAGTGTTCTATGTCCTGTCAATCTGCAGAACCCATTTCCGAATCTGTATCCCTGGGTTAAAAGGAAATCCTTGATGGCGGGGATGAACGCGTAAATATGTTCTCCTGTTAATAACATATTTTTCCAAACGCATTTCACCATTTAGTAAATAATGTGTGTCCTGAATTTTTTATATATTTTTTTAATGGCGTCCCTTTGCACAGGGTAGTTTGCCAAAGGACCACTACATGCCACATCAGCTTAACCGTATAACTAAAAGATACGCAGGCGTTATCCGGGACTCTAACCCAGATTCTGAGTCTGGAAGCGCCTAAGCGCATCGCCCACAAGAACTCCGTTCAGAAATTTTAATCTTTGAGTTTACAGCCAACCCGTTGCCACAAATCATCTCATAGGGCCATATTCGTAGTTGATATGTATTGGAGTCAAATCAACGCCACACTTGCAGTATTGACCTTATTCGAAACAACAGTGCAAATAAAGCTATAAAAATGAATAAATTGTTAAGATATTTAGTAAGTTAAGTCACTATACTATAACCTGGCTACACAAACTATGCTTGCGTCCCATACGCACGGCCCTGCACACACATTACATTAATTCTCTATTGAACTACGAAATCAAACTTGTGGTAGAGGCATTCAGATCTCGAGCAGCAATATGTGCACATTTGAAAAGAATAATGTTCGTCGTACGTTTTATCGCCTCTCCTTTTCTCGTTCACACGCAGCATGTACATTGCATCCCAATTTAAAAAAATAGTCAATTTGTATTGCTTAGCGGAGTAGCCGTAGTACATCTGAAATAATGCAGGACAACAAAATTCTTTAAACTATAATTAGTCGGTTCTTTTACTCACAAGAGCTATGGGAATTTCACCATTCACTTTACTGGAATATGGCATTATACAACTAATACGTGTAAGTATGTTGTTTGTATAAACATGTAAAACCTGCAAATCCATTATCTGCAGTGTAATAACTATCAAAATTAAGTCTTGTAACTGAATGTTATATTCAACTTGGTAACCCTTGGAAATCTTTACAATAATCGTATTTTCAGTCTGTAGTATCTCTGGCTGATGTATGTACAATGGAAATAAATGCAATGTAAACTATTGCATTGTTGTGTATGGTTCGTTGATAGTGCTATCTGAGGCTCTGATAATAATAAATAATTTTATTTAAACTCATTCATTCCTGCTTGTAAATAGGGATCACATGCGCTCGCCTTGTGCAAAAGTTCTCCGTTTGCGTGTAACAATTTCTGTCCCAGTGTAGGTAATGAGAATGTCTAATTAAAGAAAATTCACATTTAACTAGCTATATTAGTATTTTCTTGTGCCTAAATTTTCTTTCGTGTTATGCGGTAATTGTAAAATGGCAGGAACGTATTGGTATTTTCAACTTTACACTGTAAAAAATAATGTGAAAATTACCTGACAAGCATAAGGTAATATTCGAAAACTTATGAGGGAAACATAGTTTTCCTTACGGGCAAGGTAAAATTACGGCACTCTTGAGTAAAATTCACGTACATGGTAGTGGAAAATCCCATACATAGATGGGAAAATAACCTTACGACGTGTGGATCTCCTAGTCAATTTGTAACTATTTGATAATTGCAGCTTATATATTTTACCTTAAAATTAATTGCTATTGTTAAGTCATACAAGGTGTCCAACGTGGCGCTTTATATGTAAGGTAGAATTACCGCACTCTGGATTAAAACTCACGTACATAGCGATGGAAAATCCCATAAATGGATGGGAAAATTACCTTACGACGCGCGCATCTCTTCAGAATCGTCTCAACAGCTAAGTGGCGGGACGGTTGGAAGAAAAGATCATCTAACATGCTAATATTCACTTATACTGTATCGTTGCCGTCGTGGTGTAATGGATACCGTATCGGCCTGTCGTGATAGAGGCTCGTGGTTCGCGCCAACCACTAACAAGTGTTGAAGTTTCGGTTTCTATTCGTTAGAGGATATAGTTAGTTAAGAAAATTAACCGTACTAATAATCCGGTATATTTTTTAATATAATTTTATTAAACAATATAGTTAATTTTCCCTGGTATAGGATTTTTCCTCCACTTTGTCAGGTACTTTTTCCATACGATTAGGGAATAGCAGCCTACTTTACTTGTAATATAAATTTACTCTACATTGAAGAGGTAATTTTACCTTACATGTACAGGTAATTAGCTTCCCTTACATGTACGGGAATTCTACTTCAAACTTTTTTTACAGTGTACATAATGCTGTTTGAGACAGAAATTTACAATCATAGTTCGGATTTCATGCATATAACTGCAGAGTAAGGAAATAACTAAATTCCTAAAGGCATTATTTTTTTAATATTACGTTACGGAAACCTTCACCAGGAAAAAAAATGGAAGAATCCGATATATTGGGTGAGGCAGAACCTTAAATAATGAGTAGAGAACAGAACTATACGAAGCATGAGAAGGCTTTGAAAAAGAAATGAATTGGACATCACTACGCCAAGATTCAATTTCTGTTTCAGGCAGCGAGCTACTACTGCGCGAGGATGGGGTTCAAGCCGATGGCCTTCAAAGGTCTCGAAACAGGTTCCAGAAAGACAGCAGCCCATGTCGTGCACCAAAATAAGGTAAAAACATGTTTTTGGTAATTTTACATTTTGTGTGTATAATTTTTAAAAATAAATTAAGTACCTTTAAACAAATGTTCTTAATTCGGATTAATCCAAGTCTTTGGTGAAATACATGAATGTATGGCTTAATAAACATGATGATGGTGTTAATTTGCACGTTTTGAAGTACGTATTAAACCCTTAAATTAGATATATTTACTGCTACATGGTCTTTGCATGAACACAATGTCAGTGTAGTTGTACATTTGCCATTGTGTTATTTTACAATGATCATGTGTGTGTAAACTTGCATTATTTCCTCAGGTATCTGTGAGCATATATTTACAAATACAAATATTCGGTAATTTTACATTTTTACATTTTATGCTAAAACGAGTACAGTATTTGTAAATTTACACTAATGTTTCTAGGAATTCAAACATAATTAAAAGTATTTGTTAAAATATGCGATCTAGCGGTAGAAAGTAGAACTACTTCGAACCCCATTTATTTGTTCAACAGAAATACTTAACTTCCACTGATGGGATATGCTAGCATTTGCTTATAACTACGTATTCTATATTTGAAATCAATTATTATTTTGCGCCGGGACGTGCAAGGCGTCCTGACCTCTGGGCTATGTGTTCTTTGCGGTCTGGAGAGGGAAACTTCCTCAGCCCGCAGAGAGATACAACTGCTGCAACCGAATGGGTGGTATAAGGGCCCGAGCACACCCCCCGCTCTGAGCTTCGGCAATGATGAGAGAAATCAATTATTATTACCGCGGCTTTGCTGGTCTGACTGGCGGGCTGTCTGAGTTGCGCCGGGACGTGCAGGGCGTCCTGACCTCTGGGCTATGTGTTCTTTGTGGTCTGGTAAGGGAAACTTCCTCAGCCCGCAGAGAGATACAAATGCTACAACCGTATGGGTGGTATAAGGGCCCGAGCACACCCCCGCTCTGAGCTTCGGCAATGATGAGAGAAAAAAAAAAGAGAGAAGTCAATTATTATCCACATTTTGGAGATAGCGTCTTATAACACTGATAAACTACTAAGTTAAAAAAAACGGAGTGCAATAATGTGAAAATTATGTAGAGTTAGAATATGTTTAAAATATGGGGGGTTCCACAGCCCTATTAAACGTGTGCCAAAATGTTTACCTACGAAAACAAAACGTACTCCAGAGACGGTAAAATGAACACTTTTGAGGCTCTAGTTGCACTTTTCCTATGAGACATTTTTTTTATCCTTCCACCACTTTTTAAATTATATATTTCTATATAGGTAATATACACAGTGTATATATTTCACCGGACTCAAAAGTTAACGTCTAAGGCTACAATAAAATATCTTCATAGACTACTGTTCCAAATAAGTAGGCTTCAAAAAGTACTCACTTTACCGTGAATAGTCTATACAATTATATCACACATGATATAGATATTATTTTGGAGCCCTACAACATCGCTGAAAACGGTTTTGCCAGACTGCCGTTACCCGAACATAAACGAAACTATACGATCGTAGCCACATTGAACATTGGTACAACCATTCCACCAATAAAATGATACTGTCGCCGCTGCAAATACCATAGGTACACGCAGCACAAGAACACTGTACGTCAGTTCAGAGACTTGCGCTTAGCGGCGATGGCGCACTTGATGCACGTGGCAGTGTCGCCCTTATCGCTCTCGCTCTTCTCGGCGTCAACGAGGAAAAAAAAACTCTTCAGGTAGGCGAAGCCTTTGAGAACGAAGTGCCTTTACAATTTTCAATGTACATAATTTATAATTTAAGGTACGCCAAACCTCTTTTTTAGTAATTGGGGTGTGGTTGTGTTGGGGACACGGCCGTTTGTTTTGCGTGAATACGTCTACGTTGACGCGCTCGGATGCCTTGATGTATTTTTTACGTTCCTAGCACCCCTTCACTCGGTCATATGGGGTTTCATGGGAATCACTGGATTGCTTTTCAGATGCTCTTTCCAACCGTATACGGTTTCTGTATTTCGACTTGGCTTTTTAACGAGTATAGGCCGACATTGTGTTAAGTTTTCTTAATTTTTTTACATTAAACGCATACAATTTCACCATAACAACGCCACACAAATGTTTTTATACACGCAATCGATTGATCTTGACGAGAGCTGTCGATTGAAACTCAAACGAGCGTCGTGCCTTCTCCTAGTCAAAAGCTATACTACGCGGAAGTTATGAGACGCGGCGAAACGAACTTAAAAATATGCGGTGCCCCATTCCCCGAACCCCCCCCCCCCCCCCCCGCCCTTCTCACCCGCCCGATGGTTCTCAGTCCTCACTCAACGTAACATATTCTTTGATCCTTTGCCAATCGAGTGGTGTAATTGAATTTAGAATGTAGACGATATAATTCGGAGCTGCAATGCCAAACTGTATCTCCCGTTTTTGTTATCGGATTTTCTGGATTGCCTTCCACTATGGTCGCAAATTTTAAGACGTATTCACGTCAAGATTGCAAAATGCGATCAAAAGCGGTATTACCATTTATGCATGTTCCTTTGCAAAAATAGCAGCAAAATTGTTTCTTGATTTAAAAAAAAAAAAAAAAAAAAAAAGCTTCATATTTGTTGCTTCTAATCAGTGTTAGCTATTGATTTTCAACATATTAACTGTGAATATGGAGAGCCATAAGAGTGTAAAGGGTCCGCACTATTGTTTTAATATATCTAAAATATTATTAGGTGAAATAGTGGCATGACTCAAGTACGCAGAAAATGGAGAGAAAAAAATCTAACGAAATATTTAATTGGATTGCAAGGGTTTTAACTTCATTCCTAGTAAAATATTTGAAAAATTAATAACAACGTTGTTGTTTTGACGTAACCAGAAATCGCTATGTAATGTAAATTGTGGCTGTAATAGAGTTTTGTTTAAACAATTTTATAGGCCAACATTCAAAGTTTAAATGATTATATGGTAAAACGTATACATAAACGAATCAAATAGAATGATAAATTTTTCCTGATTTCTTCATCATATACTGTATTAAGAATTGCAATTATTTTATTTTTCCTTTTGAATGAGCAGGTATTTTGTTAAATATTGCGTTAAATATTAAGATAAACTAGTTCTTAAAAGAAAAAAAAACATTTCATATGAAATATGAGTATCAAATATTTTACATGTGCATATCACATACACATATATACACATTTAGACACATACATACATAATGTATAGGGAGTATTTTGTGCTGGTGAAGTATAGTAAGTGTAAGTTGGGGATGACGTGGCGTGTGGTTGCAGATAGTGTTCGTGTTCGTGTCGGCGTATGAGCCGGGGAACGTCGAGCTTGGGGAACACCTGGTGCAGCATGGAGACGGCGTCAAGGACATCGCCTTCGCCGTCGAAGATCTGGACACCATCGTGAAGGTGAGCCAGGCGCCGGCGGCAGGCCAAGCCTACTTGCACGTCGTCCATGCCTCTCTTGCCTCATTCGTCCCGTGACCGGTAGTAGTAGTAGCAACAGGTGGCAGGTAGTGAGCAAGCAGTAGGTAATAAGTATTAGGCACTAATTAGTATGTAATAGTAGGAAGTAGTAGTATGTAAAGGGAGTAAGAAGTGGTAGTGGTGGTAGTAGCAGAAGGTAGGGGGCAGTAAGTAGTGGGCTATTAGTAGTGGACAATTAGTAGTGGGCAATTAGTAGTGGGTAATCAGTAGTGGGCAATTAGTAGTGGGTAATCAGTAGTGGGTAATCAGTAGTGGGTAATCAGTAGTGGGTATGTAGAGGTAGGTATTTAGAGGTAGGTAATTAGTGGCATGTAGAAGCAGTAAAGTAGTAATAATCAGTCATTACTAGGTAATAAGTAGTATATAGCAACCAGTTCAGTAATTATAATTAGTAATTACTAGGTAATGAGCAGTATGTAGTAAGAGTTAATTAGTAATAATTAGTAATTACTAGGTAATAAGTAGTATGTAGTAAGCAGTTAAGTAATAATAAGTACTAATTACGAAATAGCAATTGATTACTACCCGACGCATATCCGTGAAGAAACGTGACTGTGGGAACTATACTTCTGTACCCGCACCTCTCTTCAAACTGATAAAGAGACAGAAGTCAGCTGGGGTTTCAGTACAGTCGAAGATGAACTGACCATACTTTTGAGAATTCTACTTATGTACTTCCTCTTGTCTGCCCAATGTGCATCCTTCAGCTAAGAGCAAAAATAAACGGTACCATTGACCTAATAATTGGTATTGATGAGCCTCTCACGTGATAATGTGAACTCGTCAACAAATGAAAATACTTTACTGATATGTCAATTACCGCTTTAATAGGCTATATGTAAAATAAGATCAAAGAAGCAATTTAGTATTGATGCCAGTAAAATAATTATACTTCTAATGACAGTTGGTACTCTGAATTATTTTCCATTATTTCCCGCTAATATAATTTTAGACGTGTCAGTCATTAAGTTAACAGATCAAACTAAGTGTTATTGGGATGTTTATAATAATGAAATAAAATTCCACATTCCTATTACTATATTTGTGATGGATTTTCTTTCCTTAATGATGCATGTTAATGAAAATTCAAATTCGCAAAAAGAAAGAGAGATACTGGTAACTATACAAAAGCTGATCGCATTTTTGTTAATACCTTACAGAATAAAAAAAAGTAAATAAATTAAAGGTGTTAATTTAACAGCGAACCACTAGTTGCAGGGCGAGATTACCCTGGAGCAGCCCGCGTAGAGCTACCAATGTGAGAAGCAGTCCTCTCTCAAATCTCTCCCTGCCACCTTTAGCGACTGACCCTGGGCCTTATTTGTGTATAGTCATAGCAAAATAAACCTTTAGAGGGAATGGCAGTCTTTTGAATTCGGAAGAGTATTCGGATGGGATGTGGGGTATGCGCTGTATGAAACCTTATTCCCCCCCCCCCCCCCCCGCAAACATCCAGTGAAAACTGTCTCTTCCATTACATATTTTTACCGCTCCTTCACTTGGAGCCATCTGCAGCGTTTTGGTCGTAACATTAATGGGACCCCCAACCTAGAAGAGAAGCTTGTGTGGTGTGATAGACCAGGAAGATAGGTGATGTTGATGAACTGCACAGTATGACGGACTGCATTGTTCATTTTTACAAACGTGTACTAATGCTGTATTATATTGTTATATTTTTTAACGTTGATCGATCCTTGTGACATCATCTCTTGTCGCAAATTTTTTTTTAACTATTATATGATTCACTTTAAAACTACAGAATAAGATGACATCTCAGTTTTTATTTCATTGCGCTGTTTATTAACCAAGTCAACGTGAAGTTAGATTTGAAAACGTCACACGTTCGTGAGCTTATCGTGGGATACGAACTCGCAGAGTTGCCTTGTTTCCTCGGCGTCAGGCAGAAATTTCTGTGTGTTGCAGGTGGCCAAGCTGAGAGGAGCCAAGCTGGTCAAGGACATCTGGGAGGAGAGCGATGAAGATGGTAAAGTGAGGTTTGCCCAAGTGCAGACGGTAAGTGAAGAATCACGCTGTTAATAATAGCATACTTCGTAAATATTAACGCCAGGGGGTAGCCAGGAATTTTCTTCAGGGGAGAGGGAGATTACCAATTTCAATTTTTGTGAAAAATATAAAAGCTATAATATAAAAAATTGTTATTAAAAATTAATTACAACCAATAGGCTAATATGAAGAGATGGAAGCACAAAATGCTATAAACATCCTACATGTCCAAGAGGGGCCACAAAATACATATTACATTTTAAAAAAATTAAAGCCGTAATTCAATTTTGAAATTTATTTTTGAATATTTTTATTTTCTTTCGGGAGGGGGGGGGGGATATATGTCCCGTCATAATCCCCCCTCCCCCTTCGCCGACACCCCAACCCCCCGGCTTCGTCACTGCTTGATGCACTACGAAAATGTGTACTTCAGCGACCATCCGGACGTGAATAAGGATTGCCGGTATGCATTACAGCACGGGCTATATTGCCACAGGGATACGCTTCTCCAAAACTTTTCCAGCACTTGTCTTCGCAACGCTGTTAAACCTCCCCACGAGCTCACAGCTTGCATGTATGAGGCACTGGAGTACATCACTTCGCCTCGTCTATATGCAGAAAGTTCTGAACTGGTCTTCTGGTTCTCAGCCGTGCAGTCATGGGTCTTCAAGTGACAACTATCGCTTTTGAGCTAGTCATAAAAACATAAAATTCAAGATTTCAAGTATTACTTTGTATCATTATATTCATCCTTAAATATAATTCTATAGATGTAAATTTTATTTTTCCCCCTGGATAAAATGCATTTCAGAAAATAATAAATAAACGATACCTAATTGCTTATCGTGGCCAGACCTAACGAAAGAATGTGGAGTGCTTTGTAAATTAAAAAACCTATATCCCTAAAGCTCTCCACTCTTCTTCAAGCTCCGCGTCTGGCGCTACTTTTGGAAGAAGCCATTAATTGAAGGCCAGTTTTAACTTACCAAGTAGTTCGGAAATAGCTGACGTTTACGTACCTCAAACATTTTTTTTGGAATAGAGTGAACATCTCCATCATCCAGAATCATCTCCGTCTGCAGGATCACATCTCTGCTAATGATTTCCAAGGCTCTCAATTCCGCGTCTGGAGAAACACAGATCCCGTCAAGCAAGGTAGTTAACGGAAGGCACTTTTTGAACTAGCCATGTTTTTAAACGCACTGTTTTACAGGAATAACTTTTATTAATGAACTTAGTCTGAAAGTGCTGTCCGGGAAATACGGAGGGCGTAGGATTAGCCTACTTTGTACCACATATCATTAAGCTACTGTTTCGTAATTTTTGCCTCTTAGTGTTTGGCGTTGTCTGCAAACAACAGAAAACCCTTCTTGTTCACAAACGACGACTGCTTTTTACTCAAATGCTGATGCATTTCTTCAGTTCACACACAGTGCAAGACAATGGTATTCATCTCGCCAGGAATATTGAACTTGTAATGGACAACAAACTGTGCTGTCTGTCACACTAACAATAATTTAAAGTTGAAAAATTATTAATTAAGAATTGTACAGTTGTAACCGGGTGGTCTCCACGCCAGGCCACAGTTGATCCACACCTCCTGCGTCCCTATCACTTCAGGGATCAGGAAAAAGGTGGTAAGAAAACATTACAATCCTCAAAAAACATCAAACAATAACAAATCACAAATATGAAGGAGATTTTGTTATTTCATAATGCAATGCTTCTGTTCAGGATGGGAAAACCCAGGTATTGCCCATTCAATAAAAAAAAGCAATCAATCTCTTTGATTTTTGAGTTTACTATCAATGCTCATCAGTATTTCATACTTTTTTTATCTCCGTGATACAGATTGAAAAATTTGACACCAAAACATTCTTGCCAATTTTTACCATCCATATGATTTCACACACATTAAAAAATCCCAATATGATTTCCAACATTACATCAGAAAAAGCAATCGCACTATTCCTTTAAGAATATAAACACTTCATAAAAAATCTCAAAAAAAAAAACCTCAAAACACTACGATTTGTACAAACCACCAGATAAGACTTTTACTACTTTTTTCCCCTTGTTCCTTAGTGCTTAAACTCAGGTTCTCAAGAAAATGCCCATCTAAAAAAAAACACCTAAAACAAAATTCCAAAAACACTTTTATCTTTACAGTTTTCCACACTTCTTTTTATAAAAATCAGCTTTGCAAAATTTACATTTCCTTTATATTATATTATTTTTTCAAAAACATCCCTTTAAAAACCTAGTGTTCCCCTTACAATATATTTTAGTGTTTTTTTCCTTCTAGCTAATTTTACAATCTCTGGCTCTAATTATTACAGACACGCCTTTCTCTTCTTTAAGGCCGATATTACATCGTACGCAACTCACGACGAGCGAGTGAAATGGTCTCAAGGAAATCCCTTTTTAGTGAATTACACTCTTGAGCAGAGACTCAGTCAACCATCCACCTTGCATGCATTTCACACTCGGGCATCATTCCATCTTTCAAGGACCAGTGCCTAGGGATACTCTCCCTACCTATTCGGGACAAGTTAGATTTCGAAAACTAGTACGTTTTTATTACTTAGAAATTGGCCCACGACCTATTTGACACATTTTACAGAACTCTGAACCAATAACAAATAACCAGGGAAATGTAATCCCAATAGCAGCCTCTCACTGTGGAAGAAAACATCCAATAAGCAGTTGGTATATGCGTGTGTATACAAACATGGAGTCTAGCCTATATGTAATTGAACTCGCGAATTTTTCCTGTCTCTACAAATAATGCATTATTAAGTTGAATTTCGGTCGAGAGGGTTTTCAAGTGCCAATGCTTATCTTTCCCTCTCTCTCCTTAGTCATAGGTTAACTATAGGTACACTCAGAGTCTCTCTCTGCCGCGGTGCATACCTCCTTGCACGAATTCCTCTCCTTTTAGGTATATGGGTCATAGACCTAGGTCCCGTTCCAGTAGCAGGAATGATAGAACGTCCGGAAAATCGCGAGATCGTCTAATTTTTTGGTGATAGCAGGAAATACGAAGTTTTTGCTGAAAACTTTTGATTTTACATTACCTTTCGTATATTTGCTACTGGAGCTTATTGTAAATTCAATTTTCTACACACATGAAATTATCAGTATTTTTTAACTACTTACTCAAGCAGTGCAACTGTTAGTTCTGGACTGATGGCGTCGATTTTAGCACTAGAACGGATTCGCTGTGATGTAACCATTGATTAAGGAATCTAGGGGTAAGTCAAAATATATAATAAATATGAAAACGGAAAAGGCCAAAAAAATGAGGTATTTTCAAATTTGCTCGTGAGATTAATTTATTGGTAATTAGTACTGGAATTTTTGTATAATTGTTACAACTTTAAGCACATGCACATTTGTTTCTAAATATTCATAACGTGCGTAATTTTCCGGAAAAAATTCCGAACTTTTTTCGAAGAAACTTACGAGTTTTCCTATCTGACATCTGACAACACTGTCAGGTATAGGCTATTTACGGTAGCATAAGCACTTTTGAAAGCCGTGCTTAATACCTACATGTATGCATGTTGTGTATTATTCCACCTTACGTAAAATTAACGTTGTCATGAGACTCATCAGTTTATTCATGCGTCGGTCAAGTGAAACTGTGAAATTATTACCAGAATATTGTTGCGTGCTGCAGCTGGCGCCGACTCCACTGCCCACGCCGTAGTCAGAGACCCACCTCGCCCTCCCCTCTTCCTGGAACGATGCGCTCGTAGCTGTCTGCACACCTTCTGGGAATCCCGTGAATGCCGACAGCGGCGAGACTTGCTGGCGTCACAGACCTCCTCTCGCCTGCTAGAGTTTCGGATACGTTTAGCGACGACGCAAGAATGTTCTGGTGAGACTGGATGGCGCCTTAGCCCTCCGCGACGCATCACGCGAGTTGGGGAAGATTCTAGGTGGCATCCTAAGACACAATATATACTGCCGCAACTCAGCCGCCGGCAGTCTTTGACGGAGGCCGCCTGGCCGAGTGTGCGCGAGCGAAGTAATTTGTGGACGACTGGAGATTGCGGGACGACGGCGAGTAAGGTGTTCGTGGCTTGAATGGACGAGAGGCCGTGAAACCGACGAGTAAAGCCTACTGTGGGTGAGGGCGCTTGGAGGACTCTAGAACATTGCAACTGGTGGGACATGGACTAGACTTATGTGGGACTGAATGGAAGTATAATACTGATTTTATTGTAGGTATTCGAACTGTCAAATATAGACGCATAAATTATAAAATAATTGAATAGGTTGATACACTGTATATTGGAACTGATCTTTAGTTATTTAATTCGATTGATTTCTTTGCGAAATTATAAATTAATTGATGTAAATTGTGAACAGTAAGGGATTTCAATTTATTGTGAGAATTTCAGTTCAGAGAATTTTGCTGTAGTTACTGTAAATAAAATAAGGAAATTATTTATTTATTTATTTGATTAAGACCTCCATCCCTTAACGAACTTTGTATAGCCCACTTAATTTCTAGAGAGAGAAATTGTAACACTGGTGTCAGAAGTGGGATGGAGGCATTTTATAAAAACGAAACAATCAAATATTCGTAATTAGTATTTGTAAATATCACAATATTTGAGCAATAGACCAATGAATTGTTTCGAAATTTTTTTTAACTGTTAACTAGAAAAATTTTGGCTGACATGGAAGCACTTCGTACCTTGATCGAAAAAACTGAGTGGTCAAATAAGTAATGTAAATAATCAGATTAGTAGTGGTAGTGAATCTGTTATTAGTGTCAGTGAAAATGTAAATAATATACAAAAAAATAGACATTGTTAGCGAAGTAGTAGACAAGAAAATAGACAGTGTTACTGAACTTGTAGACAAGAAAATAGACAGTGCTAGCGAAATAGTAGACAAGAAAATAGACAGTGTAAACGCAAATGTGGATAGAAAAATAGACAGTGTAAATGAGAATGTGGACAGAAAGATAGAAGGTGTGAGCGAGTTGGTGAACAATAAAATAGACTGTGTGGACAAGAAGATCGACAGTGTGAGCGAGAGAATGGACAATGTGAATGATAGGATGGACAGTGTTGAACAAGAAATGAAACATGAATGGCAGGGTTCTTGCAGCAGCAGGGGAGACGACATGCAGGGGCGGAAGAGGAGCCGAGATTGGTGACCACCGAGACGACAAGTGCCGGCAGCGAGAAGAAGGTAGAGGTCGCCGCCAGTGGAGCTATCGCAGAGGAGACGCAGCCGTTCTGCAGTTTGGGAACGCCCCAGCCAGGGGTGGGTAAAGGCGTCACAACTAAGCCCGCCCCTACGATAGACAGACACCTTGGCGCGAGTAGCGGCACCAGTTCGAGATCGTGGCCACCCTGAATGGTTGGACTGAAGAGCAGCGGACCTGGCGGATATACTGAGGCGACCAGCATTGAGCATACTGCAGTCGCTGCCAGAACGACATCGTCTGGAATACTCCACATTGATGTCGGCTTTGGAGCTGCAATTCGGCGACCGGTACCTGCGACACGCCCACCATACCCAACTGCGAAGCCGCATTCAACGACCCGGCGAACCACTACAGGAGCTGTGGCAGGACACCGCACGGCTGTCGCGCCTGTCTCTGGAGGGATGCTCGGAAGTGGTACGAGATGTCATCGCAGTCGGCTTCTTCGTCGACGCTATCGCTGACACCGACGTGCAGCAGGTTGTGCGGTTAGCTGTGTCTCACACCATGCAGGATGTTTTGGCCCGAACACTGGAAGTAGAGTCGGCACGGCAGTCATCAGTGCCCCGACATCCAGTGCGGGCAGTGATGCTCGATGAAGGGGAGGACGACAGCGTCAAGCGGATATTGAAGGACTTGCAGACGACCATGAAGGACATCACCTCCAAGATGCGCACTACGGAGACTCGCCACCCCCACCCAAACGGCCGGAATGTTGGACATGTGGACAGCCGAGGCATCTAAGAGCCAACTGTCCTCAGCAGCAACAGCAGCAGCAGAAGCAGCAACAACCAGGGAACAGGCACCAAAGGGGAGCGCAATGTCTTCGGGAAACAACTTGTAAACACAAGTCTTGAGAGACACAGATCGGTGATTGCTGGAGAGAAGGCCCCAATGCTCTTGCAGGTGTGTTCAATGAAACAAGACTTCAATGCCATATTGGTGGAGGGGAGCCTAGATGATGTTTCTTGTCAGATGGTCGTTAACACTGGAGCGACTATAACAGTGGTAAGACCCGACATTCTTGGGCCTTCCCTCTAGCGATCATCCAATCACTGCTATTTAACAACAGTAACAATGAGTGCATTTTGGGTCTTTATGTTTTACGTAAGCTGGGATGCTGTACTGATACTCTACTGGGGGTGTTACGTGTAGGTAATACCGAATTGGTAGTGTCAACACGACGAGATTTATCTTCGCCAATGAGCTGCCCAGTAGTGTGTAATCAGTCAACTGTGCTCCCTGCTTCTAGCGAAGTTATTCCAGGCAGATGCCAGGGAAAATTTGTCAGGCAATTGGACATAATCGAACCAGCCCAGGACAGTGGTATTTTACCCGATGGTGTCATTATAGCTAGGACATTGATTTCTTCAAAATCGGCCAGTTTGCCTGTTAGGATAATTAATTTGTCTGGCTGAGCTGCCCGTCTTGAAGAGGGGGCCACAATAGGGTTTTGCAAGCAGGTATCACGGGTACGTCCAAATGTTCCAGAAGCTTCAGTCACAACCTACTGAATGTCCTCTTCCAGATGCTCTGGGGTAACTGCTGACAAGAACAAAAGAAAACCTCAACCGGCGACAGGAGAGGGTAATTTCAGAATTGTTACAGAGAAATAGTGGTTCTTTCTCCTTCCAGCCCAATAACCTTGGCAGAACTAATGTTGCATGCCACCACATCGACACAGGGGATATCAGACCCATAAAGCAGTCACAAAGGCGACTACCACTATCTTCATACGAGGTCGTTGACGGTATTCTGAAAGAGATGGGGAATTTAGATGTGATAGAGCCATCAGTCAGTCCATTGTCTTCTCCCATTGTGCTTGTTAAAAAGAAAGATGGCTCTATTAGATTTTGTGTTGATTACCGCCAACTTAATAATGTTACCAAGAAAAATTCTTATCCACTCTCTAGGATAGACGACGCCCTGAATAGCATAGCAGGTTCACAGTGATTTTCTACTTTAGACATGAAGAGCGGGTATTGGAAGTGCGAGGTGGCCCAGGAAGACAAGGAAAAGACTGAATTTTGTGTCCAAGGGAAAGGAACCCGACAATTCAAGGTTATGCCCTTGGGCTATGCAATGCCCCTGCCACCTTAGAAAGACTAATGGAGAAAGGTTTGCCCTTAGATATTTGTCAGGTGTATCTAGACGACATTGTGGTTACAGGAAGAACTTTTGAAGAACACCTGGCGTGCTTAGATTCTGTGTTTCAAAAAGTGACTGTGGCCAATCCGAAATTGGTTCCCAAGAAATGCCTCCTTTTCCAAAAGAAAATTAATTTCTTGGGCCATGTTGTATCAGCCCATGGGATTGAAACAGACCCTGAGAAGACCAGAGCAATAAGAGACTGGCCTCTATCAAAGGATAAAACTGAAATTCGAAGTTTTATGGGCTTATGTGCTTACTTCTGTCGATTTGTGCCTGGGTTCGTCTATCACCAAACATCTGCATGAATTGGCTGAGGCAAAAAGAAGATTTTGTTGGTGCCCAGTGTGCGAAATTGCTTCCAATAGACTAAAGTAAATTCTGATATCTTCCACAGTACTGGGCTTCCCGAGTAGAGAGGGTGAATTTATTCTGGATACTGATGCTAGTGATGTTGAAATCAGGGCTGTATTATCTCAGATCCAGGATGGAAAAGAGCGGCCATTGGAATACTTCAGTAAGGTGCTACACAAGCCCAAGAGGAACTAATGTGCGACACGCAGGGAGCTTTTGGTAGTGGTGAAGGCAATTGCACATTTTCATCCATATCTTTGTGGCAGACACTTCATCCTAAGAACTGATCATGCTGCACTACGCTGGCTACTAAATTTCAAGAACCCTGAAGGTCAAATAGCTCGGTGGATACAGCACCTGCAAGAATATGACTTTGAAATACACCACAGGTCTGGATGCCTTCACAGCAATGCAGATGCATTCTCCAGGAGACCATGCAAACCATTATGACGTCATTGTGAACGCCAGAAGGAGAAGGTTGGTGTATCGTGGAAAACAAGGAGGGCAAGAATTTAAGGCCCTGTATCTGGTGATAGGTCATCTACATGGGAAGAAAAGGACATAAGAAATGATCAGCTAAGTGACCCCACCTTGCGTCCAATATTGGATTGGAAGGAAACCGGGCGTCGACCGAGATGGGAGGAGATATCTAGCCTAGGTGTGACATTCAAGTCATACTGGGCACAGTGGAATTCCCTTGTAATAAATAATGGTGTGATTTACAGGAATTGGGAAAGTAACGATGGGAGACAGTCATTTACAATTGGTGCTACCAGAGTGCCGAATCCCAGAAGTGCTAAGAGAACTGCACAACACAGCAGCAGGTGGTCACTTCGGTTTAAATAAGACACTTGACAGAGTCCGAATGAGATTCTATTGCCTGCATCGACGGCAGGATGTTGAGAAGTGGTGTCATCTGTGTGGTGCATGTACTGCAAGGAAGAGTCCGAGGGTTAAGGGACGCGATCCCCTCCAGAAGTAAAATGTTGAGATCCCATTCGAGAGGATGGCAGTAGACATTCTCGGACCCCTACCAATCACCGAGAGGGGAAATAGATACCTTCTGGTAGCACAAGACTATTTCACAAAGTGGGTAGCACAAGACTATTTCACAAAGTGGCCCGAGGTCATACCGGTGCCAAACCAAGAGGCAGGCACAGTAACTGATGCTCTTGTCGAGCATGTTTTCTCCAGGTTCGGAGTGCCACTGGAGCTTCATTCGGACCAAGGACGAAATTTTGAAGCAACTATTTTCAAATAAGTAACGAAGATTTTAGGAATAAAGAAAACCCGAACCAAAGCATTAAACCCTCAGTCAGATGGAATGGTTGAGAGGCTAAATCGTACCTTGGAACAGTATCTGGCTATCTTTGTAGAAGACAATCAGAGGGATTTGGACTCTAAGGTACTCTTATTTCTCCTCGCATATCGCTCGACGGTCCACGAGTCCATAAGGGTAACACCTTCAAGATGGTATTTGAGAGATCTCCGCCTACCTGGTGACCTGCTGTTCGGACGTCCAGTGGAGGAAGAAGCAGCCACTTCAGAATATGCTATTAAGTTACATCAGAAGTTAACCGACATTCATGAGTTTGCCCGGAGGCACCTTCACATTAACAGTGACAGAATGAAAACACGATATGACTGAAGAAAACCTGAGGAGACTTTTCAAGAAGGAGAGCTGGTGTGGTTGTACAACCCTCTAAAGAAGAAGGAATATTGCCCGAAGCTACAGAAATGCTGGGAAGGCCCATACAGGATCTTGAATCGGATAAATGATGTGGTCTACAGGATTTGCCGATAGGGCTCTTGGGCAAAGCCTAAGGTTGTCCACATCGACTGACTTGGAGCTGTACGAAGGTCCTGATTCCGTAGTCTGTTCGGGATGAACAGATTTAAGGAGAGGGCAGGGTTACGTGCTGCAGCTGACGCCGACTCCGCTGCCCCGTGCCATAATCGGAGACCCACCTCGCCCTCCCCTCTTCCTGGAACGATGCGCTCGTGTTCTCATTTTTACACTTCGGTGCTTAAAAAAACAGAAAGCCAAAGAAATAATTTATGTTACCACAAATGGTTATTTAACAGTTTTTATTCAGCGTTAAGATATGGAATTACTTGCCATCCCTCGCCTCCCACCAAGGCGAACCGGGTTCAATACCCGGCCGGGTCACCGAATTTTCGAAAGTGGGAATCGTGCCGGACGATGCCGTTAGTCGGCGGGTTTTTTTTTCGGCATTCTCTCGTTTCCCACGCCCCTTCATACCTCCGCCGCTCCATATTCACTTCAATCGCCCTCATCGGCTCTCAAGACCTCGTTCTTAAGAGCTGTCAAAATCTCTTCACTTACTTCTCATCCATCGTTGCCAACTTTACTGGTCGCTTGTCACTCAGTGCGCCCTTTAAAATATATGCAGGTAGGAGCGGTGACTTTTTCTACTAAGGTTGAATTCAAGTGTGCTCACTTTATCGTGAACAACCTTCAGGTAGTACGCTGCCACTGTGTGTGGTTTTATTTCTTAATATTAGGTGCTCGTAGGTGCTGCACCTTCGTACACGTTGTAATGTCCTGTTTGACGACGAGATTTGTGAATTTTAGATTTTTTGTATTTCAGAATTTTTTTATTTATTTATTATTTCTAATTTTTGGTGTTTTGTGATATTCACTAGCTACACAGGCTAGGTTTCCAAGGCCAGATATGCACTTTACGAGGAATTAAGAAGTGAATAGTTTCTAGTCCCTAACTCGGAACCCACACTTCTAACACTTGGATAAGTGTAGGTTAAGGGAAAAGATTCGTGCTGTTGTGCTTTGTCCTCAGCCTCCTGAGGAATACGCATCTGGGAGAAATAAATTATGCAGGTTTTTAGTACGGAGTCTTTTCAAAACAAATCTTAATGTTGAGGAAAGTGAATAGATCAGGAATACAGAAATTTTATGGGTCATGTATCCAACTGTAATATTTTTTAATATTTTCGCTGATGTAAAATATAATTGTCAAAATACAATTCTGTGCGTCGGAGGTAAAGGGTACTAAGTCACATATATGGATTACAGGATTACTCTTTGACATGATACTACGATGGCAGTACTTCGTACTGGCTAAATGGTTTATTATTCCGTATAAAAAATAGTGCTTGGCACCTCAGAAGAGAGCGTGACAAACACAATAAGACGACGTCAAAACTACGGTTTTGTAAAATGTACATAATGCACTTTACCTTTGTAATAAGCTATCCTTTATCACGATGTGTGGTGGTGTGTTCCAGTTCGGTGACACTACCCACACCTTCGTCGAGAGGCTGAACTACAGCGGCCTGTTCCTACCCGGGTACAAGAAGTCTTTGGAGGATGACGTCCTCGCACACTCACTGTAAGTCTTACTGCTTCTCTCATATTTCACTGAAAGCATAGGCAGGCATTTTGTCAAATTCTACCACACATAGGCTCTACTGCATCAGTAATTTGCGACCTGACAGGCATCACGCTTCAGGACTAGTACTTTTTTTTCTGGTTTCTATAAAACTTTGAGGAAAAATTCCTCACTGTATCTACTTACAAATCAAGGGCACAAAAAAGCACAAGTCCAATGATCCGTAGACTAAACCACGTGGTCCAGCATATACTTTCATCGAAGTCATATTTAAATATGTGTTTTAGCAATTGGAGTGTGAATGATTGAATCTTTCTATAGTAGTTTTATTTTCAGCTTAAAACCTTCTAGGAAGTATTACTAATATTATTATCATTATTACAACTGTGATGCAACTGCTGTAGTAACATAACTGCAAAAGTGTTAAATTAATCATTTAGTAAGTCAGAAAATCCACTAAGTACTAAATTCATACGTAACAAAGCTTTCTTGTGTAACCCTAAGACATGCGTAGAAACTTCACCTAACCTACATTTTAAATCATTGCATACATATATTCCGAATTATGGTTGAGAGAAATTATGACATTGCATTCTGGATATACTATGTTTGTTCCATAATGAATTTTCAACTTTTATGTACTAATGAAGACAAACTTGCAGCTGAAAAGCGTATTGCTGTGGCCTGCGCACTAATTAGAGGGATTAGGGTAGCTAGATGGATAGAGCACTCCGATATACAAAACACTACTTGTATTAGTTGTTGAGAGTGGAATAAAAGTTATTACAAGATTCGCCCACAACGTTACTTTATGGACAAGGACTAACAAAAACTAACCCAATTATGTCTGGAATATCATTAGATGATTTTAAGGTGCTCTTTGACTCTGATGGAGTTCAAGTTACAGCCACGAGTATCCCAAATTCTCCACGATCTATCGAGCCCTACTTGATGTATATTTACCCTGAGAGTTGCGTCGTCGGCTACGTGAAGATCCCCTCGACTGTGGGAGCAGTCAGGCGTCGAAGTGGGGCCACTGCCCTCGCGGTCCTCCCTCGTAGTCGTCCCTTGGGCGACTGGATCAAGATGGCCGCGAGCCGCCATTGCACCAGCCTTATATAGGGGCAACCCCGGCCTCATTGCCCTTCCCCGAGGAAATATTTTCATAACAGCCGAGCTGGCTTGTCGATGTCGCGCCATCCTGCGCTCTCGTATGTCGCTTGCCAGCCCTGGCTACTGGTAACCACATCAGTATGTTAGATAACATGTCTGAACTTTCCACAGTATGTCACTTGAAAGAATTATTTTTAGTGACACATGTAATACTCTCGCCTAAATGTCTTTCGGTTAACTTAAAAGCACCTTGCACACTAAACCTCACAACAAAAAATTGCAACACACGGGTAGCTATGGCTTATCCAGGCTTCAAATACAGTAGCTCTGATTGAAACGTCACGTTGGCTAAGCTGTTCCAGTCTCTCAGCACAGAACACTGAGTTTTGAAACAATTTTGAGATGCAGAATGTTAAGCTTAGCCCTTCTGATTCAGTAATGTAACTTATTGTTCTGAAAAGAGCTCATTTTGTTTTAGAGTTATCTTTCACTGTTTGTCCTTGAAAAACAGGGCACATGTTTGAAATATTTATGGAAGCCTGTTGCTTTTTAAACTCGATACATATAGCGCCTTTTCACTTGAGAGGGTTCATCATAGTGGCTGAAACTGTACTCTATAAAGTCTTGAAACTTGTGACATGGCATTCGGTATTTCATGAGCTTCCATTTTATAATAGGCCGCCAGTACAAAATAGTTAGATTGACGACTCAGCAGTGAATAGGATATTATCTTGTAATATTTGAGTAAAATTTATTTTATTTCGTGATAGAAATTAATACGTGTTTTCCTGGCAGACAAGACGTAATTCCTACAAGTTCTATAAAGCGTCTCACTGTTAGATTGCAGTGTGCGGTGTAATGGACATTCACTCTCTTTTTCCAATGCACGATTTCTGTCTTTAACGCTGTCCTTGTTCCTGCGGGCGCTGTTGCCTGATAAGTTACTTTTTTTAAACTTCGAAAAAGAAAACTATCTACGTTGTGTGCGCGCCTTCCCATCACAATGATAGGGTTTGTCACAGGCTTCAGTTTCAAAGGAGCCGCTTAGCTTTGCGTCGCAGGATTGGATTCCTTAGCGAGTTGGCAGGGAGGTAAACACAGGCCGTTTCCTTCATCACCCATTTGTTTCTCAGCTTGCATCACAAAGCTGAAGCAATCTACACGTGAGCCGGACTATAGTTTGGGATTCCTTGGATTTGCTTCTCTAGGACCATTTTCTGCATTTTGCAATTTTAATAAAAAGGAATTTTGGTTTATTTATAATTGCCATTGCTGAAGAATGTAAGACAAGCTTGTATTATACAGAAACTACGTACCTCACTTGATAAGCAATAGGGCGTGTTTACAAAAAAGGAAAAATCACAATAAGAGCCTGAATATAAAGGGCGAAAGACAGGCCTCTCTATAGAGTCGGTGACCCTAACATGAAGATGTGTGTAGTCTGCTGCCAATCTTAAGCCGAAGCAGAACTTGCCAGCACGTGATGAAAGTAGCTGCATTTTTGTGCAATTGGCCTTTTTTTTTACATTTCACTTCACACATATTATAACATGGACCAACTGAATAAAACCTGGACTATGTATGTATATGAGTTTTCATGGTTATGCTGAAACTAATGTGGTCTTTCTTTTATTTTCAGACCTCCAGGAAAGCTAGACTTCATTGACCACGTGGTTGGAAACCAGCCCGATCTTCAGATGGAAAGTGCGGCACAATGGTGAGGATACTGCCACATCTGTTATTACAAGTTAGCTTCTCATTGAACATAAAATACAGTGATGCCAAAAATTTAAGTACGAAGTGTCGAAATTAAAATAACAGAAGAACGAACAGGCAGAATAGACAAAGACCTACCAGGAGATCGCCTAGAGAGTGGTACAGAAGGGCATGCGCATATATGCGTCATGGTGTACTGTGGGCATGTGCGAAAAGTATAAAGCACGAGCGAGATTCTCGCTACATTGTAAAAAATTATGCATTTACCCATTTATAAAGGGATGCATTCAAAATGAGTACTTGGAAAACCATTTTCATATTATATCTAAATAAAAGATAATATATCTTTTTTATTAAGGAATATGTGGTGGATAATTTTTTGATAAGTGGGTTAGTCAACAAACAAATCAACAATTTTATAAATTTTCGGTTTGTTCATTTCAAAGATTACACAGCTAATCAGACATAATTCCGTAAGGCATTTTACTGTTTCAGGCTTTCCCCAATAACAGGAACTAAACCATACGTAAAGATCACACTATAGTACAAGAGCCAGTGAGAGATCGACTTACACCCATCTGATAACCAGATGACTTTTTTTTTTTTTGAAATTTTATTAATTAATGAACACACCTATGATAGCTTGCCTATTGCAAAGCTGCCATGACTGTTTTTAATTAAATTAATTTTAATTACTTTTTTTCATCACCTTCTCTCTATTGATAACCAACCAAATTTAGTCCCAAATGTTAATTTTCTGTATGGAGAATATGCCAAGGTAAGCTTGCTTACTTATTTCCGGTCATAGCTACCTGGCAAGCAGGTATGAACAGGTAAATCAATATAGGTAACTACACCGAGCTGATAACCAATCGAAATTGGTATCAAAATAAATATTATTTAATAACAAATATAATGGTATAGGCTTGCCTGCGAAAAATCGGCCATAGAATATTATTGCCGTGCGTTAAAGTTTTAAAATCGGAGCAATTAAATATGTGCGAGAGAGAGAGTAGAGCGCCCGAAGTCTGTGCGATAGAAGATACAACATAGCAGCTGTGCGAGACGTGTCCGTTGAATGTACTAGAGTGCGCATTTTATGTATTTATTTAATTAATTATTCTGAAATTAGTAGACTTCTAAAAATATTTTGGATTAATATGAAAAATAAATTATAACCTAAACATGTTTTTAAAAAAATTATGCTTGTATCTTCTTGAAATTTCGAAATGGGACAAAATTTCTAAAAAAAAATTTCTCACAATAATTTTTTTATTAAAAAAAATTTTTAATTTGTCTGATGTCTGTTAATTTCTGCATTCATGATTATTATATACCTATCAATAAATTTATTTTATATTAATGTGATGATTATATTCGAAATAAAGTTTATTATTCGCGACTCCAAATTAATTTTTGACAGTAAATAAACGTTGTATCCCTTAATCGCATGAAAAAGAGCATGCGCACTCGGGTACATTCAACGGACACGTCTCTCACAGCTGCTATGTTGTATCCTCTTCTATCGCACAGACTTCGGGCGCCGCACACGCGCAACGCACACGCACACGCACACGCACACACCACACGCACACACACTTAATTGCTCCGATTTTAAAACTTTAACGCACGGCAATAATATTCTATGACCGATTTTTCGCAGGCAAGTCTATACCATTATATTTGTTATTAAATAATCTTTATTTTGATACCAATTTCGATTGGTTATCAGCTCGGTGTAGTTACCTATATTGATTTACCTGTTCATACCTGCTTGCCAGGTAGCTATGACCGGAAATAAGTAAGCAAGCCTACCTTGGCATATTCTCCATATAGAAAATTAACATTTGGGACTAAATTTGGTTGGTTATCAATAGAGAGAAGGTGATGAAAAAAAGGTAATTAAAATTAATTTAATTAAAAATAGTCATGACAGCTTTGCAATAGGCAAGCTATCATAGGTGTGTTCATTAAGTAATAAAATTTCAAAAAAAATATGTCTCGTCTGGTTATCAGATGGGTTGTAAGTCGATCTCTCACCGGCTCTTAGACTACTAGAATCAAAATGTAAAAAATATTCTTGGTTTTAATAAGTTCTATTTTGATAACTGTGTGTTGTCACAACAACTTTGGTTTTTTCATACAGTGCTATTTTGTTAAAGTTACTGGTGATGTGGATCACACCACTTTGAGTTTGCCTTCTTGCAGGTACATGAAGGAAACTCAGTCCATAGTTCTCAGCTGTTGATGACTAGCTGAGTACACTTCAGTATGTTGTATAGCTTATTGTGTCCATGTCATGACAACTGGAAAATAATTATAGGCAAATGATCATTCCACACTGAACATTTTATGATCCAGCTTATACATTTTGTTTAAAGTTTTAATTTTTCAGGTGCATTCATTTGGTCATGTGGCCAACCACAAATAATTTAGCAACTAGCATACATGTAAAAATTATTCATCGATTTTTGTTAAAAGTTTCAATTATTTTCAGCCGTTGACATATACTTTTCATTGCTGCCTTTCTTACGACAATAAACATTCCCAATGATTAAATAGCTTAGAGTACTGATTAAATCATTTTGAGATTTATCGTGAAAATGTTGAGATATTTCAGCTTACAATGTTTTCAATAATAGGCCTTTCTAAATACATAACATGTGCAGTGATTTTCTTGTGAAAGATAGGTATCAAGTTTTAGAGTTATCATCAAATTAATGATTACAAGGAACTACAGATGAACATTTTGATCTGATGTTAAGAAAACAAAATTATTCATATGTTAAACAACTTTCCTTTAGAAGATGAATTGTTATGGCGTCTACTATGATTAACTGGCGGTCAAACACTTGTATATAATTTACAAGAGATATGTTAATGTGAAAATTATTATATTTACATTCCTATATAAACACAAATTTCTTTCGTCATATTTTTCAGTAATTTATTTTATCTGGTAAAAAACTTTTGTATGAATTTTTTGCATGTTAGCTTTTTCGAGACATTTCAATATGGCAACCATTGTAAACGATTTCTCTAGTATTGACCAATTTTTTGACTAGTTCATTACAATGCATGTATGTACCAAAACATTATTTACGAGTTTAAAAGAGCTGGTGTACGATTAATATGTTTTTACTGTTTCTACATAATTTGTAACGCCACCCCACAGAAGTTAAATCTTTCAGATCCTTCTTAGTGTCACAAGTGTAAACCAGACTACTGGTTAATTCTCATACAGTTCTGTGCCATCTCTGCTCTAAAAATTATATACGCATTTTTCGAATAACATCAACGAACATTAATTTCCATGTTACAAAAAGTATGGGGGAAGGGGAAAAGTCTTCATTGATTAAGCGTAACTTGAACACGCATACATCATCTGATCTGTTTGTTGTGTTGGTCATATTAAAAACAAACAGCTTTTGTTTTGTTCGCTTGCAAGTAGATGCCAATAAATGAGCCAGCCCCTGGGAAAAAGAGGAGCCAGATAGAGGAGTACGTGGAGTATTACGGGGGAGCTGGGATCCAGCATGTTGCTCTCAACACACAGGACATCATCGGGGCTGTGAGTAAAACATACTGCTGCATTATTACTCTAAACTGATTGCAACTTTAATCTGTGCAAATCCACCAGTTGCAATATTTGTAAAATAAAAACAATTCATGATGTACACTGGTATATTCTGCCACATGAGCACACTTGTTTAATACACAGCACAACCTGTGCAGAATTCTCTCAGTATGGGGTCCAGAATAATCACCCTCCGCTTTAACGGAGAGTGTAGACCATTCATTGTTACTTCCAACTTTTCTGAAGTTTGCTGAAGTCCTGCTTTCAGTGTATTCCTCCACCCCATTCAAACAAAGCTTTAACAAGTCTAGAAGATTGCACGAAAGGGACAATGCACCGCATTTTTGCACACTTTGTTAATACTTTACAAGAGAAATACTTCTTACTGTGTGTTACCAACTCTCTGTGTTTATTCATATTAATTAAATGAAATATTATAAATTGCAGATGAAATAGGTATAAGCAAAAGTTCCATTTAACAAAAACATGAGATATTTTTTATTTTACCAGAAGTATAAAACGCTTCTAATAAATTAAATATTTAGGAAGCATCCAAACACGTGATGGGCTGATTTTTCAACTGTTTGATTCAAAAGTGTGAAAACACAGCGAATAGACAATATCCACCCAGCATGTTGTTGTGGCCTGGCTGTCCGCCTTCGCTCACACTCCAAGCTGTCTTTGTCGCCAGCCATGGACTAACGATAAGGTAGACTGATCTCGCTGGCTGTGCACAACCAATCTCCGTGTCCCAACATTGAACTGCTTTTCTGCCAACACGTATAGCGAAAACGGCATGGTTTGGATTTTAGGTTAGAAAACTGATATGTAAACAAATTGTTTGAGATGTGTGTATACTTCCTCTAACCAATTTGTAATGCAGTTTGATTAAATTAAAACTGGTAAAAGTATTTTATTTGTATAATAGTGGTTATCAATTAAAAATTAAGATGTAAACAAACATGTTCATCACTGTTCACCATGTAACTTTCACAGTTGTATTCTTTTGGGGTAGGTCAGTGTTGGGTACATGCGCAGAAGACGAATAAGCGGCCTACCTCATCTTTAGTCTACGTCACCAGTCGGCGGCCTGGCCTGTACAACTCATGTCTCCGTACGACTTGGTCCATTTTCGTGTGACGTAGTGTGGGGTGCGGAGTGGGGAGAAATCACGTGCCTGTGAACGGCATCTCGCATTTGGGGGTGACCAACGCCTTCCAGAAGGTCAGGGATAGTCTCCTTTCGTCACGAATCTTATGAACACAGAAGGGGGTTATCTGGAGTCATCTGTATTCTCTCTGATGAGTGCTGCGGTGTTTGGGGTTGACCCGGGCATTGGAGTGGAGGTGGAAGACCACAACAGACTGATAGACTGGTTCATTGGGCAAACTGACTGTTGTATAGAGAATTATACTACATAATTTATGTTAGCAGGATTAATTATTTGTTCAATAGAGTAATGTAATTAGATATTCAGAAGTACTTTATTAGTTTTACAGAGGATTGTAAATGAGTGAAACATAGTGTACTGAAGAAGAAATAGCTCTAGTGGATTTTTCTATAGCACTATAAATTAATCAAGAAATTTTATTTAGTTATTTAATTTTTTCCCACTAATGCGGCGATTCCCAGATGCATGTAACAATAACACAGCTGATAAAAAAATATGCCTCGACATTCCAGCCTATCAGAATGTTCTTTATGCAACTATCGAAAGGACAAAAATTATACTCTATGAGAAGAGGGGCAAATTGCTTTAAATGCAAAATTTTAACAATCGTGCTAGTTTACAGGTTTTACGACAGTTAAAGTAAATAAATGTGAGATTCGAAGCTGTTGATGTTACAATATTTATTTATTTTTTTAACCAGAGCACTTTGGCCAAGAACACTGTAATGTATAGAGGTTTATTAATGATTGTATAACTGCATATGTACTACTACCACCACTTTATAATACCACCAATTGGCATAAAATAAGTTTAATTTTTAATTAAATAATTCGAAGAATCAAAAAAGACATAACTATCTCTGCTTACAGACTGCACAAAAATATAGGTAGGCACTGTAAAATTACGCAAATTGATTTTAGAACAAGTTACGAGACTTCAAAAACATGTACATTTTTGTTATGTTTGCAAATTTATGACAGTTTATAAGACACGCCCAGGTGAACTCCGAGCCAATAACAGATATTCCAAGAAACAAGTGCCGAATTCCATGCCACCTGGCCTGAGGTAAAACAGGATAAACACTGGAGCAGCATCCAATAATTACGAAGTTGGGACTCGAAAATACATTGACCCGTGCACAGTCCAGGGGCGTAGCTAGGATTTCACTTGAAAAGGAGGGGGGGGGGGGGGGGGGGGGGGTTTGAGAGATTTAAAATTTCTGTTAAAAAAAAAGAAATGCTAAAACTATAAAATCAAAAAAATTATTTATTCATAAATTAGTTACAACCAACAGGCTAATATACAGAGAAGGAACTACAAAATGCTACAAACCTCCTTTGTGTTCAAGGTGAATTACAAATTTCTCGTACGTAAAAAAGTTAAGATATGTAAGTTTACTTATGTGAAATAAAAATTATTTATAATCAACGGGCTAATATACAGATATGGAACCACAAAATGTTATAAACATCCTTTATGGTCAAAGGGGATTCCACATTTCTTATATTAAAATTTTCATAACGTGGGGGGGGGGGGGGCATGTGTCCCGATATTCCTTCCCCCCTCTGGGTCCGCCCCTGGTGCAATCTATCCTACAGGTTGTTTAAAACAAGAAATGTTCTTGTCCCTATCCACAGATCTGTAGGTAACTGAATACACAACATTTTACTCTTCGTTATAAATTAGTTTTAGCGCCTTTAAACTGGCATGCAGGATACATTGGTTGAAATGTAAATGCACTGGATATTTGGTAGTAAGGTTCCAAAAGCTGGAAATTCTTAACCATAACGCTTCTGAGGAAACCTACACACTGTGATACTTTCCATCTGGTAAAGAACATAATAAGATAGCTGCAGCCATAACTTAAAATGATGACCTCGAAAATAGTGTATATTCAATGTTCCCTACATCGTTAAGTGAATTATGCTTACATATCTTACCCAGCATCACAACTTTTGTAAGTAAATACTGTGTACACTGTTGATCAGAATTGTTATTGCAAACACCTAAGGTGTACTTCATATTTCGTGTAGTTACAAATTAAAGTTTTTGTTGTAGAAAAGTGACTGGATAAAACTTCACCGCAAGGTCTTCTAATATATAAAAGGTAGCACAGGCCGAAAAAAAGTTATTGTTATTTATACACAACTTAAAAAAGACAACAGGAAAGTGTGATGTGCACAAACATTCTCTTTCTCTCACTGACTCTCCTCATCTATTTCCCCATTTCTCCCCATCTCTCAATTTCCATCTCTCCCCATAATTCTCAATGTCCATCTCTTTCTTGTTATCCCCATTTACCTCTCTCCCCATCTCTCTCCATTTCCTTCTCTCCCCCATCCCTCTTCATTCCTACCTCTCTCAGTCTCCTCTCCCCTCCATACCTCTCTTCATCTCACTACATATTTCTCCATCTCTCTCACCCCCTCCATCTCTCTGTCTCTTTCCATTTCTTTATCTTTCATTAGCAAAGCCATACATTATTGAATAAAATTTTTGTTTATAGATCCGTAACCTACGCAGCAGAGGGATGAACTTCCTGCAAGTACCTAACACGTACTACAACACATTGCGTGAGCATCTCACGGCTGACAAAGTCAACATAATCGAGGATCTCAATACCTTACAGGTATATTTAATTTGTCATACCATTACTCTCACGCCACATATATGAGAATCTTATAGAATAATATCACAAAATGTTAACCACTATTTTCCGCACACAACTAAAGTAAGCTCAATGGTTGGTGTGAACATGTAGTTGCTAGCTAGTATATGCATTTCATAATTGTCTATTTGAGTTCTTTCGTTTGCAAATTATAACAGAAGCATATCAATTAACAAGGCTAGTTATGACACATTTATTGCGACCAACATGGTTCAAAAATTCACATTTAAAAACAATCTTTAATATATTTTTTCGTATTTGAAGCAAAACAAGGGTTTGAAAATACTCTTATTTATGTTTCAAATTGTAAAATTGAGAAAAACTAACTACGCAAACATCAATATATACAATATATACTTGGTAACCTAGAGAGATAAGTTGTTAAGCAAATTTGCTGGGTTCCTAAATCAATCAAAAATATCACTTATTTACAATGCAGGTGTCATTTATTAAACACTGAACAGAAAAAATTACATAGGCATCATTATCTGCAAATTAACAAAACCGGAATAATAAAGTATGCTGCACCTCTCCACATTCTTCTTGCCGTTTCTATCACAGTATATTCTTATTAAGATTTTGAAACTATAAACCACATACAGATAGAGTAGGAGCAGATCCTTAATTAGAAACCCAATCAAGTTGGGCTGTCACTGATCAGTAAAAAGTGTTGAAAAACATTACAATTATATAAGAAACATTTCGTTTAGTATGGGTACTATTACTCACCTACTCGTGCAAAATATATTTTTTAACTTGAAAGGGATTTTTTTTTACGTTTGTTACGCACTAGTAAGGTATAGACGTTTGAAATGATATTATGCTCAACCTCCAGTAAAACCAATAAGTGTTTTCAAAAAAACTTCGGTATTCATTAGAGCTGAAGGATACAAATTAGATTTTTGCCTTGCCTGAAGAACAGTTGCTAGAGAGCGAAGCAATTCCAACCGCCTCTGTCATCCAAAATACACATTCTCTTGATAATGCACATTGTTTTTTCTCCATCTCAGTAATAATTCAACAGAAACCTGAACTTTATTCAATTTCACTGCCTCAGACTCGTATTTAATATTAATTTTCCACCAATAAAATTAGAAAATAACAAATTACAAAAAATATATACTGCAGGTTGACGGCAAAAGAATTACACCCAGTTATTATTTTTTTTACAATGGAAAAGTAAATACATATGTATCGATAAGTTCTCAGTAGTAAAAGTGAAATCAAAAAATAATATAATTTGCATAATCTCAACTAGACTAATAAAAAGGGAAGACATATTTTCTGTTATCCAACCATAAATATTTCATAAACAAAGTGGCCAGATAAATCACTTCAAAGCTATGGCAAGGAAAAAGAGTTTCTTCTTTTCTCTGAAAAAAAAAAAACCTACAGTAAAATTGCTTAATCTTATCATATTTGATTTGGTGTTTCCACAATACACTTTAACAAGGATTTATTTTTGTCGTATTGTTTGTCGCTAACTCAGATTCTCTTGTTCATTTAATTACCATAAACAACATGGTAGCAACAGCGAGCGTAGTGTAGTATAACCATGAGCAGACATTATTAAAAATCTTGTAATTTCACAATGTTGTGTCAAGCAATGTTGCAAAATCAAAATGTCCCCAATGAACAATTTTTATAATTTAAACAAAAATACTGAGGAAATAAAGTATAAATAAAAATTGTAGCTGCCAAACAATGCTTTTCAGCAGCGCAAAAATGAAATAATGAATTCTACACCTAGCATTGTAAGAACTGCTAAGATATTTATAGTACTTAACTATTTTATAATTATAAAATTTGGCTAGAGTAGCTATAAGCAAAATTATGTTGCTTATTTACAAATATACTACCATCTGCTACAAAACTCATGAAATCATGCTTTAGATTACTGATCAGGTTACCATTTTTTTCATTCAAGAAATTAATAAAAGGGTAGCGGTTTTTAAATTATGAATGACATATTTTTCCTTGTAATTTTCATATAACGATGACCATTAAAGAAGAAACAAACATATAATAAAGTTTCTTTCCCTATTGTCAGCATTTTTGCCAGCACTAAGAAGACTTTTCTGGGTATTTTTATAATCATATTCTGTGTAGTTGACAACAGATAACACTTGGGGTCTGTTGGCAGGAACTGAATATACTGATCGATTATGATGAGAACGGCTATTTGCTGCAGATCTTTACTAAGAACATGCAAGACAGGCCAACGCTCTTCCTCGAGGTCATACAGAGACACAACCACACAGTAAGTACGGTGCAGCCATTTCTTCTCTTGTAATGCATAATTCTGAAAGTATAAAGGCTGTTCACGATAAAGTGAGCACTTTTGAATTCAAGCTTAGAAAAATGTTGCTGCTCCAACCTGTACAGGCTATATTTTAGCGGGCGCACTGAGTGACATGCGCCCAGTAAAGTTTGTAACGATGGACGGGAAGTAGTTCCACATATTAACGTCAAAGAAACAGTGTTAGGTAACTATTTGTGATAACTTAAAATATTTTTCTTTGACTTTTTTATGCATAGAAGTGTAAAAATGAGCAGACTTGTACAATAATTACTTTTCCAATAATTTCACAGTTTCACTTGACCGGCGCATAAATAAAGTGATGATGCCAATGGCAATGTTAATTTCACATAAGGCGGAATAATACACAACGTGCATACAGGTAGAATTTAAGTAGGGTTTTCTCATTTTACCGTGAATAGCCTATAATAAGAAGTTAAGAAGTTAATGATGTAACAAATTAGACTGCTTCCCTCTACATGTATGCTAATTATTTTCATGAAGTGTTTCAAAGGTTAGATGGTAGGTGGGTCTTGGCGTCTCGTTGACAGCGATAGCATTAAAGATGCAACCAGAAACAAATACACGTGTGCCATATCTGGGACTCTAACACAGAATGCCTCGTACATAAGGTGGCGTGGAACATACTATAGGCTATTCATGGTAAAGTGAGCACTTTTGAAAGCTCTCTATAGAACTACCATAACTTAAAACTGTCATAACTTATAAACACACAACTTAGAAATACACAATGCAGAATCATGTAACTTAGCAACACGTCACTTAGAAAATCATAACTTAGAAAGATTATAACTTGGAGAGATCATAACTTAGATACATCACAACTTAGAAAACCATAACTTAGAAAACCATAACTTAGAAACACATAAGTTAGAAACATGTAACTTAGAAACTCAATTTAGAACTGCCATAAGTTAGAAACACATGACTTAGAAAGTTAACAAGTTAGAACCACATAACTTAGAACCGGCATTACTTAGAAAATTCTGACTTGTGTGTTTCTAAGTTAGCTATTTCTAGGTTATTAAATCACCCTAAAAAGTGACTACGGCCTCAAAAGTGCTCATTTTGCTATAAACAGCCTATACATTACAGAGGTAGGATTTGGAGCACAAACTTAGGTAGTAACCAATCTAATGTTTTGGTAGATTGGGTTTACAAACATTAAATATTTAGTGACATCATTTTGAAAATAAGTGGGTAAGTCATGTTGGTTTACATGGCCTACAGTAGCACTACTTGTGTATAGAATTGGGTGGAAGGAATTTGATAGGTTTCCGAGATATGGTATAAGTGATTTAGTTTCACACTAATGTACAGAAAGCCTAAAGTCAGGCCAGTATAGGCATGTATAATGCGTCTAATAGATCATGTCAGAAAAAAAGGTTTGATTAAAATTTGTCTATTTACAATGCATATTTAATTATCTGAATAATTTCTATCGTGCCATTTTAAAAATAATATGTCTGATCAACTTAAAAAAGTAAGTTTGCATAGTCCACTGTAGAGCTACTTGTGTGAAAATTTTGGTGGGAATGCGATTATTGGTTCCCGTGTTATGGCATAAATGTTTTTTTTTTTCACCTGGCACTCGTTTAATTGAAATTGGTTAAATTGTTTAATAGATACGAGAAACTTAACTAAATCATTTGTGTGTCTGCCATACTGTAAATAAAGCCAAAGACACTTTAAAAAAAAAAGACCACCTGTAGCACGCAAAGTTCGGTGGGAATCGGTTGGTCCTGGACATATGACTCAGTTAGTGCTATCGTCATTATTGGAAAACAGAACAGTTATGTATTGGCACATTCTATGTTTGTCATAGATAATGCTACATATTAAATTTAGTTGTAACTGTTTGGGGCTTATGGCTTACAAACGTAAACTATTTACATGGCTGTTATTTTGAAAATATCTGATTACTTCCTTAGGTCATATAAATTTAGATGGACTACAAATGTAAAGCTTGTCGTCTGAATTTGATGGATATCAGTTAATTGTTTCCCGAGATAGGAAAAGAAGCTTAATCTTTCACGTAGTGCTATCTTCTGAAAAGGTTATCAAATGAGTTTAAACATTACCTTCTTTGATACTTGCATAGATATTGCCAACACACAATGTTAAGTTGAAATTTGTTATATTGTTTCATATAAAGGTTGCTTGGAAATTAAATGCCCAAACTACAGGAGGTGATTCCTTATGAAAAATAAAGTCGAAAATATACAGGGCACTGTATACCTAAACGTAATATTAAAGGAGCTATGAGCCTGTGAAAATTGGTTTCTGAAAACGTATTTTCGCAGAATGTCTTGAACTTTCCGCCAGCGATAGGGATGGCGGCGATTTACCCTCAGTACGTCCCACATGGTCGAATGAGACATGCAAATTTATGGAATGTGTACTACTGGAGAGTACATCATCGATGTTGTGACGTATCACTTTCTCAAGCCGAACAGTGTGAACAGACCGGGGGACGGCCAGCACTACGCATGTGTCTTTGCAACTTGGGAACCAATAGTCACCTTTCTGCTGCAGGCTTTGTAGGCGTTATACAGGCCACTCGGCAAGAATACGATTTCAAAACCCAATAGCCACAGGTCCATATCTCATTTAATATTTTGTTTAGGTATATATTTTCCCATATATTTTCGACTTTATTTTTCGTAAGGAATCACCTTTCGTCGTTTGAGCGTTTAATTCCCGAAAACTCTGCATATAGCACACGATGCTAAAATGTTTGCATGGCCGCTATTTAGAAAATAAGCTTCCGACTCTCTAAATATGGCATCTCAGTTTATATGGCCTACCATAGTACTACATATTTGCCAAATCAGGTCTGAATCGGATGGTTGTTTCCCCCAGATATAACAATTCAATATTTATTCATGTGGTACTATCTAACGAAATGGTGGCCAAACAAAAGAAGCCCTGAACAGACACATTCTATTCTTGTAATAGATACTGCCACTATAAAAGTTAAGTTGAAATTTGTTCTGTTATATCGTAGGAATATCATGTTAAAGTAAACTATTTATCTGACCACCTTTTTGAAAATAATAGCCAGACCCACTTAAAACATATCTGTTTACATAGCCTACTGTAGTACTACGTGTCCGCCAAATTTGGTAGGAAATGTTTGATTGGTTCCCGAGATACTAAAAAAACTTAATTTATTCATGTGGCATTATGTTACAACGTGGCAGACAAAAGAGGCTCTTGGTAAACGCATTTGATTGTAATAGATATTGACATCATAAAAAGTTAATTTTAAATTTGTTACATGGTTTCATAGATAGCACAGACATATAAAATGTTTATATGACTGCTATTTTGAGAATAATAATCATACCCACTAAAATATGTCAGTTTACATTATGTACTGTAGTATTACACGAGTGTGAAATTTAGTAGGACTCGGTTGATTGTCCCCAGAATTATGACATTAAAACTATATTACATGTTCGCGCTATCTTACAAAATGGCAGACAGAAGAGTCCATGTACCAACATACTTGATTCTTGTAAAGCATACTTTCAGCATAACTAGTTTGGTCTAAACTGGTGAAACGATATTGTAAATATTGCAAAGGAACCAAAAATATATTTACCACAGCCATTTTGAAAATAAGTGTATTTCCAATGTAAATATCATATATAAATATGACCTAAAATTGTAGGTACTATTTATATATGAAATATGGCAGGAATCGATTTAGTAGTTAAACTATAACGTAAAGGCTTTATTTTTAATGTTACACTATCTTCCAAAATGGGGGGGGTAATAGCATTATTACTTTCAAAATGCAATGCTTACACAATGCACTGTTAATGTACCAAATTTGGTTTAAATCCGTTAAATGGTTCCAGAGACCTAACGGAAAAGGTTTATTTTTAAATTTGCACTATCTCCCAAAATTGTAAACAAATGAAATCATCACTTTATAGCTTCAATGCCTACATCGTTCACTGTCAACGTACCAAATTTGGTTGAAATTGGTTCAATGGTTCCCGAAATATAACATGGTGTCCTAAAATTTTTAATTGCCGCCTTTATTTAAAATACATACCTACTGTCATTGAAAACGATAAAAGTCCAATGCAATTACTAAATACTACATGCGGACATAGTTGGGCGAAATTAGGTTGTCACGTTTTAAATTTATTAGGACGAGGGGGCATACATTGCAGACAGACATTCGGGTGATTGCATAAGTCTATTTTTCTTCGGAAAGTAGGCTAAAAAACTCTCTTGGGCATATTCCTTACTATTTACATTAAACATTTTAGATTCAGTTGTAATGGCAAATTAGACACAGCATATGTACTGGCAAATTTTAAAGAATATATCTACTAATACATGTGACATTATACTGGTTTTTTAGTAAGTACCTACTGAATGAGCTCTTAGGAACGTTTACCTGAATTCATGTGCCAAACTTCGGAGATGATTACTTGTGAAAAATAATGTGGGGTATACATTGTCAAACATTATCGTGTTTACGCGGCATTGAAAATCAAAGTTTGAAATGCATGAATGTAAAAATACGAGGAAATATTTGAGATAGTGCAACAGAATCGGAATCGTGTTTTTTATATGAAATAAAGATTGTAAATCTGTTAAAATGTGGTTGGTCAAATCCTCCCCCTTCGTTGCTTAAGTGAGGGTAATCACCCTATTTTCGCAGGTATCTTTGGAACACTAGGCGGTAATGGAAAATTCTAGGAAAATATTGATTACCATGGCAAAATGAAGACAAAAGTCCTCTTGCCCGAACTAGAGCTGATAAACAGTTTTCGAGAAAATGCCACTCAAAATTTCGGAGGTGCAGTGTCCTGCGAGAGTAGGCAACATATCTGCCGCCCACGCTATGCTATGTGGACGTAAGTACTGGTTAATTTGAGGAAGGACAAGCGCAGAGAATAAGGCACAGAGTGAAAATATGGGGATACATGACACGTGTGTTTCCACAGGCTGTTCACGGTAAAATGAGCACTTTTGAAAGTCCTGCTTAAGATCTACTTGTATACACGTTGTGTATTGTTCCGTCTTATGTAAAATTAACATTGTCATGGGCCTCATCACTTTATTCATGCGTCGGTCAATTGAAACTTTGGAATTATTAGCTAAGTAATTATTCGACAAGTTAGCTAATTTTTGCACTTCGATATATTTAAAAAAAAAAACAGAAAGCGAAAGAAATAATTTTAAGTTAGCACAAATGGTTACCTAACACTTTTTATTCTACATTAAGATATGAAATTACCTTCCAACCATAGTTACCAACTTTACTGGGCGAATGTCACTCAGCGTGCCCATTGAAATATATGCATGCAGGGGCAGTGACTTTTTTCTAAGGTTCATTTCTAAAGTGCTCACTTTATCGTGAACAGCCCTTACTAGTATGTATTACGGCGAAACACATCCTCATCAAATGCTGCCGTTCGGCTCGTCAGTGGTGCTCCAGTATTCGGCCACGTTACTATAGTTGAGCCTTTATTTCGTGATCTCTGATGGAGCTATGCAAATGTCTATGAGGAGGGTTGACGACACACTGAGTAGAGCAGCTAGCGCAGCTCCACTGCTTGCCTTGCACTCATGTTGACTGATCAGTCCACGAGGTGCATGTCGGCTAACTCCACTTGCATACAACTTCCCGTGCTTCCACAACCAGCTGCAGGCACATACTGACTCGCGAGTAGCCAAACTCACCTCCATGCATACGCCAATTACATCCCTACTTGTTCCCTCAGCCACATGCGTGGCACGGTTGTTGTAGTGTTACCTACCTCCGCAGGGATACACCGCAACTTCGTAGTTATGAGTGGCGTTTAAAAAAAAAAAAAACGGTTTACCGGAACCAGTTTAGACAAGAGGACCTTTTATCTTTATTTTACCACGATAATTAATAATTTGACTAGAAGTTTTCATCACCAGCTATAGTAACAAATTTATATGCGAAAATAGGGTGACTACCCCATCTCAAGCAATGAAGGCGGACAATTTGAAAACACGATTCCGATTTCTCTCGCTCATTTTGTGTAACTCATACGTTTACATTAATGCATTTCAAATTTTGATTTTCAACTCTGCATGCCTCCCTTATGTCCCTTACACAATAGTGTGTCAACGTACCCACCCCATTTTTCATAAGGAATCACCTCCTATAGTTTGGCACATGAACTCTTGTCAACGTTGTATACGTGACTTGAGTAATTCATCACACAGTGCTAGGCCATTACAGTTGGCGCTGCTTTAAAAATAATACCCTTTTTTTAAATCCCTTATTTAAACTTACATTATAAACTATATGATTTAATAATAAAGTAGAACACTTTTGACATTTTTCAAGGTATGATAAAATAAAATGTCATATGCAAGAAAACATTATAATCAGGAATCAATATTACACTTGTAGGGACACATCTGGCAAAAATTAATTCAAATGTAAAATTTCTGTATATAGATAGACAAGTACTTCTAGATCTTCATTTGAATACTGTGAAGCGAAAATGTCACTGATCTTAATACCACAGACCATTAGCATCATCAGTAATACAAAATTACATGAATTCTAGAGACTTGATCACTTGTCTGTTCTTTGTTATCTTAGTAATGCTCTAAACTAAAATCCTTAATACTTAAAGTATAAACGATTTTCCGTACCTATCTGTTTCTAGGCTACAGCATTGATAATGCATACAAAATTTTACATAAACTGTAATTTTGGTTGCTAACAGGAATTTAACTAATAATAACGTTATATGGAGGAAATAAAAAAAGGAACATTGTCATGTGCAGGAAGTGAAACCACTAGGCCGTATTGATAAATTGCGGGACTATTAAAATAATGGCATTATATGAAGGAAAATGTTATATGCATGGAGGATATAGCAAGATTATAATGTATGTAACATGCCTTAATAGGAGTCCTTAATAGGTGTGCAACTGATCAGCAGTTAGTCTCTGGCCAAATTAATAAAATTTAATATTTCTCTAATTAACAAGTCTGAGACACAGTCCAACTAGCATAACTGTGCAACAAATTCAACAGCAAGTTAAAAAAAAAAAAAGTTCATTTTATGTTGGTAGTTCATAATTGGCCAACTATACAGCTTACAGGCATAAAACATTATGCTCAAAGCGGCAACAGAAACCCATAGTTATTCTGTAATGTGTCCCAATTATCAAAGGAAGTTTGCCAAAAATTACACTACGGCAATATCTCACAGAAACTAGCATATTGATACAATGAAACCTGTCGGGTGTATCTGAGTTCGTGAGGGATGGAGAATCTAGGACAGTAGATCACTAGAAAATTCTTCAGACACAGAAATTTAATACAACCTATGTTAGCAGTGTACACCACAAAAATATTATTGTGTGAGCTCGGTTATCAGTAATAGATAAATAGTTCTTGGTTTAGCACGCACCTATAATTAAAAACATCCCATTGACTTGCTGCCGCAGCTATCATATAACTGCTGTCCTTCACTTTAACTCGCTTGCGCGGGATGCGAAGCAGCGAGCGTGTAAAAATATATTCAACCAAAGGTTTTACCTATTTTGTTTAATCAACACAAAAAAAATTGGATTTGGCTGTGTTGGGGACACGGCCGTTTGTTTTGCCTGAATACGTCTACGTTGACGCTCAGATGCCTTGATGTTTATTATACGTTCCCGGCACCACTTCAGTCGATCAATGGGGTTTTATGGGTCTCACTGGATTGCTTTTGAGATGCTCTTTCCAAATGTATACAATTTCTGTATTTCAACTTGGCTTTTTGACGAATATAGGCCGAAATTGTGTTAAATTTTTACATTAAAAGCATACAATTTCACCATAACCACGCCACACAAATGTTTTATACACGCAATAGATTGATCTTGATGAGAGCTATCAATTGAAACTTAAACGAGCATCCTAGCTTCTCCTAGTCAAAAGTTATACTACGCAGAAGTTATGAGACACAGCGAAACTAACTCGAAATTGCCCCCCCCCCCCCAACCCCCTTTCCATCCACCACGTGCAATGCTTCACAGTCCTCACGCAACGTAACATATTCTTTGATCATTCGGCAATCGAGTTGTGTAATTGAATTTTGAATGTAGACGATAGATTCGGAGCTGTAATGCCAAACTGCATCTCCCGATTTTGTTATCATCGGATTTTCTCGATTGCCTCCCGCTATGATTGCAAATTTAAAGACATATTCATGTCAAATATTTGCAAAAATACAATTGTCCTGACTATCTTGCATGTTTGGGATGCACAAAAGAAAAAATAAATAAATAACTTACAATAACTTATGTACGTACAGCTGCCTCTTTAACCCCTTTCTATAGACACAATTTACCGAGTTGAGAAAAAAAAACTGACTTCCTGTTACACAGTAGATAGTCATGCAGAGACGAAATGGCGAGGCAGATCCTTTGATGCGAGCATACCCAATCTCTGATTGGCTGGGTATAGCTCTGGGAATGGGCCTAGTGTCCAATTGCCCATGAAGGATTCCCTATTTTACTAGGCTCTTGAATAGCGAGTAGTGATTGATGGATGATTTTCCATCATTTAACTGGCCTGTGCAGCTGATGTTAGTGGAATAAATGGATATTTCACCTCTGTATTCTTAAGCACACACTGGTCATGTCTTAAGCACAAATTATCCTACGTAGCTCGTTCACAGACTTCCATTAATACTTAACTATTTTTGTATGGCTACAGCATCAACCAGAGGTGATTTAAGCAAGGGTGGAAAGTAGTTGATTTGAAAGGCTCCAAGGGAATCCTTGTAGATATGTCCCAAGTATGACTCATCGGCTGATGGCCCGCCACATGCTCAGCATGATTATACTTGAGTTGGTGTTGCAGCACAGTGATTTAGAGTGAGACACAGTGAAATAGATTTTTTTTTATGTTGTTATAGTATTTACAAAGTATTTAACCAATATTTAAGTACCTGTCGCAACAAATTAAGAGTTAACTGTATACAAAAAAATCAAAATTATGGTGTAAATCACTTCAAGAAAAGTTTTTACAATAGGTGTCAAACATTTTTATAATATCAAATGTATTGAAATGAAGTACATCTCTTTATTTCTTTTCCTGTACTACTTGAATGTTATAGTTATTACTTGTTTTATTAATGTTCTAGGGCTTTGGTGCTGGCAACTTCAAAGCTCTCTTCAAGGCACTAGAACTGGATCAAGCAAAAAGAGGAAATCTGTGAAAAATAAATAGTGCACTAATACATTGTGAGAATGTGTTCATTAGATATGAATGTACGTACCAGAGACAGCTGCACTTATCCTACCTATGTTTAAAAATAATGCATCCTGAAAAATATGGTGTTAATGTATTCTTTTAAATCAATTTCTTTACTTGCATCTTGAAAAATTCTTCAGTTAGATATAAATTTCAAGCGTGAAGAATACTTTATTATAAATATTTTTAATCATTCTAGTAGATAAAAAGACAAATTGTATTTTTTAAATGAAAATTTTTGAAAATTTTATTATTTTGAAAATGTATTAAATTTGCTTGCTCCTTAACCATGTTCGAGTATTTGCTCACAAAGATATTCAACTTCTTGTAATGTAGCTTAGGAAGGGGCTGCTAGTGAGGCCAAATGGCAGACGCGTGAAACTGTAAAATATGGTTTTACTTGTGGTACTGAGGTTTCTTTCATTGTCCGATTCTAAGGAATATCAAAGAAATTATTTGAAGTTCCGGTCATTTTCATCTAGAATGAGCTGTAAAAATGTTTGAATACCATCGCAAACTATGGCCTTCGGATATGTTCAAAACTGTAGTCAATTTACAAATATTTCGGGTAGTAGGTTTGTAACTATTTCCAAGGCACCACTCAAGAATGGGAAGTCACTGCCATAAGAAGATGCGTAAAAAACAAATTTATATGTGTTATTCGTTTGCTCCTTCACTAAATTGTAGGGTAAATAACATACATTTTTACAAGTGTCGCCATGAGGTGTAATATCCACTCGCGCTTTCATAATATAATCCAGCATTTGTTGATAATGTATGTCTCTGAATTCTTCAATTGTTTGAGAAGTTTTCTGTAGTTTAGAAAAGTCTCTCTCTGCTGTGAGTCAATCATCAGAGGAAAGTACGTCCCTTTTCGTGGTGAGTGACACAGCTCTTCTCTCATTTTTGACAAAGTCAATTCCTCAGATTCTGAAGATTGACTAAAAAAAGCAGTAAACGAATTACAGAAAGGTACAGAAGAGTTTAATTAAAAAATTTCAACCACTAAAACTAAGGTAATGGCTTTCAAAGGTAAATGCTCAGGAAAAAAAATAGTATTAGATAGATGTATAATGGAACAAGTTAATAATAGTTTTAATTATTTAGGTTCTTCTTTTAAGTATGATGAGTATAGCTGGATTTAATGGTAACACTTGCAAAAATTATGAGGATCTACATAACAAATAATTCGAAGAGCAATTGAAAAAAAAAATGTGGTCCAACAACTGTAACAGATTGAAAGTGCTGTGATGTTTCATTATACATGGTCGTCCACAAAACGAACTGCGTCTAAATTAAAATGTCCTATTTTAAAATTATTTTTAATTGAATTTGCCATTGTGTTATGGCTTCATCAATATATGTTAAATAGGCATGTTGGCAATGGACTCCCCTATCTTACTCCTTGGTTTATAATTTCCTTTTCCTGAACTTCTTCCAGTATACATATGACACACACTACAGAACGCTATAAAAATACTAGGATGTGAACCATGTTAAGATTTTCTAAAGTATTAGCTGTCCCACTTCTTACGTATTGTAGTGAGAATTAAGACACTGAATAGAACAAAAAAAAAAAAAAAACGCAAATAGAAACTACACAGACGAGATTCCTAAGACGAATATTGGGATATAGCCTAAAAGACATCAGTAGTGTTAATATAAGGGAATAATTAAAATGTTTTAATTTACAAAAAAAAATAGATTTCTTAAAACAATGGAACGAACATACAAAGAAGGTGGACCAAACTAGATTGACAAAACAAGCAAGGCAATATGCGCCAATGGGAAGATGCTCTGTTGGAAGGCCAAGATTAAGGTTGAAAAACTGTGTTTGAGATGGAGCAGACTGTTAAGTCTATAATTGAGTTAATAGAAATAGAAGAATTTTAATAAAATGCATTAACTATAGAATTATGATGTTCAAACATCGGGCGAAAACTATGTATGCATCATTAGTAGGTGCAGATATATTTAGTATGAAATAAAGTCCTAAATAACAAAAAAATATCTTAAATATTACCTATTTTACTGTTTATACGTGGAAGTGTAGGTTTATTTGAAATATTTTAATGAGTATCCAAGTTATTAAGATTCCTCTGTAGTGTAGCGGCCACCAAGGGGCAGCACACAGTTGGCCTAATGTACAAGGTATAGCATCAAGAGCGATGCGCTTATTAAACACGATCCTCGTGACCCACTGACTGTGGGGTATATATACCGAGCATGTCAGGCCACCCCCCCCCCCCCCCCCCAGATTCACCAGTGTGATCACAGTATTAAGACATATCGTTGTCGGAGCCAACGACACTGAAGACGAGGGCAACATCACCATCCAGACCTAGAGGAGCTCTGAGCCAGTCTACAGCACTTCAATTATGGTGAGCATAATGCGGATTGGCAGTAGGCACAAGGCTGTGTTTCAGGACCCCGTTATCCAGAGAATTTAAGCAATTAATCACTGGCAAGGTTAGGCAGATAACTTCAACAGTAGCATTTTGTTAGTGAATACAATCAAGGAATCAGAAGAGTAACGTTTTATCTGTCCGTACATTGTATCTTGTGTATTTCACATCAATGTAATTAAGGTGTTAATAAACAGTTTTTTGTTTAGTGAATTAATTGTCTTATTAGTATATATTCAGCCAGTCTATGCCCCCATAAGAGTTATCCCTTCTTGCAGTAATCACGTAACTTATACTGAACTCATTATTAACAGAAAGGTAGAAGTTGGATCTCAGCTGTGAGTGATAGGAGCAGGAGTACGCTACAGTGGGATTTCGAAGAAAATTTTGACGCACTAATATTAAATGCCACAGAAACAAGCCAGCGAACAGTTGTGTCTAGTGATTAGGTGTTATTCTTTAGGCTTCTACTCTGAATTATTTAGATATTAATAAATCCACCAGAATCAGATATCAATATGTTAATGTATGTATTATATATACGATTCCTTATACCCAAACATTTAGGAAGAGAAAGCAAAAAATACATACCTCATTTACATTTTGCTGTTGTTTTCTCAGATTTCAGGAATAAACATGACATGCAGTTGGAACACACGATCCTCGCTACGATTCCTGAAGCTATTGCTCCCATCTCATGTCATGTTACGCGGACTGACTGGAAGGAAATACAGAACTAGAGCCTGCCTACCGGTACTGCTCGCAGATGAGGGTTGATTTATGGTTGACGGCCCTTATCTAAGGGGCTGCACACAGCATAACATAGCCCGCCCCCAGGGGCTTGCTCAATGTTAAGAGCCGCCCAAATCTCTCCACTATCCACCCAAGAGCTTACTTGCCATTGGGTTTGTTCAGGATGATTCGAAATGGTGAAGTCAGCCACTGATGTGCATAATGTTTGATTATTAAAGTAAATAAACATCAATATTTGTATTTCCTCCATGTAGGCACCTCAAGCAATGGGGTCCAGGGCAGAAATTACTTGTGTGCTGGGATATGCATTTAATAAGCACAAAATAAAAAATTATTGAAATCCGCACAATCATTAAGTACATAATATCAAATATCACTACAAGATAAGAATAACTTCCTGAAATGAATAAATCAAGTTAGAAATAGTTGTGGCAGATACCAAAACATTTTTAAATGGCAAAAAAATAATGTAACGAAGTTAGCAAATTTTTCGATAAAATAGTATTTTTAATCTCATCTAAATGTAACAGCAAACTAAGTATTTAAGATTACAGTTGTGTACATTTTTTGACCACGAAAACTGTTGTAAACAGTTTTACCACAGACTAATATGTCATAAGGTATTTCATTTACTTACTCCAGATGTACACAGTATAGCAATTAAATTTAAATTTCTCAAATCCTGTTGACACCAGCTGAAGTATGCACATGTTATTCCCAAACAAGAGTAAATCCGATTGATGTGTAACAACAGAAAGACAGCCATATATCAAATTTGATATAGCAAATAGAATCGGTAGATTTGTTAATGAGCAATAACAAAGGCTAAACTAGCTTAATTTTAAAATGAATAGCCACAACTAAAAATTATTGTAGTATTGCAAAAGCAAGCATGCAGAAATGACTAAAATGAATATTAACATAGATTTTGCAACCACACAGACTTTGGTAAAATACCCTGGTCTGAATGAATGTAAAGTTAAATTTGCTCGAGTCTTATGTGCTTATAAGTTGAGGCTTTACGTACGAACAAACTGCACAGATCTTTATGGCACAAATCTGGCAATTTCAAGACTAAGTTGGTGCAAAAATGTGTCCATGGAAATACTGTTGTAATAGTACATCAAATAAAAAAATGTATTATATTGATAAATAAATAAAGAGAGTAGGTAAAAGTTCAAAAAAATATATTACCTACAGAAAGTAAGTATCTGTATAAATATTTGTTCCTTGCAAAGATGAAAATTTTTATTTCGTCAGTTAAAAAAATACAATTTTGCTAACTTTCTATGAACAGTTAAATTTTAGACACAAAAAAGAAAAGGCTTAGTTTAAAAATACTATAAAATATATATTATAATTTTGAACGTAAAAGTACTCTGACGTTGCCAGTTTTGATAATGAACTGCCGCAGACCATCCAGGTCCCCTTGTCAACGTAAATTATGTAGCTGTCCCATGACAATGCAGTCAGGCAAGTTTACTCACCCAAGAAAATTGTACTGTTTGCTGGGCCATCGGCACCCTCCAGCGAAGGCCAAGCTAGTACCACAGTGCACCACAGGAAGGCAGCACTCAGTCTACTCCAGCAGCTGCCAGCACCTCACACACAAGCGATAAGAAAGGATAACGCCTCCCGCAGAGAAGATAAGAAATTAATAGCGCCACCTCAGCAGTCAAGAAGTATCGACCCCCAAGATTGAGGCTTGTTACCCACTCCGCACTTCCAAGCTCCTCACCGATATCAGTATAAAAGGACTAGCGGTATGCTCTTAAATCTCTGCTCCTCCACCGCTTGCAAGGGCCAGAGATGGCCATCGGGGTGCATGACCACTGGGGCATCCAGAGATCCCACTACTCGCAAAGGCCGGGATCTCAACCCAGATGATGACATTGCTGACCAGAAGCTCAACACCTCTTCAACAGCCGCTGACCCACCTTCTGCAGCCACCGCAGATCCCGCAGCTTCTGGAAGACTCCGCCAAATTAGAGGCTCCTGAAGACGTCTTTCCTCTTCTACCACCTCCTCATGGTTTAACTTCCAGAACCCCTTGGTAGCAGATCATGTCGGCAACTACCCTTCTGGTAACTGTCATCCGTAGTGTTCCTTCAGAACACCCTAGTAGTTAGGCGCTGTTAAATTGCGTTACTATTTAAAATATTTTTCTTGCCAGATTTAATTTGCCCACTCATACCACTTAGCTTTTGACCAGGTCGCCTTCAAATGGCTTTTCACAATAGGATTAACTTCCGTAAATTGCGTTTGGTTAAGATAGGAGATAGTGCGGAACCACCACGTTTTCAGATACGTTCATTAAAACATGTATTTTAACTAATTTCTCAGAATTTAATTTCTCCTTTTAGTGTTGAGTAAAACCTTTTGTAAACGTTACCACCCCCCTGAGGAAAAGCAGACAGACCAGTAACCACAAAGGTAACTACACACAACTTAGACAAACCGAGCTCCGACAACTAGTATACTATCGACAATGCACAAATCGCTAGGTACTCCTCCACTAGAAGGATTGACCAGACCGAGTTTTCCATACTCCGCCACCACTGCTCACATGACTGGAAACGGGCTGGAACTACCTCAGCCTGATGGACCTCCTGTGGATACCACACCCAGGTATCTCAGCAAGGAAGTGGCATGAGTAGCCCAATGTTCTGTCCACCATTTGCAAGGGCCAGATGATAGAAGCACCGGGTGTTGCCTAATGTAACAAGTCTGGGTACCCGGAAGTACATGGTAGGGACACCAGGCACCAGCTTGTCTTCTGTGGGCCATTTCATTTCTGTTTCTAAATGCCATACACTCGTCAGAGGGATGTACAAAGGAAGTTAAAAACAGGTCTTACGTAGTTTAGAAGGTGAGATAGCTAAACTACCCCCTTCTGAAACCGCCTTAAGCAAAATCAGTTCACCTCACCCCCAAATTTTGCCAAACCTTTGTTCCCACCTTTCATTAGATTACCCTGTACGCAGCACCCTATCATAGAGGTGATTCTATGTGGGGAAGCGGTCCCTCTAGGTCTGGCCTGCCCTTGGTTAGGAGTAAGAGTAAAAGAAATCCCTCCTCCAGTCACCCCTGCACGCCTTCCAGAACCAACACCTGACCAACCGCCCACCAACAGAGTGAGCCAACCACCACAAAAGATCACCCCTCTTCCCGCCAAACATAAGGTACTGTGTCAGACAAGGTGAAGGGTTGCGACAGTGGTTCCCAACTTCATACCGACCAGACGGCCCACTAGGCCTACCTCGTATACCGGCTGGGCACCACAGAGATCTTAGGTGCCCTGTCAGTCCCCCCAATGTACCTCGTGATACTGGCATCACGACATAAAACTGTGAAATTGACCAAGACCAATGCTTCTTTTGGTAAACCACATTTCCCTAAGATTAGAATAGCCTTCAGTCTCCCCAGTCGTTGGTCAAAGTCTAATACATGTAAGTCCAATGAGTACAACCTAATCCCTAGCCGGGAAATTTTGTCTCGTATCTGAACCAAAGTATGGAGAAAGCTGTTTGAGACAACCATAAACTGGGCATGCATCAAAAGTCTGCACTTTCAATGTCATGTTCGCTGCTGGTCTGAACAAGTTTGATTACAATGGCCACATTCTACCGCCACCACTCTGGTGTGCAGGAGCCTCTAAGCACTGCACGTTCTGGTAACTGTTCTACACATTTCAGATCATTGCAACACTACAATCCAGCAATGGTGTACATGTGTACCAAATCACTGCTGGCTAAATTTTAATTGTTACAGAAACTTCACACATTCTAATGTTACCATTCTAATTTTGCTATAAAATTTGACTAAATATTTTTTTGAGAACTAAATTAATTTAAAAGAAGAAATCACCTCACACAGGAATGATTCCAACTGAAGATTAGATAGTGGTGTTTGTGACAAGAATTTAAAAACTGTAGTGGTGTTCTTGTCAAGAACAACTTCACAAAAATGCTGTGGTAGGAGACGTTTTCTATAACAAAAGAAAACTAGCATAAAAATGTAATAAATATGGGAAGGGGAAAAAATTGCGGGCAGTGCAGGGTAGAAGAGGAGACTTTCAACAGCACTGATAGTCACCTAGCATTAGAAATACAAATTTAACTTACCTCAGAAATTTAGCACGTGAATTTACTCTAACTGACCTGACACTGTTCACCTGATTCAAAGTGCTATACCAAGCACAGAACTTCTTCGCAGCTCAGTGCGAGCCTATCAGTGATCATTACTAAGCCCGGTTGCCACATCTGCAAGCATCCGTCATGTCATGTTTGTTGTGAAATCTGAATTGTAGTAATATGAATTACAAGTCTATGCATTAAAAAAATCTGAATATAGTAGAAAGAAAAATCTATAAACCACATGTGTCTCATATTTGAGGATTTATATATAATACAAAGTTCTTTCAGCAGAAGAAAACCTACAATTTTAAATTTGTAGTAAAAATGATTTCATGCATTTACAGACTAGCAACAGCTATTAAATGTAAATGTAATAATTGTCATATGTTTACAGTTGTGTGCTTGCTTACAGTAGTGGGAAGCAAAGAAAAAATAATTCAACTTTGTTGATGTAGCTTATAATGGTAGCACAAGCTTCTCCTCCATGTATGTGCACTAAAAAAAAATATCTATGTAACTTTTTGAAACAGTCGCACATAGCTGTCTTATTTTGTTTTGTTGTCTGAATGTTCCCCCTTATCGTAAAATTCCAACATTTCTACGAAGATATTCTTTGGTAGTCATCGAAAATAGTGACTCGTTTCCAGACTATTTTTGTGACAACTATTGCCTTTCACCAGATGCGCAGTGCATATCCATCATACTCTAGGCTCAACGACAACAAATGCCCTCGCTTTCAAACTGTTAATTCTGTTGAAAATTTATACTTTTGCGAAATTCTTAGTTAAATAATTTAGTTAAAACTTAACACAACTTAACACACACTAACGGTTATAGGTTAACATCGTTTGTGAACCACTTCCATTTTGCAACTACTGGTAAAAGTACAAGGTTTACTTAGAGCTGTAATGTCAGCAAAATCTTTACACGCAAGCAACTGAAAAATGATGAGAAACGTCCGAAGCTTGTCGTGGAAATGAAGCTACAGAACAGAGCATACACCAACACTGAACAGAATAATGCAGTTGTGTTATACATTACCTTGTATTGACTATGCATGATTCAAACTTCTTTAATGCCTGTTTTCACAGCAAGGCAGGCACATTCAGATATACCTACGAAATACGGTTTCCTGTCAAGGGAAGAACAAAGAATATCCTCTATTCAACAAAGAATACCCTCTATTCAGAAAAATAATTGTGAGTTTACACCAACTGTCATGCACACTTCTAACTAATGTAAAACATGAACTGTTGAAGCTACGAACATAGGATTTTCACCTACTTATGCAGCAAAATGAATCTCTTACAAAAGTGACCTAATTTATATTAAATATTTCATGATTTTATGAGAGCATCTGAGAAACATGTTGCTCGACTCGCATAGCTGCAATAGGTTACTGGCACCAGCTAGTGGGAGGAGTATAGCAGATCACCCAACCTTCAGCAGTCAAAAGATCTGTTCATGGTATAATGTCTGTCCTACCTTTCGAAATGTGTCCCGAGTTGTAAACACTGAAACTATGCAGCTCACAACATGGTTCATGGAATGTGCCAGGCCGGTGCACAGACTAGCGAAACAACTTCTATACAACGTGCCGCACTGAAGACAAGTGCTTACGATAAGGAGTGCTGCTGGCATACTTTATTTCCATAATGATTGGTGTAGGAGGGTGATAGCTAATGTACTGCAATGTTATGTGATGACCACCACATAAAACCCAAGATATGAATATAGACTATCGTCTTGACACAATTTTACACAACGTAACCAATTTAGATGTTCACTGGCTTGAATTAAAATTTCTGAGTTTAGACTATAATTCATAGATGTCATGTTTTTTCTCCATGGGAATAAACATACGACTAAAGATGAGGTAGACTGATCTCGCTGGCTGCGCACAACCAATCTAGATGACCCAACATTGAACTGCTTTTTTGCCAACACGTCTAGCAAAAATGGTGTGGTTTGGATTTTAGATTAGAAAACTTATTTGCAAACAAGTGCTTAGAGATGTTTTAATACTTCCTCTAACCAGTTTGTAATGCTTTTTGATTAAATTTAAAATGGTAAAGGTATTTTATTAACATGATAGGACTTTTCATTTAAAAATTAAGATGTAAACAAACACGTTCATCACTGTTGACCATGTGACTGACAGCTGTTTAGGATTGGGGTAGGTACATCAATGTTGGGTACATGCGCAGAAGATGAATAAGCAGTCTACCTCATCTTTAGTCTATGGGCATAAAGGCGAATAGTAAAAAGGAGTATTTTGTTCATAAACTCGTATAATATGGCACTCTAGGCAATTCTCAGGTCTCAGGGTTGCAACTATCTACAATGGTGTTTTGAAAAAGTAAAGTATAAGTTCACATGTCCCTTCTGATGTTATCGTCCAAGTCATCATGACAAATGATTTTAAGATATCATGAATTGCATTCTTAAATTACAAAAATGTAAAATCGAGTGTCTTACATGTAACTTTGAAAGCTTAAAATTCAACATTTTATACCTTTACTTTGTAAAACAGTATCTAATAACTGATAAAATGCTGCCAAAATACTACCACCAGTCTAAAGAACAATTTCATTATTTGCAAACAATTTTAAAATTGTATCTAACTCAGTTAAAAGCATGGTAATTGTGTGGATAGGAAAAGTTGACTTGCCTCATATGATTGCAATTTCTGTAAATGGTGTGGACATTGTATGGTCAGAATAGGGATCTGTCAGGTGGTGTATGAATCTATTGCAGTCTGATGCCACAGGTCTCTGTTGTTGGCTGATCAGTTTTCGTAGGGTTATTCCAGGACAGCACATTTTTTTTCAATGGTGAACAATAGTGGTGCAAATTGATTACATAACTGCAATGCATTTAGTCATGATAAATGTACCATACTGAGAAATGCATTTTTTAAATATTTCACACAAACTGCATGCAGCTATGTTAAAATGATTGAACACAGGTGCACTAAACTTTCTGTGTTTTAAATGCATGAGAAATTAATGTTGCCACTATTTGTATATCCATACAAAAGAGGCCAGACTGATTACAGTGATGTGAATAATGTTTAAGTTGTATTTTAGTAAAATTTAGTGAGCGGATGCCGCACAGGAAAGGTATGAAAATAAAAAAGCCAAAATTTGAAAAATACACATATGTATGTAATTGAAAGATTAGCTGAACAGTAACTATAGAATCATTTTCTCCATTCAGTCTACCATTGAAACTAAAATATCTTATTATAACAAGATTACTATCAACTATCAGCATGTAAACGAACATAATGCAAAAGATACATGGAAAAGTACATTAAAATTAAATATATTAAAAAAGAACTTATTATCAGGCTAAAATAAGTTATGCTGCAAGCAAATGGAATACATATTCATATATGGAACTATGTCCAAATATTACAACCAATAGGAGAACTAGCTTCTTTATGATGACAATTTAAAAAACACTAGTTTTAAAATAAAATCTTACAAGTTCGTTCCTGCTTTAAAAAAAAATAAAAAATAAAAACACAAATTTGGACAAAACCATGCATTACTAAAAATTTTATCGCAAATATTTTGAAAGCTATGCTATAAAATCCTAGCAAACAGTTCACAATAGTGTGAATACAAGATAATTTAAAATAAAAAGAAAAGAATAGGAAAGACGTTTAATCAAAGAGAAAAGATACAAAGAGCTGAAACTAAATAGTTTTCAGAACAGAAAGAAAGAAGGACTTGTTTTATGCGCGGACTGAAAGACTAGACTGGGTTTATATTAAAAAAAAAATGATGGCAGATTCAGTAATTCTTTCCGCAGAACAGAATTTTACAAACATCAATAATACTTATATCATTGTGTAGTTTCACACTTGTGTGACAATACAGCTTTAAACATCCGGATATTTGTGATAGTTGAACAGTTTAAAAATGTTTTAACCAGAGGAGGTAATGTTCAAGTTTTAAGTACAAACAGATCCCAATTAAAAGTGTTCTTGTCTACTCGGTGTTGATGAAAATTCTGCCTTACATGAAAGAAACTAACTGCCAGCTATATCACATTTAGCTAAAGCTTGCGATAAAGTGCTCGCAAGTACCGCAAGCCAAAGTTGCATAGTTACAAAACACCTCTTCTACACCTACGCAGACTGTCACAGTAGTATAAAAAAATGATTTCTACCTACATCGCTCCCGCAGAAGCCCAAAAAAGCTCTCCTAGCATGCAGGAACAGGTCTAAGTAGAGTGAGCAAATAATCTCCACCATTCATCTCGAACGATGATAATTTTAGAGAGCACCACCATTACCTTTCCCTCATTACAAAAAATTTCAAAATAAAACATTTTATTCAATAAAAGGAATGTAGACATATTCATTACCATTAAAAATAAGTTAATCCTCATCATTAAAATATAGGCATATAATTTTTTCATGGTACCAGACATGCCAAATTATAAATACATACAATATTTACAGCCCCACATTTCACTCTACAGAGGTTCGGTATCTGGTGTCTGGCTGGCAATCATTACCATGCTCACGGGGTGTTGATAACTAAACATTCAGTCCTTGTTCCCTGTAGGCACGCCAGAGAGTAGTTGCTGCAGTTGTATTGGCACAAAATAAGTACACATTTAAAAACAAACATGACTAATCAGATCTACCAAAGTGCTCCAGTCGCACTATACAACCTCGCATGCTCATCCCAACACTGGGAAGCAACCAATTAATTCAGTTCCACAGTTACCTCCGTAACATACAATTACCACAGAGTGAATTATTTCTTCATATTAAAACACTTATTACAAAAAACTGAATGGTGCTGGACAAATCCCAAAAACAAACTTTCCTAAAAGGCATTTTTGTTATTTTCATAACAACAAATGTTAATATTGTAAAAAGCCATAAATTTTGATGTTTCGCTTTGGTAAAAGATGTTTCTTTTCTATACTGTTTTAAACATACACACTTAATGAGATACAATGGCTGCGTGCAACTTCGATCCATCCTAGTGACAAAAACCATTAATATTATTGTTCACATCCTCTCAGGGTGCAGAGAGGTCCAAAACAGATAGCGACACACTTGGTTCACTTGATGTGTTTAGTTTATCACAAAGGTGGTCCGGCCTAACAGTCGGCCCAATGGTCCGACCAAATGGGCGGCGGCGGGCCGGACCGGGCCGACTCTCAGTCCCACCCATTCTCCTTGATCATGTGGGCCAACTCGATGATGTATTTGCCCTCCTTATACTTCTGGCTTGATTCAAATGCATGCTCCTGCAACAATTGTTTACCCTTAAATATATTTCTAGGTTGTATACAGCTCAACCAACTTCAATAAATAATGTAACATCCTTTCTACACTGTAAGTATGCAGCAAGTGTCTTACACAGCTTCTTAACTTTGCTGCTATGAAAGTCTTTTCCATGCTTTTTAAGTTTTCCAGGAGCACACTGTATTACAAAAGGCCAAATGGCAGGCAAATCAAACTATTTATTGTTAACCGACCCATGATGTCTTAGTTTTAATTTAATTACAACGGTTATAAATGCAACTGAAAGTCTGGTTTTAAAGCAGTGGAGTTTGAATCTCCAAAGTTGCAAAGCAAATTACCAGATTGTGAAGGGAGCCAATTTTTGGATCTCCATAAAGATGGTAATACATTTTCATCACAGAGGTGGTCCTTGATGCATGTAAATTATGTTGCATCTATAATAGTTTTTCTTAAAAAAGCTTCTCAGAGGTATGCACCTGTCAATAAAGCAACTGTCCAACTATTTGGTCAGATCATTTCATAATACTATTCAAGCCCACAACTGACAACCCTATGCCCACGGTGGCTGAGTAATTGGCCTGCTTGCCTCCCACAAAGGCGAACCTGGTTCAATCCCCGGCCAGGTCACCAGATTTTCGCATGTGGGAATCGTACCAGACGATGTCATTGGTCAGCGGTTTTTCTAGGGAATCTCCTGTTTCCCCGGCCCCTTCAATCCGGCACTGCAATCCTGCAATCCCCTCAATCACCCTCATCTGCTCTCAAGACCTCGCTGTTAAGAGCCGTCCAAACCTATTCACTTCACTTACCGACAACACTGTCTACGAGAATGAATGAGCATGATGTGTGCACATGCATGCATGCACATACACAAAAAACTATGGTGTAACAGAAATTATAAAGAAGATTAAAGTAAAAATTATTTGTCTCTCCAGAACATATTTTACAACTATGAACACAGTAAGTGAGGGGACTGCAGAAAGTCAAGAAACAGTTCTCTATACACTACAGGAAAATGCATGGTTAAGGAAATGTAGCCTTCATTCTTCAGCTAGGAAAAGAAGAATGGTGAAAAGGATAATGAACCCTTTAGTAAAAGAATTATGATGAAGTTTTGGGTTCACAAGGCAATACATAACTTATTTCAATAGATGACTAGAAAAGAGCAGATGAAAAACATAGGTACCTACTGTACTGTGTCATATGCATAATGGTCTGAGGATGCTAATAAATGGTTTTCCAACAGCCTATAGTATTACAAGATATTTGAGCTGTTGATATAAACTGAAAAACCTCTGCAAACACTATTGTCCTCCTCTCAAACTTTCACTATCTAGGGTGGTTATTATTGAAATATTTCATTATATGTTGAGAAATTTCCATTTTAATCAATGTTTTACACATTATAATTCCATACTAATAACTTAGTATTAAACATTCACAACTCCGGGCATGTTCTATCTACTTTTCAGTAGGCCAATGGTAACAACATCTCTTCAATATTTTCCCAAACATAGTGTGTTCACAGGATTTCTGTTTCATCAAACTGTATTTTTGAAGAAGAAATAAAGATATTCTACTCATATACTGTATTGTTACTTACTCCAAATGAAATTAAAGTTAAAGTTTGCATACATACTGAACCATACTTTAATAAACCAGTGTGTAAGTAAAAATGTGTACATATTTGTTAGAAGATTTAAAAATGCAGTAGTTGTAAAATTGAATGTGTGTGATATGTACAGTCGAACACACTGCAAGGAGATTTGCAACAAAGCCTGAGGTATTTTTAAAAAATCATCATGCCATGAAACTTTTCTATGTCTAGAATAGTGATACAACTTATTGTGTAACATTGAGGAGGCAATTGCTCCTGTGCCATTGGCTGCAGCTCTAACTGCTTACGTACAAATTGAAAACATACAGTACAGTTCAAGTTGGGAGCACCAATAGAAATTCTGCACAAAACGTGTACCAATGACCACTTACATATTTCCAGCCAAGTGTGGTCTTGCAGCACTCGCAGTAGATGTCTGCGACTGCGTGAAGCCCAGTGAGCAGCACCCGCTCTTCTGCCGGCCCGCAGCCAACGTTCACCCTGTAACACACAAACATAAGTCTGTGACAAACACCAGCAAATATGATGACAGGAAGAGGAGAGAGCAAAGGAGGGTACTCGCCCCTCCCAAGCCCACTCTCCATGACAGGAAGAGGAGAGAGCAAAGGAGGGTACTCGCCCCTCCCAAGCCCACTCTCCAAAACCCCTACCAAAAAAGCAACAAATGGAAGTATTTGCCCTACACAAATAGATAAAACAGTCCACTATGATTTATAACTAAGAGATGGACTATTTTAATCAATTAAATTTTTTTGCAGAAAAATGTGGCAGCCATAAAAATAATATTTAGTTGTAAAGAACAAATGGCAACAATCTTAACACTAAAGTTTCAAAAATTTTGTAGGCAAGGTACCTTGTTACTCCCGGCATAAATGCTACTGTTTTACCATTAACCACAGTATCCTTGAATTATATATACAGGATTTGCAACCCGATAGCCCCCATTCCTTTCCATCAAAATGGTTACTGAATCTGTGCTTCATAAGTGATACGTGGAAAATGGTTGCAATTAAAATTAAATTAAAGTAAGCCACTTTGACATTACACTAGTACCAAGTAACCTACTACACCTTTAGATAGGCTAGGTAAGTAAGTAAAAAAAAAACTGTATTTTACTTTAATCTGATGAGACCATCCTCCTCATTCCAATCACTAGATATATTGTAAATTTTTTTTTTTTGTTATTCAATGTATTATTGTAATCACAGAATTAAAACAATAAATAAACAAATACTGAACATGTGAGGTTATATTTTTATGTACAGATTGCAACAAGAACTTTAAACCATGCCAGCTTCTAGTAAATTTCAATTATTCTGCAATATACATACATTGTTTTACTGTATAAGAAAAGTCGAAATGAGTGTATTGAATTAATATGCCAGAAAGTTTAAGCGGGATGAGATTTGGGCTGCTCTTAACATCGAAGTCTTGAGAGCCGAGGAGGGTGAAGCGAGGTGAGTATGGAGCAGAGCCGTAATAAAAGGAGTAAGTTTTAGTTATCAATATTTCAAAAGAGACAACTGCTTGAAAATCATTAAAATATAACTATGTCTAACATAAAGAATACTTTCTTAAAGCTCCTTCAACAAAAAAAAAAAAGTAAATGGGATGTTAAAATGTACTGGGGTAAAAAGAGGACAAAAATGTTAGTGGCCTGAAGTTGTCAAAATATACACCTCACCAAAAGTTTTGTAATGCCTCAAATAACCACTACTTATTTCTGGCACAGCTATCTCAGCTTACTTTTGCAATGTGTATGTTAAGGTAATATTTGTTTTATTTATTACTTTTTTTTGTGGTAGATATATTTTATTTACTCCAGATCTAATTTATATTATTAATTGCAAGTTGTTTTAACTTCAGAAAATGTATTTCAGTGTAAAGGTATTTTTATGTGGGCGTTTTATGTAGAAAATTTTTTTGTTTGGTTGCCATGGTAACGCACAACGTAATGTTGCCGTCTCGTGATTGGCACGATGTTTAAGGGCGTCGTTGAAGTAAGCAGTTGTAAGCGCTTCTAGCCATCTTGGTTTTTCCATCAGGCAGGTGGTGACCTAGTGGGCCATCGGCCCAATAGGTAATTTATATTTTTATCTAGTTAAATTGGCCAAGTAACATTCAGTAAAGCAGACCGCCAACAGAGCAATGAAATGCGGCACTGAAAAGAAATCACTTAGTCTGCACGCGCTACCTACGTGGGCTAGAATTAAAGTCAAGTTAGTGCTACCGCAATATGTGTGTGGTACAGTAAAGACTGCAGATACGTATCTCAGGCAACGACCAGCAGAACCAGCCTCAGAAGATACGAGATGTTGCAGCAAACAAGATTTTTAAGCTAAGTGTTCTGAATTTCAAGGCAGAGAGACTACATCCGTAAAATAATCACCGATTTTCGAGAAATTAATTTGACTTACGTTTACGCCATTTTGGATCTTCAGTTTGTTAAATTTGCTATACATATTTGCCTAAGAAGTCCTGAACTGATGTCTTATGTTCTCCCAACTGAGTTTGTGAGAAAAATATTTATTTTATTTTATTTGCGTATTTTTGCAATAATTTAAAGAATTTTAAAATATTTAATTATATTTTGAATTTTAAATAAGAGATACGTACGAGAAGGCTGCACTCATAGTTACGGTCACACACAGCAAAGCAAATATTGAAACTAATAATGAGCTACTACTTAATATTTGTACGATATTAATTTATTTCATGTTGTTCATACCAAAATACTTCTTTTAAATAAAATCTATTTCCAATCAAGTCTCTGTGAATATTTGTTGGTCAGTAGCTAGTTGTAGTTTTGAATTGTGTTCTTCATAGTGTCTCCTGTATGTTGTTTGTAGGCTATGGAGACTGGCTGCTACAAGTGTTCCTGACGTACAAATCTCAGTGGCGTCTCGTTAGGGCAAGCAAGGCAATGTTATATTTAAAATAAATATTAAATTCTAACTTATATTTACTTTAAGGTAACTTTTCACTCATGCGGTACACATTCTACTCGGGAAACGAAACGGTACATTATACGAAAACAAATTGTTGGCTAGCAAAACCAAGATGTTTAGAAGCGCTGTAAGTAATGCTTTCGGCAGGTAGGTGGTCGCAATGGTTTCCCGGCGGCCGACGGCGGGGCGGCAGGGTGGGAAGACTGCCCGGGGAGGGGCGGGGGCTTATGGTTGCGTCAACCTGTGTTAGAAGCTAGGATGGTAGTGCTTTCTTCACCAAACTGAAGCGGACATAGCTGAAGGTTGCCTAGCCGCAGGCAGTTGGTGCGGTGTAGTTTACAGTAAATAGATTGATGTGTGGGCAAGTTCGCGCGCACAACACGAATCGTATTGTTTTTATTTAATTTAGTTTTGGCGCTGAAAATGTTATATATATATATTCGTGCGCGATGTATACCCTACATAAAAATTATAAAATTAACGTGTGGGACTGAGAACCGAGTAGATAGAATGAGTGCAACAGAAACATGTGGATGTAAGTGTGGTGTATATGGATTACGAGTGAAGCATTTTTCCAGCATTGCTTTCACTTTTCAGGAAAGGTGTGACATCATAAAAGAGGGTAGGCGACACCTGAAATTACGATCACGACAACACGCAAGAAAGGTAATTTTGTACGTCATTTCCAAAAAAAATATGTATCCGAAAAACTCGTGGCTCACTGGATGTAACAGCCTAAACAAACCGTTTTGCTGGCCATGTTTATTATTTTCAAAGGATGTTAACACGCGGACTGCAACTGGGTATCGTGACCTTAATCTGTGCCATGCTGTTCAAACACACGAGCATTCTGAAGTTCACATAAATTCGTTTTTGTCTCTTAAAGAATTTGGTAAAAATAGAGTTGATTTTGGTCTAGACAGATCCAAACAATTAAGCACACAACGACATAACGAAAAAGTTAAAAGAAACAGAAATTTTAAGCATTTAATAGATGATGTTTCTTTCGTGGGTGTACAGGAACAGCCTTTCCGTGGTCATGATGAAACAAAAGAATCAGAAAACCGTGGCAATTATGTTGAGTTACTTGCTTTAATTGGACAAGGTCCCGGGTTTGATGAAGGTATCTTTGTAATATTTTTCACTCGGGCAAATTTTATGTTTAAAAATATTAATATTTTTACAAGCGGTGTATTATATTTAGGTACGAAAAAATGTTCAAATGGCACCATTTTGCACCTTGAAATCCAAATTTCCCCGGGGGAGGACCCCCGGACCCCCCTCCCCCTTTACTGGAGTAATCAACGCCACTACTGCCCCTTGCACACAGTAGTTTGCCCATGAAATTATAGCACGCGTCACCACTGGTAGTAAGATTTATCTAGTGTTTGATTGTTACGTTTGCTGCGAAGTCATTTCAGTCCTGTAGACCCGGTCAAGCTTCATACCCCAGGTCAGCATTCGCTGTTACTGGCAACAAAAATTATATGATACTAAGATTGTATTTTCTATTTTCTCACACTGCCTTACAGTTTGGAATAGTGTGCGATAAGGAAGTTGGGGTGGTAGGAGTAATGTAGTTCTTTTATTATCAACTAAGAGTGCTCTAACGCATTTAACATGCCTGGAACACATTGAAAACAAGCTGTTTGTAATTGTCCACAACCTCCAGAAACACTTCTAGACCTCATAAGAGCTGCCCAGATGGAATGGGGCCTTCTTCCGGAAGATGACATCAACACGTTGATTACAAGATTGCCAAGGCGTGTTAGGGACCTGTACAATGAACATGGAGGCCATACACTATCCTATGCTGCAGTGGGCAGAAAGAAACTCTCCCTAGTCAGCGACACCACTACGATAATTTTGTTGTTCTTTAGTGTTTATTTATCTGTGATGTTGGAAAATGTTGTTTTTTGGAAACACCTGTATCTCACGTTTTGTATCAGTACCGAAGGTAGCGTCTAAATGCTATGCTTTCTTCTATGTATATTCAGTTCTTTGTATGCATTCTTTATGTATATTCTAAAATGCTTGTGAGGTGTTTATGAGCAACAAGAGAGAAAACAACTACAGAAGCAAAAATGTGTGTAGTTACCACAACAACGCTGGAGACACATCACCAGTCTATGTATGCTCTGTCTACAATAGTTGCAAGCTATTTGGCAGAGGACATTGCTACCCAAAGTTCATCAAAGTTAAATGGATGTGTGTTTAATGAATGTATTTGTATACTTACACAGAATTGAAGAGATATGCTCTCCCCTGACTACCTTGAAAGGACTGGAAACAAAAAAAAATAATAATGTATGAGATTAAACAATCCAAATACCATAGAAAATAATAAAAAGTACTCAATTAAAAAATTTGAAACTACATTCTATTACTCTTAAGTAAACCAAATACACGTTTTCATTCAATTTAATTACTGTTCTAAAACATATCTGGTAAAGTTTTTTATAATAAGCTAATTGACAATTTATATACTATACTATACATTAACTTTGACAAGTTTATTGTTAAGGAAGTATTTTTTACACACATTTACACATACAGGTATATATATATATTTGCATACCTTCCACTCACTTTAGAAATCATTCATATTTAATTCATTTTTAGTTCCATAAATATTCCCGAAATCAGAAAACCGGAACAGACAAAACAACTTATTCTATTGTTAGTCTTTATTGCATATTTCCTGCATTTATGAACAGCACAGAAAATATTATGCACCACACTTATGTGCACAATAAAATACACAGGATCTTACAAAAAAAAATATAATTGTCCTCTTTTCCAATTAACGAGAAAGAAAGTGAAGTTTTACATTTTTGTGGGTTTTTCATGTGCCATTAAACATTTAGTAACTGTGCCAACGAACTTCCTTGAAAAGTGCAAACCTTTGGAGAATATTACGTGATTCTTTTGTCTTTATCGACACCCATTTTTACCTGGCTGTTTATTTTACATGTCTACGTTTAGAAGTACCTAATCTATTCAAATTTTTATGATTATTTGCCGCAAAATAGAGAGCTGTTAGAACGAATAAAATCGTCAAAGAAATACAATCGAAATGTATCTGAACCTGAGCTGTGCGGGAGTGATGAACTGTCAATTAACAGAAAACGGCCACATTAAAACGAATTTGTAAGATATTTTTAACTGACCTGCAACATGATAAACTAATTTTGTATATTTACATTGTAAAATTATGTGTCCTCTTTCTTTTTGTCACTTTCTTTCAAGTGTCCTCTTTGTTTAATGTAAGTTACTTGAATGTGTCTCCTGTTTTCGAATACCACAACATCCAGAAGCCCTAATAAAACAATTTCCACAATTTTGTACGAAGTACGACCAACACAGTTAACAATCACTCTTCGAAATCCTATCAATCACTTCAGATCCACATTAATTAATGTTTTCAGGGGCAGCAAACAAATAATGTTTCTTAGGTTTCAGCCACAGTAATATTCAGCACTCATAACCTAGACCAGTAGCGCCATTTATAAATCAATTATCCATAAAGAAGATCATTGGGCATTGAGTCTTTCAGCATACTGTGTTGGCCAAAATAACCTTCCCGTGAATTATCTATGTACACGATTGGGTACACTGCGTCTGATCTAAATGGAATGGGTCAAAACTTTGTGTAGCAAAGTTTGCAATGCTGTGACAAATGGTTAGGAGACACATTACCAGTTGGCCTGTAGGACAGCTGTGAATTCAAGCAACACCCCAATACTCGAGGACAATCTACAATGTCACTGGATAGTGTGTAGACATTTAGAAACGCATCCATTATTAAATAATTATTGGGTTTAAATATTTGGTACAACTTTTACGTGCAATAAGATTCATCAACCTTAATTACAGGTATTCAACAACTTTTACATGATTTAAGTACCGTATTCGAACAAAATGTCAGTATGTCTATATTTTATTTTATTAATTTTTGAAAATGTGGATGAAGATAAGCATTTCCTTTATCTTCACGTTGAAAGTGTCCATGCATTAGGTCAACTGAAAAGTGACTTCACTTAAAAGGAGGCTGTACTGAAACATTTTCTGTGAAATAGTTGTTAGCGCAAATACGTGTATCAAAGTCAATAAATGTTCTGCAAATACGGCTTTTTTTGTCATAAAATATAAAAAACAATTACCTATGCCCCAATTTTTCTATCATATAAGTGTATTCTTGGAGAGAGAAAATTCGCGACAATGGTCAAATATCACATTTTTAAAGCCTGCGTATGCAGTTTCCTTAAGCGGCAAGAGAAAAGTACGACCATACAGGCATAATTAAATCTGTGGGCTTTCACGGCGTGTAATAAAGTCCCACTATTACAGATCTAATTTGCACAGTACAGCATCACGACTGAAATACTGCACGCCATGCGCGTAGGAGTGATGAGGCGCTATAAGTGCATGTTAGTGTCGCTCGTATAGCTTTCTCGCTTCTTGACCTTGAATGCGCAGCTCCATTCCGGACCCTGCTTCTAGCTCATCAGGACTAGCTGGAAAATTTATTGCAAACCAGCACCGGTAATACTAAGATTTAAACTCATAACATCCTGGTCCAAAAGTAACTGTCTCTCTTCGAGAACTGGATTTCCTTACAATTTGTAATTTATCCCCTCCCCTCCCCTATTACGCCCATGCTCACTCATAACTTGACTCAATAGCAACCATATTATTTTGCAAAGAACGATTTGAAAAAAAAATGACTGATCTAAATGCTTTGCGGGCATGGAATACAATCAGAAATAAAGACAGGGCTCTGTTGTTTTATTACACCAGTGGGTAACTATGTACCGCAATTACATGCAAGACAATGGTTAATTACCACAAGTCGCGCTGAAAAACTGGATATAGATCGTGAGACTGTAAGATTAAGCTTGAAGACGATTGCATTTTGGATTATTAAGTCATTCGTTTCTACAACTAGTATATTGGACGGTGCACCAAAATTGTTGGCATTACAGGGTATAATTAACAGCTTCCCAGAATTTTTTAATCCGTTACATGTTAATTTCTTTTGTTATTTTCAGGCTTGTAACCAGGGCAATGAAGAGCCAGCTTGTGCCCTGGTGGTAGGGCACAGGGACTTTCCGGATCATACTGGCTCACACCTTAACGTGCAACATAAAAACCAGTAATATTAAAAAACCAAACATTTGGGGATATATAACCTCATAGGTCTATCTTAATGATACCATATTATTTTGGCCGTATCTTGGCAAAAGAAACCACAATTTATCAAAATTATATTTTGATACACGTTAGTGGTGAAGAATACACGTAGCACGCCATACCCCGATTATTTTTTTCGAAATATCTGAAATATCAAATTGCAGTGGGGCACTAGTTAATACTAAAGGTCGAAGGTCGTTGATGCCATAAACACTGGCACGGGGACAGGGGGAATCGATCGTTCTCCCTTCGCGAGGGAGTTGACCTAGGTCAACCCAGCCCTCCCCCCCCACCAAGGACTACTGTGACGTCACGATGAATCCGCTGCAGTGATTCCCCCCCCCCCTCCTTGGATGGGAGTTAGAATACAGCACGGGGCCAAGACTTTTCTGCAGGTCTAACCATATTGCAACTGATATACATATGTCGCTGCTTGAATCTCTAAGGCGGTACGATGCGGATATTGATTCTATCTCAGGCTTCGATATGCCTCAGACGTGAATTATACTGCCAACAAAATGGAAGAAATATTTTGCAGTTACTTACAAAACACCGAAATTCGTTGACACAATGGGACAGTATACGCTATGGTGAACTATGTTCACGGCCAATGCCTTAACACTAATGAAGTCTCACTATCGTGAGTACTTCAATATGCCAAGCGAGGTAATGTGGTGGTTAAACAACAGAACTCGCACTCTGGAGGACCCAGGTTCCACTCTCGGTACAGATATCCTGATTTCAGTTTCTCGTGATTTTTCCGGAGTCATTCCCAGCGAATGCTGGAACAGTTTACTTACTACACGCACTGGCCGATTTCCTTCTCCGTTCTCGGATGACTTGTGTTCCCCTGGCAAAGACATTACCGTTCTAGGTACTCAGAAAAATTTAATAAATTAAAAAGCGTAGTAAATTATCACAACAAAACGGCCACCAACCAGACCCTGGTTCTACGGCGTTGTGCGTAGCCTTGCCTCAAAGTTTTGATGAAGTTACATGTATGGAGAAAATTTCAGTTGAATAGGGCAAATATTACAGTCCGAGTACAAAAAAATATATATTTCTCCTACTCCTAGGGATTGGAATATATTCGTCCCAACGCTAGAGTCAAACTAACCATAATCACCGATAAAAATATATGTACGATAATAAATGGAACGTCTCGCACGAACACCCAATTTAAGTTTGATGTCGTCGTCATCATTCCAATAGATGCAAGTATAACATCCCAGGTTAACTTCAGGAACTTCTACTCTTCTTCCCCTTCTCGGAAAATAGCGAACTGAAACTATGGGGGAATACATTCTTTGAAAGGTACAGAAGGATGAACTGTACTATAAGCTGCAGAATGCGTCGAGGGTGAACATAAAAGCAACGTGTAGTAGGATTTTGGTGTTCATTTTTTTTTTCTTCCCAGTTCAAATATTTCTACACAGCAATCGTAGCCAACACGCGGTATTTTCCCCAACAAGTATGTAAAACCTGCACATAAAATTGGGAGTTCCCAGCAATGAGAACTGATCTCCCGGGACGAGAGCTCAACCGCCAGGCCCCTCCGCCCCGTTTCCGGCTTGACGGACGTGATTGGCCAACCAGGCCTACATTCTACACGGGGTTTAGTGGTGGTTGAGGGGTACTTTGCTGTCAGCCCCCTGATATAGTCCATTCACGATTACTTCAGCCTTTTCCGAAGCCCTGCTAAAGTTCAACTTTCAGGATATTCCTCCGCCTCGTAAAAACTAAGTTTAATTGAGCCTGGAGAATTACACTACAGGACAACGCACCATATTCGTGCGCACTAAGTATAACAGTATTTTGTATAAGAACTATTTCTCACTAGGCGCTACCAACATACCTATTTTCTCCCTGATTTTTATTCAGATTATTTATGAATGAAGCATTATAATATATAGATAAAATATTAATAACATTTAAATTTAACAGGAAAAAAAAGTAACTTTTATGAATACAAGTACAAAACGCTTGTGATAAAGGGCTTATTTAGGAAATAACTGAGCAGGTCGTACATGGAGAGATTTTTTAAAGGTGTGATCGAAAAAGGCCAAAGAAACATTGAATGGACTATACATCGTCGGTCGTGGGATTTCAAAACTTTCAACATTGGCTTTACGACTCCGCTTCAACTCTTTTGACGTAACTCTTCGTTTTCGCGTCGCAATTTCGAATTCATAGTTAATGCTGACGATGTACGATTACACAGAATTTACATTTTCCTAGTTGTTTATAATGTTTTTGCGAGCAGTTATAATTGTGTGTTGTCTGCTTCTTTTTAAAAGTAAGGAACATACTCAATATTTTATCAATAAGTTCCTGCCATGTTTTTTTGCACGTAGGAAGTAACACACAGTAAAAATTAGATACGAAAGTATTTAACAACTAGTAAATGGCAAATTTTCTATAGTCAAACATGTCCAGTAATACCTCTGAAACTAAAATTATGACACGGAAACAAGAAATTACATCAAAAGGGCGAAGCCGAGCCTAAAATTTCCGTCCAATATTAACACACTCAAAAACTACAATGATAACGGAAGCGAGCCCTGTAGCGTAAGGTCAACTTTCAGCTGGGGAGACTCCTCGAAACTATAATCTTACAAGTTCCTCAAAGGCTGCGCCTTTTATTTCCCTCGGTTTGGAACCGCGAAAAGGCGGGGGGGGGGGGGGGAGTCCTTTATGATATAACATTTTTTACGATGCTCGCTACTTTCAAGGTCTTGGGTTTGCTGCCTTCTACCTGGGCCGCCGAAAAATAAGAGCTTCAGTAAACAAAAATCAATCAAGAGCGGCTCACTAATTTTGAGCGACGCCTGTTCACGGGAAACATTTACGGGGGAGGTAAGTATCACCGCGCCTTTGAATTTGCGTGTATATTACCGCATAACTTAATTTCAAGATTCGATATTTAATACCTACGTTTGACAAGGTGCAGTGAATATCTTCGAAATTCAACTTTGATTTTTTTTTTTTTTTTACGCGATTCGTCTCGTAACTGTAACTGTAATTAGAGGTTTCCACTCACTCATTATTTAATAATGTTCGTCGCCCATTGGGAAACATTTACATAGGCAGTTCACTGTAAAGTCAGCATTTCCGAAAGCCCTGCTCAAGATCTATTTTTTCCTCATTTCGTATCCTTCCCCCATGTGTAAATTGCACTTCTTCTTGCGTCTTTCCGTCGGAGACTAGCGGCTTTAAACGTCTGTTTATGATGAACAACGTTTACGTAATGAACAGAATCGGAATGAAAGAAAGTATTTAGACGAAACGGTTAATGTTCACTGCGTACGGTATAGTGTGGAACATCCTCGGCTTTTAGACAAATGGCGATAGTTTATTTAGCGCCGTGTAATTAAAGCATTCAGCCAATAGAATTGAAAGAGAAAAGAAAAATAAGAAGTTATTAATTTCATTTAATAGAATATCTCTTTTCTAAAAGAAAAGTCACGTTCTTATTGTCCTTTACCCGCTTAAAAAGTACGTCTCAATTGTATGTAATAATTAGTGGTTTCAGGGCAAGTTGTGTTCCAAAACACTTCAGTTTAGGGCCACGGTGATTGGATCACTTGGATTGTTACGCGTCTCAGCTTTCTGCCCGCCAATCACGGACGGTCAAGTAGCGAAGAAATTAATTCTGATTGGCTCGTTCATGTAATAGACTGTCTTCACAGGAAGACAGGAGGCCAATGTAGTCTAGCCAGAGCGTAAAACATTTTCGCGAAAAAAAACAGGTAGCCGTGCATGTTTTGTGATACGTTATTGACAAATTCTGTGCAGTAAGAACGGGCAAAATAATAATGCAAATAAAATTAAAATGCCACTATTTCACTATAATCAACTTCATTTCTAGCCGTGTGTGATTATTTGAACAGAAGAATAGTACATTCACCATGAACCACGCATTTTTGAAAACTTTCTACGCAGAAGTCTCTTACGGAATTGATAGCGAACAGACTTTCCAAGCGGAGACCACATATTTGTAGGGCAAGCAAATAAATATACAAGTCTATGAATGTCTGAATACATGTATAGAAAATTTGGCAGCTAGAACCGATTCTGAAAACACTCGCTTTAAACACTTTAATGCCAAGGTAAATTCCTGTGAGGTCAGACGAAAGCTTGAAACTTGTCTTTGGCCACGAAAAAATTTTTCTTAGATGCTCCTCGCATTTATACACCAGTGCGATATAGTCGACAGTCTTTGAATAACGTGTTTTCGACCACACCTCTGCGAGGCGATTCAGACGCCAGCCACGCAGAGCCCTTAAGCGGCGGTCTTGCCAATTAATGGGTGGAAAGCGTTCAGCAAGGTTTAATACAGGTCCCTAGGAGTACTTCCGTGTGCGCATATTACCTAAATATTTAAAGCTACGGCGCTTTGGTAAAGGCGTCATTAACTATTTTGTAGTGCTCGTAGATGGTGTTTCTAATGTACGGTAAATCATTTCTTGAAAGTAAAATAAAGGCACCTTCTGAAGTGTGTGTTCTTTTCTTCAAATACTTTGCGACGCAATTCAAGCGCCAGCTAGGCGGGCCTCTTAAGGGGACTGCACTGAAATTTTAATAGGAAATCCCATGCTAAGGAAATTGCACCTCAGTACGTTAATTTTAAAAATAGGCGTTTCAAACAAAATTTATTTTTCACTTTAAAAAAAAAAAAAAAAAAAGATCCCTGCGAGCGTATATTTTCAATACAGATATGTAGTATGTACATAAAAAAAAAAAAAACATATATTTTAAAAATTCCTTGCAAACAGGCTAGACATTATGAAAACAAAAATTCGTAAAGACATTTTGTTTGAAACGCCTATTTCTACAATTAACGCACTGGGGCGAAATTTCCTTAACATGGGACTTCCTGTTTAAGCTTCGTGGCTGCCAGCCGGTAGGTAATGCCCCAAAAACAGTGTGTTACTGAGGAGGCAAATACCTCAGCGGAACCTACAACGTATTGTTACGTGTTGCTGGGCCGCCCCGAACGAGCGAAGAGGACAGAGTAGTTATATGATAGCAGCGGCAGCGTGAGCGATGGCGGCCGCGTATCAGTTACAAAAAGCGAGCCGACATGATAATCCTCTTCGGCGCAGGCTGCTGACCCTAGTTGTATTGATTTATGCGTTTATCTGAAGAATGCTCTGGATTACCGGCCTCGTTCTCTCAACGTGACTCGGGGTGCGTTGAAACTTCCAGATAGTCAGGACGAACGCCATAAATAATGCGACAGGCTTCCGGGCCGGTAGAGGAGTTGGAGTTGAGTGAATGAGAAGACGAGTTCCGAGCGATAGAAGAACGAGAGGCGAGAGAAGTGACGAGCGGAAGGGAAGTCTGCGACTGCTAGTATCAATCAGTGAAGGATGCGGCTGGCAGGCTGGACTATTGGACTAGATGCGTGTGTGAAAGACATTATAAATGGCAACATATAGATTGAACACGTGTTAATAACGAGTATGAGTTAATTGACTGTAAAATTAAGAAGGACGTTAATTAGAGTTGAAATATACATAACATTTTTAGCTCGCTGAGGACTAAAAAGAGTACAAGTGGAGACAGATAAGTTAATGCTGTAAATAACAGTGGAGCAAATAAATTAGAAATTTTTTTTTATCAAGACCTACATCCCTCACGAACTCTGATAAGCCCATCACGCGTCAGCATGTAACAGTATTATACCGCCACCATCAGTCAAGGCGGGGAACAAGGACGACACTGTATCCCGTCGTCCTGCGTAAGCAGAACACACCCACAGTATCGACAGTCCCCTCCCGGAGTCTTTTTTTTATGGAGGTTATTTTCGGCGCCATTACCGAAATTAGTTGTTCAGGGCACTCCAATCAGCAGGCGCGGTCTTTAACCACCTCGTACTCGGGGAGGATTACGCCAGAGCTCCACCCGCCTTTTTACCTCCTCATCGACGAAGGGCCATTCCACCTTCTCGGTATCCATTACTCGGTGGAGAGACGCGTCCCTCGGCGCCGCAAGGTCTTTCCAACGCGGTTTCATGGCGGCTGGCTGATGAAAACTTGTAGACATAGGTGCTCACGAGCATCCTTAATGAACTACCACTTAGTGCTTGCCGCATAATTAACACACAGTCTAACGGCAGCTACGTTGGGTTTTCAATCGTTACGGTCTTGCACAACATGTGCGGTTTATTTTTGCTTTGTATACCAGTGTCAGGAGTTCACAAGCAGCGCCGTTACAGAATTTTTAATTTCTCCATTCATACAATAAAAATCAGTTCACATTTGTAAAGTAGGCAAAATGGGGTGTGACTGTGTTGGGGCCACGGCCGTTTGTTTTGCGTGAATACGTCTACGTTGAATCACTCGGACGACTTAATTTTTTTTTTTTTTCCGGCACCTCTTCATTCCATTATATGGGGTTTTATGGGTATCACTGGGTTGCTTTTCAGATGCTCTTTCCAACCGTATACGATTTCTGTACTACGACTTGGTTTTTTGGCGAATATATAAGTTTTCTTAATTTTGTACATTAAAATCATACGATTTCACCATAACCCCGCCACAGAAATATTTTTATACGCGAAATCGATTGATTTTGACGAGAGTTGTAGCTTCTCCTAGTCAAAATAGTACTACGCCGCAGTTATGAGACGTGGCGAAACGAACTCTTACAGAAATAAGCTTCGTAAGCAGTTTGAAGAATTATACTGGCAGAGCGCGATGAAAATAACCAAGGGAAAAGGGGGTGATACTGAATGTGATTATAATACTGGTTTTCAGCTGGAAATCTTTTTTCGGGCTAAAAAATAGGGGTTGATTTATAATGTCAATACTGGCAGACGTTCATGCCTACCAATTTAATGACAGCATTCGTTTCGGGGAGGTTGGCTGCAGCCCTCTTAGCCGCTACCCTGAAAATAACTGAAGCGTGTTGTTTACCCAAATAAGCCTCGTCGCGCCAGTAGCTGTGACGGCAGCACACCCCCTCGCCAATGAAGCCCTGCGCCAAGTAAATTATCGGAGCGCTGACGTCAGAGACCATCCCCTGCCCAACCCCTAGGCCTGCCACGTAGAGCAAACTGGGAGGGGGAGAGGAGAGTTCATCGACTCCAATGAAGTGCTGGCAGCCGCGCAACAGTTTATTTGCGGCGCTCTGCCTTACCGACTACGTCCCCCTACTATTTGTTTATCCGTGTAAACATTCACGTTGTTTTCCCACTTCGCTCGAGCAGGTGTGTTATTTTCATCTCAGTCTTAAATGGAGCTGTCGTCTGTGTACTGACGTAAAATAATGGTAACCTTCTACACCCTGCCGTTTCAGCCGCTTTCGTTTCCTTTACAGCCGTTCGCGACAGTTGCCGTAAAAGGCTCGACGTTCCACTTATTACGACGTGCCAGCGAATGACGCTCTTTCCACATGCGTACCGCCGACCCTAGCCAGAAAGTCGAAGGATGTGTATCAACAAGGGTCGTCTAGGGATGCCCCTTAATAAATACTAGTTATATGATTGTGTTTTTACCCTGTGCTTTTTGCTTAATACAGTAGGTCATAAATAATATAATTCTGGTGGGTCAGTTTTCCAAGCAATAGTTTATAAAAAAAAAAAAAAAAAAAAGGAAGCTGTTGAAGAGCGGTGATGGAGGGAGAGGAGGGGAGGGGGGAGGAGAGAGAGAGAAAGAAAGCTTACACCATTGCCAAAAGAGGTGTGATTACACAATTTCGGAAAACAATATGGTCAGTTTATGGAGTTTCTCGAACACGGTGCCCGGACGATGTCGCTGGTCGGCGGGTTTTCTCCGGGATCTCCCGTTTCCCCAGCTCTTGCATTCCGGCGCTGCTTCATACTCATCCCGCTCCACCCTCATCGACTCCCCAGACCTCGATGTTAAGAGCCGCCTAAATCTCTTTACTCACTCACACACACACACACACACACACACACACACACACACACACACACACACACAGGCTTGCCCGATAAATCATTCAACGCGTGGTTCTGATTTACAATTTTTACGAACTGTGCCTCTGAACAAGAAGCGTATTTTGTACTTACTTAGCTAGCAAAGCGTGGGTAAGATCACTGCAGATTATATACAGGACATGTGGCCACTCGGGGTCTTTTCCCTGGTCCCGCCTCCATGCGCAAGACGCGAAGTGCAGTGTTTCTACGGCTCGCGGCTGTGTACCCGCACTGTAATAAAAATTCGAGGTAAAATTCCCTTACATGTAAGGGAAGCTAATTACGTCTACATGGGAGGTAAAATTGCCTGTAAAATATGGAGTAAATTTACATACCAAGTAAGGTAGTTTTCCCTAAAAGTACCAGAAGTGTGGGAAAATTCAACACAAGTAAGGTAATGTTAACTATATTGTATAGTAAATTTATTATTTAAAATTACACGGGGGTGTTTGTACTGGTAATTTTTTTTATTATTTGTATCCTCTGACGAACATCAACCGAAGCCTCAACTCTAAAATCCTCGACACTTGCTGGTGGGTGGGCGCGAACCATGGACCTCTATCACGATAGGCCATCCATCATACTACAACGACCACATGACAACTCGAATGAATATGAGTGCTTTAAGGATTGTTTCTTCCGCCCTTCCTCCCACCTTTCAGTTGAGACAACGCTGAAGAGATGCACGCGTCGTAATGTAATTTCCCCATCCATTTGTGGGATTCTTCACTACCATGTGCGTGAAATTTTCTCCAGAGTGCAGTAATTTTACCATGCACGAAAAGAAAACTACGTTTCTCACACAAGTTTGCGATCATTACCTTACACTTGTCAGGGTAATTTTACCAATATTATTTACAGTGCGGAAACGTGAGAGAAGCAGATATGCTTGCAAACGAGCCGCTGCACAACATTTAACGTGTGCCGACGCAGTGTTAAAAGGACACAGCCGGTAACTGTAAGAGAGCAAGGTGGATTTGCAGACGGATGGCCACGGATTACTGAAGCGCGCCGCTTGCTGCCGCGATAAGCCTTACTGGAACTCGTGCCGCCTCCTGTCCCAGGACGATTGAATTACTTGGGTTATCGTTGACAAATGTTTTGGCCATCGCCCTGGCCTCCCTCGGCGCAAATTCGGTTTCGATGAACCTTCCTGGACCGGGGCCTGCCGATCTATGCAAGTCGCGGCGAGCCTTCGAGTGGAGTGTCTGAAGTCTTGCACGGCCTTGAACGCCATGGCATGTTTGCTGGTGGGCCGGCTGGCTGAGGCGATGATGGAGGGGGTGGCTCAGGAGAAATAACCGGTCCCTGACCCTGGTCATTCGTCATGGTGGACTGCTGTGACGTCCGGATGAAAGATATCTCCCAGAAAGCCATAACGAAGGGCTTGGGAGGAGGAAGGCTCGCCAGTCTCTGTTCGCAGAGATTCGGTAGACACATTTGCTAGTAGTTTCGAAAATGGTTAAAACAAAAATCACCGGTGCCGGGACGAACAGCCGCCTTCCTGAACTCACAACATCAGAGTTCAGGACCCATTAGATTTTCTTTCATAGCTCTTAAAATAATTATTTTCATAAAAGGTAGATAGGTTTAAATTATTAATAGATTATTAAATGACTTCCTTCAAAATTAATCCCCCTCACACAAATACAACAAAATTTTAATTTAATTTAACTGATAATGTAACAGAGTTCACAACTTTTAATAGGGGTCAATGTGGGGGGGGGGGGATAAAAATATGTCCATCGATCCCCTTTTCGGCTACTACCTGATAAGAGAAATGAATAATGCTATATATAGGAAGCACAGTAATTAATAATATAATAGCGTTCAGGTATTGCCAATGGCCGTGCACTGATCCAATTTGTAATTTCTTTGTCGTTGTGACCAACAAGAGGATAGCGCGATGAGGGTTCAAGGGTGGAGGCAGAGGAATTTTAACTTTCGCCATTTTAAAATTATAAAGTAACATTTTATCTTTTACAATAAAATATAATGTTAAGCCTCTGTAATTTTAAAATTTAACTTGTTTTAAATTTTTTAGAACGTGACAAATTTTATGTTTCGACTATTTCCCAAATTTATTTTAAATTCTAGTAACCAAGATCGGTTCTGCCTTCAACTGGGTACTGGTGCCATTTTAATATGTTCTGTTCTGTGACCCGCGAGAGAGACATCTGCGAGCACATGTGCAGTGGAGTGTCCGGGTGACCAGCGGGACTGTAGAACCGGATGCACGAATGACAAAACATTCGGAATAATGGAAACGGTCAGTTTGATGGAATACGTGTAGTTAATAGTGCGGACTAATTGACTGCGGCAAGTACTAACACCGAGAGATAAGGACTTATTATTCTGCGTGAGCGCAATATTTAATGTCAATCTCAATACTAAGTGTTAATAGTATAGAGATAGGTAACTTAATATTGTAAATAGCTTTGTGTATTTTTTGGCATTATAAATATATTTAATAAAAAAAATGGAATTAGTTTATTTTTCCGAAGGCCGCCACCCCTCACGAAATCTGATACGCCCCTGGCAACTTTTAACAATATGTTTTGTTGCCTCTTTGCACATTTCATGTTAAATACATAACAAATGACAAAACATATTATATAATTTTTTATTACCTTAAGTTTGAATAACATAAAAACTATCAGGGTCATTCTGAAGCACATCACGCCACATGTGACGAATTCACCATACCAGTTAAAGAGTAATTTGAACAGAAAATGTAATTTGCATGGTACATGCATACCCCACTTCATATGAAACAAAGTGTCAGGACGAAAAGATACATATGCTAGTATTTCCACTTTTAAATTCAAAGAACACGCCTGGGAAGGTAGCGTATCTAATTCGCGTTTGGGAGGTCAAGGGTTCGAGCACGGCTCACTGCCCTACGTGTGATTTTTTTTTTTCCTCCAGTAGTTTTACACCCTCACTACAAACAAATACGTGTATGCAAGTTTGATAAAATGGGTTGCGAATCTAAACGACAATCATTTGCGCGAATGTACAAACTACTAGCATTTTCCTGGATGAATGTTTAAGAGTGTGTCACTTTCTTCTTCACACACTTCGATCTTACCAACATATCGTCGTGTTTCTGATTAACTAATTTCTTTGAGTCTTCATTCAAATCAAATCCTGGTCGTGGATTCAAAACCCGTCCTCGGACATGCCCACGCCACATTTCTAAACTGCTTGGCAAGCCATACGGAAACGTCGGGAAACGTCCAGAGAAACATTTCATCGAGGACTTATTTTCGTCTACACCATGCATTGCTCAGGAAATGAACACTTGCCAAGTTTATTATCCTATATATAAGTTTCACGAATAAAAAGAATCCCCCCCCCCCTCCTTCCCCCCACAGAGAACGAGTTGATGAAAGCACGCATGGCCTTGTGCTGCGACTTGAAAAAATTAGTATAGAACCTAGGTCAAAGTCCCGAAGGCCATGGCTTCTGGAACAAAGCCAAGGCCTTCAAGAAAACGGCGTCCAAAATAAACAGAGCTGCGTGATTTGCTTCGTGAGGCGCCATTAACACGCAGTCTACACGACACAATGAGAACCGCAGATAAGAAATATATATTATACATAAAGATTTGTTCGCTCTATTAAAACTTCCCTTGGATAATTTAGAATATGTACAAAACAAGGTCTTTCAGGCGAAATGATTAGGCAGAAGACAGTTTGTTCCACATTCAGCACTGTATTTGGTTTGGTAGAATGCCGGATTTTACCCACGCAACGATATATTCGCATCTACAATACATTTGTCTGGTGCGAAATAAGCTGATCACTGGACTCTTCCAGTCTGCTAACAAAAAGATCGATTTAACAGCAAACAGAAGTAGACGCAATTTTATTTATTTATTATTCAGGTTTCTTGTAATAAATCACTACAAAAATATAAATACGGAACTCATTAACTTCCCTATTACTAAGCGCCCTTACATCCTGCAATATTCCAAATTCCCACTATGCGGCAAACGCAATCAGTTATTTGAAAGGGGCAAAATCACCAACAGAGGCAGGTATATTTGCGTACGGTAAAATTTGGTAAAATATTTTAAAGAAAAAAAGAGCTAATGCTACGTTTTTTATAGTGACTTAAGAAAAGGAAGAATATGAAATCCATCTGAAGTGGATGCACGTAGGGTTTATTTCTCTGTTCCTCTTCTAGCGCCTCGAAATATCTGGGAACCTACCTCTGTCCAGCAAAAACAATAAAGTGCTCCTAAATAAATAAATAACGGCGACCGTTATAAGTGAGACCTCGTAATAATTGACATTACACACTCGGGAGGGAATTCATTAATTCACGTACTGCGAATATAAGAAAAAAAAATATTTTTTTTGTAATAAAATATCAATTAGCTGTAGAAGAATGCTGTTGCATTTAACACTGGCGAACTGTAAGCTCGTTAAATGCGAAAGCAATGGATGTACTGCTTTAAACTTGGCTTTCCTATCGAAGATTCGGAAGGTCTTGGGCTCAAAACCCGAGCGAATAAATAAGGTAACCCTCCCCCCAGCTTCAATAATAATGATAAAATGAAAAAGAATACATTTACGACAGGTGCTAAAGCAGCCATTCAAACTTATATTTTCTGAGTAGTAACGCAAAGTTTTCCTGAAGAAATGAACCTGAAAATTACCCGTTGATTTCGATTACTACTCACTCGCAGCCAATGAGAAACAAATGGTAAGCGTAAAAAAATATTGTGCTCAAAGTTTCAACGCGTAATTACTTACAATTCTGAACACCAAAGATTCCAGCCACTAGCCAGTTTAGAAATGAGTTAAATATAAAACTATGTATGTATGTATGTATGTATGTATGTATGTATATATATATATATATATATATATATATATATATATATATATATATATATATATTGTATATATATATATATACACACATACACACACACAAATAAACGCGAGTGTTCAAAATAATTAAAATGTATTAACAGGAATAATATTTTCAGTATAATGGCAACAAGACGAAATCAAGTAATGTAACTAGTTTAGCCAAAATATCAGGATGTGGCTGCGTTGGGACACGGCCGTGATGTTTACGTAAATACATCTTCTTTAGCGGGTACTATTTCCTTCGAGATACGGGAATGAAACGATAAAAACAAAATGGATATTTTTTTATGGCTTAAACCGACAAGTCCGAGCGAGATCTCTCGTTTGGCAGCAATATCAGCGCGCCAACACATCAGAGTAACGAGATATTACTGGCCGGGAATGTTCACCTACGTCCCAGTAGCCACGGGGCCTTTATGCCATCGAGTAAAGATATACCTAAAGTGGACTTCCCCCGGGTTAAATTATCTGACCACTCCAACAGGTAACAATCAATCTGTAGTTCGAGGAATGAACACCACGTCGCGCTAGTCCATCTTCGTGGCATGTGCGTGGGGAATGTTGGCTCTCGCTCTCGCTCTCGCTCTCGCTCTCGCTCTCGCTCTCGCTCTCGCTCTCGCTCTCGCTCTCGCTCTCGCTCTCTCTCCTCCGCAACAGTAGAACGTGTTCTGAATGTCTGCTATACCCACAAGATGGGACAGACAAGATGGCGGACACCTGAGCTCCTATCTCAATTCGTACATACCCGTTTACGAAAATATTACAAGTTCTGTAAAACGTATATATGAACAAAATGAAACTTAATGTACGCATAAGTAACGGGAAATGTTGCATATTACTCACACGGTCATAATAGAAGAATAAATACTTTATAAAATACGCGATAACTGTGGATTTATGTTCTATATATATCTTACCACACATGTGCACTGTAAGTGGTCTGTGTAGCTCAGTAAGATAGTGCGTAGGTCTGCGCCACATAGTTTTAGGTTTTAGAGTTCAAATCTCCAACAGGTAACGATTATTTATGTGGCACATTATGGTTGTTTATAACTTATTTGAATAACAATACGCAAGTATCACCACAGTACAATCGACGACCAGTGGTTGTTTGCTAATCAAATCGATTGGTTTCGAAAGTAGATAATTTGAGCCAAGTTTATTATCGTAACAGTTCTGTCTTCTTTTGGCCGCAGAGCCGTAAAAGCGTGTTTAATTACGGAGAGCACAAGATTGATTATTATGCTAATTAAAGAAACGCATTTAAAAACAGGGGCGTAGCCCCCCGCCGAAATGAAAATAAAATGTAAAATCAAAATTTCAAGTTTTATTTTATTTTTATTCAAGGAATATGTGATCTTCTTGAACATGAAGAATGTTTATGGAATTTTGTGGTTTCATATCTGTACATGAAACAATTGATTATAAATAATTATGTTACTATAAATTTGTAATGATAGAGGTTTTCTATTTTGTTTAAAAAATACAAATATGAACTCTCTCCCCCCCCCCCTTCCACTATACTAATACATTCTTAGCTTCGCCCTTGTTTAAATAATATGCCAATGTTTTATTTAGTGGCGTAAATATCCGTCGTACATACATGTGAATACAGCACCCTGTTTTTCATACATAAGCAGTGCCGTTACTCATATCATTTTCCACCATACATTAATAGTACTCGTACGTTAAAACCTAAACCAATGCTGTTTTCAGGGGAAAAGAGAAACCATCGTACGTTGTGTATGCACCAGAAAGCGCCTACATATAAAATTTGGTTGCATTTGTATCCCTATCCCCTGCGAGTTGTTTTGCCTGCATATTACAAGTTTCTATTGGCACTTTAGGTAACGTGTGGGTATGAATGGATGCGTTCTTTCTTCTCTTATGCTATAGAAACTTGTATGCCTTCTGCTGTGGCCATGAGTATAACAGAACGTAGCAGAAATTGGGTATCGTGCAAGGCCGGCCTAAACGACTCACGCCTCTGCAGAATTTAGGCACCAGAAACTTCTTAAATCCTTTTTAAATATAGGAAGAAAAACGTATTTGAAAATATGACATACTACATACTGCTGGTATTATACTACGATATTACAATTAACATTGTTGAGTAGTAGCGGAAAATGCCCAGAAACGAATGGAATCTACACTTGCTTATGAATATGACTGTACATGTTATAAAATATATTTCGTTTGCAATAGTATCATCGTGCAAACAAAATGAGTGGTCGTTAACGAAAAAATATTTATTCATTCAACACAACATGGGGCACACAGAACATAACTATTTTTTAGGATAAGTAAATTAAAATTATGTAAATATGCCACAAACTTTACACACAAGAATGCCCTACTGTCACAAATCATTCCAATTTTCACATAGTGTTCGTAAATTGTTGTCACTATCAATTTGTAGGCTAGGAGACAACAAACATTTCAGAAAACACGGAAAACATTTGACGTAGTCAAGATATTTAATAATATTTATGTTATTCTTGGTAACACCTGTACACTATGAACAGAGAAATGTATTGATTCTACTGCGTTTATACACACCTGCACGCCGTATTGCAGCATAAGCTGAGACGTCTGAAGTAAAGCTGGGTTTACAATAGAAATATTTCAGCATTACATTATGTGTTAAGATGTGTGCAGAAGAAACGAATGTGTGTTCTCTTATGTTTTAGTTCCCAGTGGAGCACATCAGGTCGTGTGCGTTGGTGGGATTTCCTTCAGTATTGAAAGAAATAGTTGTTTACATCTCTGGAAAAAAAATTTAAGGTTACGACCAATCAGTACAGAGTAGTCGGTGTTCTTGGCGGGAAACTGTCATATTGTTTTATACTTACATTACTGTAAATAACAAAGGCGTGTGTGCACATGTTGATTATATTTGTACACAAATAATAAGCGTCTCGGATAGCAAATGTCGGCTTTGAAGTATGATCTGCTACAAAATGGTTGCAGCGCCATGTGGGTTTTGACATTCAAAACACATGCGCGAATGCGTACTTAAAACGTATTTTAAAACAAATTAATGTTCATAAAATATCCTAGACATGTTTTAAAAGCAAGTAAGTGTTGTGCTTCGTTTATATATTTCGCAACACATGTTTTATTTTCAGCCTTTATTGGATATTATATTATTTTCTTGTTTATTAACATATCCGCAGCATTCCAGTGGTGATTGTAGAATTATTACGTCCATTTTAAGTATTTCATTTATATAAAACAAACTTTCCCTGTTAACGTAAGAATGTGTTGCTGCGAGTGCTGAACAAGTGACTGTCGACAACGTCAGGATTGAAACCCACGAAATGACAAATTACAAAATAACGAATTTGTCCTTTCGGACATGGCCTTAGCTTGACTATTAGCGATTGGCACTGAGTCACTGCATTCAACCGATGTTAAGTGTAGAAATAGTTATATTTTGTAATGCATCTAGTCTGAAGTAGAACATTGTGACTCTTAGTTATGTCTAGTTTTCATGCGTTCGTTAGTGTTAATACTACTAATAAACACTTCAATGTCAACGTTTTTCGCACTTTTACGAGTCCGAGGTTTCAGTGTAGAATACACAACGGTGCACTGTGTTACAGTCGTGTAAATGTAAACACACACACAGCTGCCAACTTTTCAGTCAATATCCACTAATGCACATCATTATTGTAAACTTGGATCTTACAGACACGCCAGTAGTATTACCGCTATAAAACAAACATCTGTTACAGATGAGCTTTATACGTGATCATTATGTCCTTTCCCCGCAGCGTGCATGCGGTTTTCTGCCTAATGAGATGCACGCTCATACAGCGTTCGCATTCGTCTACGTACGTAAATGTTTTACATGTCTCTGGAACTGACAGACGCACGTACACGGGGAAACGAATGTGTGTACGTCTCGCGTCCTTACAGCCCATAAGCTACTATTTTGAAAATCGATTTATATGCAGTTCATAATTGTTATTCCCAATATTTATTTTTATAAAGAATGGAATGGAGGCAACAACTTTCGAGAAACGCCACTGAACAAAGTTCTTAATGTACAATCTTTAACATTTACTGATCTAGAAGAGCCGGGATATACATAACCAGTTTTCTTCGAGATTTGTTATAAACCGGGCGTGGCATTGAATTTATATTTATAGTTAATATGCAGAGCAGTGAGAACACTACCCATGTTTTTACAAGGCAAGGCATGGATGAGTGCAAACGTTAGATCAAAATCAGACATTTAATTTTTATTCATACCAATAGTTGTATTAAAACGAAATTTATCTCTAGTTGTTACCAGTTTTAATGATACATTATCGATAACTGCGTTTACTGACTCAAATATATATATTCATTTCTTTCTTGTGAAAATGTCTATTACTGGTTAATAGGAACACTTTCATTGTCATGCACTTTCCAGCTACAGCTCCTATTGGGTTGATAATTCTAAATATATGCGCCTACGTTCCAGCACATATTCTGTATGTGTTTTCCGTCAAGACGCTTGTTCACGATCTTATCAGCTAACTAGTTGCTGTAAGGGATGCAAATAAGTATGCCTTTCGGAATGTATCGCGTATCGAGTCGTGTGAAGTATGCTTATATACATAAGTGCAAGCCTAGGTTCAGACACACCCTTAATGACACTTGAATCGACACATTGAATGTACTGATTATTTGTACGAACAGTCGCCTTTGTAGTAGATCACAACCCCAAACTGTAAACATTGCGTTCAATTGTAGACCGTCGTGCTTCTAAAATATATTTCTCCACTATTGAACAATTTTTCCTGTCCATTTCCTTTCACATAAGAACGGAATGAAAAGTTTACTGTGATGTATGACATCACTCGTGATTAATATGACGTGTGTAATTGTAAGTTCTAACAGTACTCGTGTTTTATCATGAACACCTAAACTATAGTACAGAAATAGATTATAGTCAAAACAATGACCATGATATAATTATGATAATTTTCGCAGAGGTAAATAAAATCAAATAGTTGTTAATTTCGCTGCAAATTTCCAAAAACTCATAATTCTACGACATAAACGACACACGTGCCATGGTCGCTACTAGTAAATCATAAGTCGGGTATTCACAGCTGCATCGAATGCTGGTAACTCACGCGTAACAGGCTCGCCTTTGGCAGAACTTCAACGACCACGTGGGTGAGCCGAAGCCAGGGTTATAACATACTTTTACCGGCTGCGGAATTGGCAACACCGCGCGGATGACGTCGTCGAGAACACTAGCGCTCCTCTGGATCATTAGCGGAACTAACACATGAAACTGGTCAGACTTTTTCCTATCCCATGGCCACTCTAGTATGTATCTTTACTCAATGCTTATACCCGCCGCCCGCATTGTAGTCTTATACCCGATCGAACGAGACCACATTTGTTTGAACCGTGTTATAAGCTGTTCAAAATAAACTGAGCACTTTCGAAAGCCCTGCAAGATCTATTTGTAGGCACGTTGTGTAGTCATGCACTTTATATACGATTAAGATTGGCATGGGTCTGATCACTTTATTCAGTGAAATAATTAGGAATGTAAATATATTACCAATTTGCTCTTATGCGTTCAGACGTGGCAGTACTTTACCTACATCGTTGCCAACCTCATTGACCTCGTGTCACTAGGGGAATGATGCGCGAAAGCTGTATATTTACCAAATTTTTGTCACAAGTTGTTTTCCAAAGGATTCTTCGAAATTTCCGGCACTTCAAGACATTAATAATTATTGTGAAAACCTTCTCAAATTTTTAGATACTCACTGCCTTTATTATTCTCGGGGCACTGATGGAAGATGATAAAGAATGTTTTATTTCTTATCTTCCGTCAGTGCTCCGAGAGTAACATAGGCAGCGGATATCTCACAGTGTAAAAAGGTGTTCACAGTGATAATTTACGTCTTGTGCTAAAAATGTCCATAAAGCCTCTCTAGAAAACCACTAACGATGTAAATCGGGTTAAATACACTGCTTTCGTGCTCCAATCCCCATTACATGCATACGCAGGCAGACAGAGATATTTTTCAAACGTTGATTTCAAAAAGTGCTCACTTTACCCTGAACAGCCGTTTAGTCATGAAGTAAAGCATCAGAAGGGATTACTCTGCAAACGCTACATAGCCGTTTCCGTCTTGGCAGCCCCTATGCCGGTCTGATTTTTTATTTTGTTAGGGCACAGAAGTCAAGGGAACGATAAGGAGCGACACGCCTAACTCCACGTCGCTCTTACACGCAAGACACGCAAGCGTTTCCGTAATGAAATTTGTAACAGCGGAACTTCAGTACACGAGACGAAAGATCGTCGATGAAACCACGCTCGTAGGATGAATTAACTTGTCTCGGAAACTGCGCAGACAAGCTCTAAAACTGCGATTTTTTTTTTTTTTTTTTTTTTACTTATTTATTTTTTACCTCTCTCCACGATTTGCGTATCTCATTGAATCAGTGCACTTTTTATGGTAAGGGGAAAACCACAGTAATAGGTGTTCACGGTAAAATGAGCACTTTTGAAAGCCCTGCTCAAAATCTACTTGCATGCACGTTGTGCATTCTTCCGCCCTTATGTAACATTAACATTGCCATGTGCCTCATCGCATTAGTCATGCGTCGGTCATATGAGAGAGTGAAATTAATAGAAAAGTAAATATTTTACAGATCTACTGATTTTAACACTCCGATGCATTAAAAAATAATAATAATAATAATAATAATAATTTGAATAATTTACAAATGGTTACCTAATACTTTTTATTCGATATTAAGATATGGAACTACTGTCAATCCATCGCCACCACCTTTACTAAGCGCATGCCACTCAGGGCGCCCGTTTAAATATATGCAGGCATGGGCAGTGACTTTTGTAAAGTTGATTTCAAAAGGGCTCACTTTATCGTGAACAGTCTTTAAAAGGATATTGATTTGCCGACATAAACAACAGCGAAAGAACGAATGAAACAACAAAAGAAAAAAAAAATCATAAATACCAACTCTTAAAAGGCATATATTCGTATTAAAGGGAGGAGGGGGAAAAAAAAAAGGGGATAAAATGGATGAAGCTTATTTGCGAACATTCTGTATAAACTAATCAACAACGCACACAACCCGGGGAGGACAATGGCCGGACACCTGGCACAGTTCCGCAACGCATCGATCGCGCGCGCAGGCAGGCAGCTCCCAGATAAGAGACACCCCTGGCCGACATACTTCCGGCACTGTTTCACCCCTCCGCACCCGGCCAGCGACCCATGGAACAACGTTTCATCAGGGGGAGGACGCCCCACAACAAACTCGCACTCTGCACGCCATCCACGTCAAGGACGCGGAGCTTGGTTTCATCCCTGGCTACTTACAACCTTTATGAAGACCTGCTAAGTCCGGTTTCCGGAACATTCTTCCACCTTCCGTGAACAGAGATTAACCAAGTTAAGGTTACTTCTACTGCAGATTGGGAAGATCGATGTTATAAGTCAGACAGCCAAAAATTTTCGCCAATAGGTAAGTGCTAGTGTCGACAATGTACCAGATTCTCTCTATTTTATAGACTTAAAATATATATATATATATATATAAAATTGTAAAACCATCAATCAGACATAAAATAACTTCGTAACTAAGTAAGATATTTCTCTTATTATTCGCGTAGCTATACATTTTTAATTTGAAGTTACCTTTCTGAACATTGCGCACCCACCAGCGGAAATTTTCCCTACACCACGTCAGAAATCACGTTTTATTCCTAACCTGAACAGAATTAACCTTAACCAAGTGTAGAAAATTTGTCTAACGGGGCAACGCACCGCATTTCTGCGCACTCAGTTTAACAACATTCAGAAGAACTATGTCTTACTAGAAAATACCAACACAACGCACGCATTTTTTTTTCTGGTGTCATTCATATTAATTATAAACGAAATATTACAGTTTACAGATAAAATGTACGTATAGTATAAGTGCGACCAAAAATAAGATACCGTTATGTTGAAGGAAGTACAACACGCTTATACTGGAAAATATATTTTGTGGCGGCCACAAAATTTTTGTTGGTATTCGCCCTGCCAAATTTTTTGTGGTGTACCAAAAAAATTTTATAGCTGCCACAAAATAAATTTTAGTGGCCAGTAAACTTCTTTGGCCACTAAAAACTTATTTTGTGGTAGTTCCAATTTTTTTGTGTACACCACAAAATATTTGGCAGGGTGAATACCAACAAAATAACTTTGTGGCCGCCACAAAATATTTTTCCAGTGATGGAACATGCCATTGAAGGAAAAACCACGTCATGCATGGGGCGATTTTTCAAAGGTTTGACTCAGAAAGTTGAAGAAACTATATTTATAAAAAGGCAGTAAAAAGTTAGATATTAGGGTTCCAGTGCCCCCCCCCCCCCCCCTCTTTTTCCCGTGCTAAGATACGCTGTGTAAAGGCGCCCTTCATTGGATGGCGCACTGAACATCCTGCTGTCCGACCTCGTTGACATATGCATTCAAAAAAAGTTATACGATATCTTGCAGTGACGAGTTCGACCATTAGACACTTCCATAATGCGACATAACTTTTCTGCTAAGTACAGGCTAAAACAAATGGTTTCAAGTTGGTAAACAGTCAAATAGGCGGTGGCGCAAATACCGAACTACACTGTTAAGACCTTGTCAGTGAATACTTGATATGCATGGTTTTCAATGTAATTCGGGAAAACTGTCGTCACGATCTGAACAGAGGTGGGCGAATTCTCTTTTCAGCGATAAAAGAATCGACATTTCAAGTGTACACTTTTCTATAATAAACACTGCTGAAAAATATGTTGAAATATTCGCCGAAGAAATTTCACAGTATCATCACAAGTAAGTACGGCAGTATTGTATTTACAATGTTGCAAGTAACACCGATTTCATACCGGAACAGAGTTAACTAGTTTTGTAGCCCGAAAACAAGGTGGATCATAATGCGACTTCTGCAACATTATATAGAATCCCAGTATTATTAATGTTTGTGTTTATTCTATGGAAAATTTACTGTCTGCGCGGAATTTTAAAACCGTATTTTCGCACAACGATGGTACTAGTCGGGACGTTATTCCATTATTATTTTTTACCCTTTCCTTGCAGCGCTGTCATTCGAATGTGAACGACACTGAACACGAATTTGCGAACGCAGTCTCATAAATGAACTGGGGATATAGAACTGAATCCGTACTTGCTTTGGTTTCTAGCTGGACGGGCCGGGCAGCGGCACAAAAGAACTTAATTTCCCCGCGCTAATCAATACCACAGGCGGATGACGCAAGTGCCGCTGCATCTACGTTGTCAAACGTGTTAGCGTGTCTACTTGTCGTCCAGTGGATGTAGTTTTAGTTTCAACCGTTCTCAAAGGGAAGTTTTTTATTTTTTTTTTCAAATGTTGCTTGATTAATTTTAAGAGTGAATAGGGGTCAGTTATTTTTACTGTCCATTAGCACCATACCTTACTTTTTAGTATCCGATTAGAACTTGCAAGGGATAAAAGTGCTTTAAAAGCACCACACCTACACGAGTCACATCCTCTACTAGAATATTTCTCAACATTATACCGAAGAAATTCTCTGAGTCATCCATCAAATGAAGGGTCGAGTTCGATAAGAGCTTATAGCTATAAAAAAAAAAAAACCTTTTTCCCGGTAATTTTTGTTTCCTAATCTCAATGGATGGAATTTAAAAAAGTGTCCTAATGTCATAAATATTAGTTATCCTGTAAAAAAATAATAATGAAGCATTTTATACAAATGCCCAAAAACAAGAGAAAAATCTTCCTATAGAAATGCAGATGAACATTTATCCAACTCAACCCTTCAAATGTTACACAATTAAGCAAGGTATTTGTGTGTAACGGGCTTTTCGCGGTTTAAGTAATCCCTTACGAAAGCCGTGTATAGATTAACATTTGTGCCGTTTTTCTGACCGTCTGCCAACAATAAATTTTCAATACGGTGTACACTCTAAACTGGAATCAGTGGAAAATCATTGATTTTTTTCACTGAAAAAATGTTACTAATTGAATTCGTGACGTGAAACAATTTCACTGATTGAATAAGTGATGGCCGACAGCAGTGGCGAATTAAATATTGATATTTTTTTTTTAAATTTAGTCAAATAATTACATGAAATACACACATTTAAGACAGTTTACTGTTTATATTGCGCAATTTACCGTAATTAAAAAAAGGTAAAAAAAAAATCCATGGAGGCGGCCGGGATCGAACCTGTACACCCTCCCCGCTTCACTTTCGAGCAGTTGCCTCGCCATTTGCAATATCAAGTCAGGCTCATAAATACGAGGAAATTATACGTCTTATAGTTGGTAACGAAATTACGAAGATTTAAATTGTACGTCCTTACTGTTCGTTTTTGGTTTAATTGGTACCGTTAGGTTTGTTAAAACGAATAGTATACATGACTGCATTCTTTTCACCACATTACATGCAGTTTAAACCTTCAAACAGAGCGCTGTGATAATTATATACATGAAAACGAAATGAAAGACAATGTTCATATTACCTCGTACAGTGGCGTTTCGAAAGACGAAACATTCTAGAGATAATTGTGTATTAGTTTTATTAGTTTATTCGTTGTTATTTCGCCTGACACGCGTTGTTTAGCGGTCATTTTTACACGCTGTTTAACTGATCCTCGGCCAAAAATCAAACCACTGGAGAAAAGTGACTGATGGATCAGTGGAAAATGTCACTGAATCAACAAGTGAAGTAAATCTGGCATTTTTCACCGATTCATTAGTTAATTCCCTGAACTGACTGTTGAATCAGATTGAAACAGTGAAATTCTTACTGATTCAGGTTTAGAGAGTAAGGATATCGATGTAGCCTACTTTTCCTACATCACTGCCAACTTTACTGGGAAAATACTCGTCAACTGTCCGTTAGAATATATGCAAATTAAGGGTCGGGACTTAAGTTATAAGTTAATTTCAAAAGGTCTCAATTAACTCCCAACGAGCGGAAGTTCCGAGTCTTCTCTAAAGTGATCGCGCGTGTTTGGTCATGCCAATCGGTGAAGAGATTTGGGCGGCTCTTAACATTGAGGTCTTGGGAGCCGATGAGAGTGAAGTGAGTTGAGTATGGAGCAGCGCCGGAATGGCAGAGCGGGGGGAACGGGAGATACCCGAGAAAACCCAACGATCAGCGGCATCTGAGGACGTAAGTATCCGCAGAGGAAATCAAGAGTTTATGAGAACTTGGAAGCCACATTGCTGGCCAGTACCATTCCGCGATACACGGCGAATGCCAGTTTCACTAGTTTTCTACAGAAATGCTAAACAAAATTGAAAGACTCAATCAATACTGTTTATAAGACACCGCAGCTCTGCACTAACACTAACCCTCGCACCACCATTTCGTCTTTGTATGCTTGGTTACTCTGTGGTCATGCAATTCCTCCGCCAGCCGTGGGTCGCCCTGCGAAGTCAGCCTACTCCAGAGGGCGTCCCATGTCGACCCGCACAGCCACCTGTAGTCCCCGTGGGCTGCACCATACCGAACGGACAGCTCAGTGATATAAACCATTCATGGTTACTTCAAACTTTTTCTGAAGTCCTGCTAAAGTTCTACTTCCAAGATATTTCTCCGCCTCGTGCAAACTACGCTTAACTAAGTCTAGGAAATTACACCACAGGACATTGCACCGAATTCGTACGCACCTAGTTGTAATAGTATTTTGCATGAGCGCTATTTCAAACTAGGCGCTGCCAACGCACGTGTCTTCTCACTTTATTCATATTAATTATTAATTATAATTTATAAATAAAATATAGGTAAAACTCTACTTAACGAAAAATAAAAAGTTTTATGTTAACAGAGGTATAAAACGGCTGTGATATATGGCGTATTTAGGAAATAACTAAACACGTCATACATGGAGTTATTTTTCAAAGGCTGATTAAAAAAAGTGTGCAGAAACAGCGAACAGACTATACATATATACTCGACATAAGAGTTGAAGTCATTTCAATTAGTCGAACATGAAGTAGAATAATTTTGCTGTAAGTTAAGGTACTTTATTAAAGATTTGTAGCACCTCAGTCCTTGCTAGTCATTCAACCTACCTTATCCTGCCTGTAAGAAAACTTTGTTAGTAAACTCATTAGATCCCTTCTGAATTCCCCCTGTACCACTGTGGAGCTAAACGCGATACACTGGTGCGTACGAAACGAATCGGCCTTGGGGTCCCTGGCCTTGTGAGGTGCGAACCCTCGTGAGTGTCTACTGGATGGACTTTGGCGAATCTTGTTTATGAACTTGAATCTGTGTTTACAGAATTTTGTTATATTGATGTGTTGAACTGTTACAGCCGTGATTAGGTGAAATATTTTGAACTTAGCCTACTTCATAGCTACATTTTGCCGTCACAGAAAACCAAGTCTGAGACATGAAACAAAAAAGCCAATAGAGGCTGTAGTCAGATGAATATAAGTAAAACGTATAATAAATCCCACAAGGAATTTTGTCAGATAAATAACAAAACAGAAAAAACTACAGAACGGATAATTCAACGAGAACAAAACTGGAAAACCTAAGGACAACACAATGATGACACAGACGAAATTTAGGTTTCAATCAAACTGAAAAAAACCACACACAACACAACAAAGACAGCACAGACTAATACTGAGACGAAGACAAAGTATCGCACAAGACTGACAATGACGACGACACAGAAGAACACAGTATGTTTTCACAGACGAGATTGTCGCGACGTTTCGGGAGCTGACATCTGCTCTCGTCTTCAGCCGAATTTTACTTATTTTTATATAACTACATCCCTTCTTGACTTGTTTGTTTAATGTCTCAGACTTGGTTTTCTGTGACGACATAGTGTAGCAAATGGAGTCCGTTCCAAATATTTCACCTAATCATTCACGCCCATTGCAATAATCTTTCAAACAATTCATTGTTACAGCTGTATGGGACTTGGTGGTTCCCAGAGTTAAAATATTGAATTTGTGTGATTGGTTTACTGCTGGAAATTTAAGACACACGACATTATAGGGTTGGACTTACAAGAACACTTAGATGAGTGTGGAGGTCAAGGCCATGATCTCCCATTTCTACAACTTTTGCGAGAATTAATTTTGTGAACCCAAACAGGAGCCGATATTGTAAAATCCTCTGACAATTTTGTTACAAAGATATTTTTATTATGTAGTCTAATTTTTTCAACACAAAAACTGTATAATTTAGACTAATTATTAAATAAACAAAGTTATTGTTAATTAATTAATTGGATAAAAGAATACAGTTTTTTGTTTTGAAAAAATTAGACTACATAATAAAAACAATTTGTAACAAATCAGTACGAGGACTTTACAATGCCGGCTCCAGTTTGGATTTAAAAAATTTACTCTCGCAAAAGCTGTAGACAGGGAGATCGTGGCCTTAATGTGCTGGACTTATTGGTGATACAAGGATACAATGGCTTCGAAAACCAGTCTATTCAAGAAGAAGGTGTCGGTGATGAAAGTGCCGACTCTGATTCCCAATGTGGAGGGAAAACCAACCTGCAAAGGTCCCCAAGAAGAAATTGCATGAACTGCTGGGGCATGGCAATGTTTCAAGATCACTGGTGGATGCGGCAGTGTCGAGACTTCTGGATACGTATTTCAACTATGAGAGTTCTGAGCTTTCGTCTCGCGAGAAGAAATGGCATCAGAAATATTGGTACGCAACCTACCAGAATGAGAAAGCGTTAGTACATAATGGAAAACGGAAATATGAGAGAAAGGTGAAGGAGGATGTGGATTAGAAGGCGAAGGGGAGCATAAGTACATGCAAATGGTATCCAGTCACCAATCAAACCAAGGAGAGAGTGTGTCGCACGGGATTGAGATTGGAAGTGAAAGCTACATAATATGGAAATGTTATTTAAGAACTCGCCAACGTGAGGCGACCAGGATAATCGACCAAGAAAGCCTTTACTGAAAATGGCAAACGAGACTATATTTGGAGTTTCAGAAGGTCCCGAAGCAACCAGGGCAAGAAAGTAGTAGGAGCGTAAGGGTTCTGGATACAAAGTGATTGCATTAGGTGTTTAAAGAGTTAAGTGGCGAAAGTGTTAATTGTTTAATCGCACCTGGATTAATTACAGGTAAAGGGTTAATTGCACACAAAGGAGTAATTGCAGGTAAAGGGTTCAAGTGTTAATTCTTTAATCGAAAGTGTTAATTGTCATTGGTGTTGAACGAATTAGATGTTCACCCTTCGATGTCTTGCAGGCGGATGAGCTGTGAGGTGTGGGACCAATAGTATGTGTGTGTTGACCTTGGGGCATAAGTCAGTTTAGATCCCTTATGACTCAAGGTCAACACACACATTATATATATATATATATATATACACACACGCACACACATACATACATATATTCTGCTGCCCCCACCTCTCAGAGCTCATCCGCCTGCCAGATGTCGAAGGGTGAACATCCAACCCTTTCAACACCAATAACAATCAACCCTTTCGATTAAAGAATTAACACTAACCATTTACATGTAATTAACCCTTTACATGTAATCTTATGTACTTAATCCAGGAGCAATTAAAGAATTAACCCTTTAGTCACTTAACCCTTTGAACACCAAATGCAACTTAGGTCACTCTTGCACTTTGCATCCAGAACCCTTACGCCCCTACTACTGAATGAATATATTGTGTACAACAGAAGAATGTTACGTAAATGGGAACGACTCGTTGGGTAAAGATAACTTAATTTATCAAATTAAGAGGGGTGTGGAACTCATGAATAGCCCTCAGACAAACTGGTTAATACCAAAAATTAACCAGTTACAGAGCCTACCGGATGAAGTGTTAGTCTAAAACGCCATGTTTACTGGTAAAGTATAGCATTTGGAGAGAGATAGGGGAAGTCTGCACTCAAGGAGGGAAGTAAAAGGAAATAGAATATAAGTTCCTCGTCTCAAAAGCAAAAATGGCTCCGTGCAGACCAAGCCGCTGATAGAAGAGTGACTACAGTACACGCACCACAAACTGTAAACTTCTCAGCCTACACCTGCTATCAACGCGCACTCTGCGCCGCATGTTTTCGGACCAGATAGTGCCGAGGATGGGATCCAACGAGAGGACGAACGGCAGTAAAAGTTTCCCCTACTCTCCAAGACTTTATCAAGAAAGATGGCGGGTGCCTGTCGCGAGGCCCATAATCGCCCCCGCCCGCTCGCCCGGGCACTTTTTTACTCCTCGACACCTGTTACGCGTCCACGTATCACTTTTCCCCCTCGTCAGCTGCCAGGCAACTACGCTATCACCCAGGCGAGGAAACACTCGCGCAACTAAAAAAAAAAAAAAAAAATCTTCACTTCACTTGCGCTATACTAGCCGATCACTTTGAAATAAAAACTCCCTGTCGACTCTGGTTGCCGCTACGTCTGGTGTCGTCATATGAGCTACGGTACACGCCCGTGCCATGATTTTACCACATATCACTGGTGTTACAACACAACCATACTAACCACTTAAAAAAAATTTTTTTAACGAATATAGTAAAAATAATCATTAATAAAGTATAATGTTACAAAAATATCTTCCGGATCTGTCTTCAAACTGCACTGCTGATGAAGGGATCTGGTATTTAGAACACGTGTGTACAGAAAACCACTCCTTCAAGCACAAGAGCATGCAGAGTCCACTTTAGTCAAGTATACAGATGAACTGCCGCGTGAATTCCTGTTTTGAGTCAGGCAAATCCCCTCGCCAATAGCACGGAAGGGCGACTCTGTTGTAGAGCGCCTGAACTTCACTCGGCAATTTCCTACGCACTTGACTGTTTCCTGTACAAAGGTAGGAACGCCAGCATGAACGCATGGGAAATAACTAACACTCGCGCTTTCTAACGCTAGGTATACACTCACAAAGTAAATTTACAAAACAATTTCTTACAGGTCGAAACCATTTGCGGAACTCTCCACATCACTATGTTAATGTTTATCAGACAACCACTCAGCAAACGGGCAAGGTTGCGCCAAATTGATGGGGATCACTATGGGCACGTAGCGTATGTCAGCCTACCACGGTGAACCGCACTAGATTCCCGACGGATACAGGGGCCGAGGAGGCGAACAGGGGTCCGAGCCCGGACGGGCTCGCTCGCGTGTGGGAATCTTGCCGGACGATGCCGTTGGTCGGCGGGTTTTCTCGGGGATCCCCCCCCGGCGGCCATGCGTTCCGGCGCTGCTCCAGACTCACCTCACTTCACCCGCACCGGCTCTCTAGACCTCGAAGTTACGAGCCACCCATATCTCTCTCCACTCCGGCCGATAAGGTCCGGAGTATTCTCAGAGCGCTCCCGTTTCTTCGTCTCCTCCACGTCTTACCTCAAACGTTCTTCAGGGTGGGCGGGAAAAGTCTGTTCCCAGGGAAATTGTAGCAGGCTCCATTGAAGCATCACATCTCCCTCGTACCTTCAGCTACATTACACTGCCTTGGCGAAAATACCCAAAGCGGAAAATAATATAAATTTTAATATATAGATAGGGTGTATTGGTATGGGTTCGGAAAGGGGGAGAAGTGACTCCACCATAAATATCGTCGTTGTCCTCGTACAGTGGCGGGAATGGTACATGGTCTTGTACAGGATGGGGGGGGGGGGGGTAGCCGGGGAAGGGAACGACGCATGTGCCGCGGGCCTCAGGTGACACGACGAGCCAGCACACACGGGAGGAGAGGGGCAAGCGCCCCTCCTAGACTAATGACGCCCTGCAGCGAGCGTCGTCCGGGTGCCGCGTTGCAGGTCCCCCCCGCACTATGCCGAGCTGCAGCGCTCTTCCGCGGTGATTCTAGGTACCACAGTCAATTCGTGGTTGATTACAACTGTTCTTGAGCCCTGCTCAAGTTATACTTTCGCACTATTGGTCTATACACGGTTTTCCGCGCACTTTTTAATCAAACCTTTGAAAAATCACCCCCACGTATGAGGTGTTTCGTTGTTGCCTAATTATGCCATTTATCACAATTGTTTTATAGGTCGTTTACGGTAAAATGAGCACTTTTTTAAAAGCCCTGCTTAAAATCTATTTGTAAGCACATCATGTATCCTTCCGCTATTTGTTAAGATCAGTATTGCCGTGGACCTGATCACCGTATTATCGCATCGGTAAAGAAAAAATAAAATTATTTTATAGGCTGTTCACGGTAAAAGGAGCACTTTCGAAAGCACAGCTAAAGCTCTACTTGTATGCACGTTGTGTATCCTTCCACCTAATGTAAAATTAACATTGCCATGGACCTCATCGCTTCATTCACGCGTCGTTCAAGTGAAACTGAAAAATTATTAGCAAAGTTAATATTTTATAAATATTGCTCGTTTTACACTTCGATGCATAAAAAAAAAAAAACAGAAATCGAAGCAAATAATTTAAGTTATCACAAATGGTTACAAAACATTTTTTATTCGACGGTAAGATATGAAACTACTTTCTGTACGTCGTTACCAACTATGCTGGGCGCATGTCACTCGGTGCGCCCGTCACAATATATGCTGGTTAGGGACAGTGACTTTATTTCTAAGGCTCATTGCAAAAGTGCTCACTTGACTGAACAACCTTTATACACGTGTTAAACTAAAAGTACCTTCTTCTTAGTTACATAGAATTTTTATTTATGTTCTAGCTATAAATTGAAATACTTAAATAATATGAATAAAAACAAGTAGAATATGGGTATGTTGGTAACACCTAGTAATAAATAATTCTTACGTAAATAATATTATATTGCGTGTGCACGAATCCTGTGCGGTGTCCCATTGGTGTAATTTTCTATACTCGGTTAGCTTTGTTTGTATAAGGCGAACGAATATCCTGGAAACTGAACTTTAGCAGGGCTTCAGAAAAGTATGAAGTAACCATGAACAGCCTATATACCTCTGCTTCACGCAATCAAAGCCTAACTAAGGCCGTATTCGAATAAATTAGTTCGTTATTTAATAGTTTGCCGTTTGGTAGGTTTAGATTCAGATGTTGCCGGCAGTTACTTGTTTAACGTTAGTAACTACACATCAACATTTTAAATCTAAAAAATATATTGTAAAGACCATGTAATTGTTAAGAATACGCAAATTTATTTTACCTTGAAAGAATAAAATAACAGCCAGCTCTAAGATTTATTCAAGTCTAGCATTAATTTTTTGGTAATACTGTTACATGCTCGCTGTTCGCATCCCGCGCGGAGTGCAAGTGAAGGACAGCAGTTATATGACAGCGGCGGCAGCACGTCAACGGATTGTGTTGAATGAACAGGTGGGCGCGTATATGTTACAGAAAGCGAGCAGACACGATAAAATTACTCTAAAGGGATAACATAACAGGGCCGCATTTGTGCGCATTCACCATTATTATTTTGCATGAAAAATATTTATGACAAGGCGTTACCAAAACACCAATTTTCTCTCTGCTTTTATATTAATTATAAATGAAATAATATAATTTAGAGATAAAATACAAGTATATAACGATTGTGATACACGGCATATTTAGGAGACAAATAAACACGCAACACACAGAGGGGTTATTCATATATTTCATTTTTAAAAAATTGAGTTTGGCTGTGTTGGGGACACGCCTTGATGTTTATTTCACGTTCCCGGCACCGCTTCACTCGATCATATGGGGTTTCATGGGTATCACTGGATTGCTTTTGAGATACTCTTTCCAACCGTATACGATTTATATATTTCGACTTGGCTTTTTGACAAGTATAGGCCGACATTATGCTACGTTTTCTTAAATTTTTTATACTAAACGCATACAATTTCACCATAACCACGAGAGACAGATGTTTTTGTACACGCAATCGATTTGATATTGACGAGAGCTGCCGATTGAAACTTAAACGAGCGTCGTAGCTTTTCCTAGTCAAAAGTGATAATACGTGAAAAGTATGAGACGCGGCGAAACGAACTCGAATTTACGCACCCCCCCCCCTCCTACCTCCCGCCCCATGCTTCTCAGTCCTCATTCAACGTAACATATTCTTTGATCCTTTGGCAATCGAGTGGTGTAATTTAATTTTGAATGTAGACGATAGATTCGGAGCTGCAATGCCAAACTGTGTCCCCCGATTTTGTTTTCATCGGGTTTTCTGGATTGCCTCCCACTATGGTCGCAAATTCAAAGACGTATTCAGGCGTTATATATATATATATATATAATATATATATATATATATTATATATATATATATAACCGTGTAAAAATACTGCGAACAGGCTATAGCTCCTAATGCAGGCGTTGATGAAGTTCCGCGTGAACTCCACCTTTCCAGTAGCTTACAATCGTGAATTTGCTTTCTGTCGTTCTTTACAGACATATTGCATAACGCAAAACTTAAAAAGTTATTTGTGATGTTCACGCTTCTGTGCCTTAAGAATATAACATGGAATTACAACGGGGAATTGGAAATAATTACGCCGAAAACAAGCTGCAAAAGATTCTGACAACTGGGATTAAAACCCGCTACACCCTCTCGATTCGAAGGCATCTGTGTTATCTTTGCGATGAAGGCGAGGCATTACGTAACTGGAGCGTAATAGAGTTCTATGAACAACTATATTTTATACACAACGCATTGGACTTTGCAATACATATTCATTACGTAATTTACTATATCCAACCATAAAAAATTCCCAGGCCAAATTGCCGAGCAGTTCAATTTAATTAGCCTCTTCATTGTAATCGCAGGAGGTGTAGTCTATTCGCAGTTTATTCACACTTTTTGGAACAAACCTTTAAAAAATCACCCCACGTATGACGTGTTGTCATATCACAAGCGTTTAATTCTTCTGTTAACATAAAAGAATCTTATTTTTGGTCAATTGAACTTGTACTTATATTTTATTTATAAATCAAAACTTTTATTTGCAATTAATATAAATGAAAACGGTGAGAAAATAGGTGTGTTGGTAATGGCTAGTAAGAAATTGTTCTTACGCAAAATATTATTATACTGAGCGCGCACGAATGCGATGCGTGCACTGTTAAGACAAAAAGTTCCTTCATTTTACGGAAAAGTGCTGGTAAAAATTTATCCAGGGGTGTCCGTAAACTCTTCGTACAATTACGAATACATTGATTTTCAAAAACGGACTTTCCGTAAAATTGACGGAACATCTCCGTTAATTACCTAGTTAGTTTCCAGTACTTCTGGTTTCAATCGTTTTTAATATCTATTTTATTTTAATTTTCATTATGAGGCTGTTCTATAGTGTATAAAACATTTTTTTTTTAAAGTTCAAATTTTTATACATAAGAAAGATTTGAACCCTAACCACTTACCTACAATGCTGACGGGGTGAACCTGGTATAACTTTTGAATTTCTATATTATTCACATAAGCAACTCTTTTAGTTTATGTTAAAGTTAGTGTATTTCAAAGTGTTACAGGCGCCTGTTACTACTTTTTAATGTATGGAAGAACAGGTCTTGGTGACATGGATTACCTCAACTGCTGTGCAAACGATAATTTTCTGATTACAATGGCGAAGAAAGCATCGTGTACATTCGCCATTGTTCGTGCTCGAAATCTAAAGTTATCGAAAATACGGAGATTTTCCGTATTTTGTATTTACGCAATTAACTCCGTTTTTCGACATTACGGATTGGGTTTCCGTATATTTACTGTGCATTTTCGTAAAAATTCCCGTAAATATACGGAAAATTTTAACAGTGTAGTCCCTTTAGTGTAATTTTATAAACCTGGTTAAGCTTTGTTTGTGTGAGGCGGAGGAATATCCTGGAATTAGAACTTTAGCAGGGCCTCAGAATAGTTTATAGTAACTGTGTATGGACTATAACATGGCGAAATCCGAATGAGAAAATAATGCGCAGAAGTTCAAACCTCGTCGAGCGAGCCCATTGCCGTTGCACGAAGGGGTGGCCCTCGCAGATTCGGATTATTAGATTTCTAGCCCATTACATTTTTAAAGAAAAAAAATTCGAAAATGTCTCTTACTCTGCAGTATAGATACAACTCCCAAACTGCAATCTACGTTAGATATAGTAAACATAACATAACATTAAGGCGCATTTTTATTATGGTACATGTTATGTTGTAAATAATTTCGATTATTAATCTGTAATTCAGGGTAAGTAAATATAGGCTATTCAGATAAAATGAGCACTTTTGAAAACCCTGCTTAAGATCTACTTGTATGCACGTTGTGTATTCTTCCACCTTATGCAAAATTAACATTATTATGGGCCTCACCACTTTATTCATGTCACGGTCACGTGAAACTGCGAAATTATTAGGAAAGTAAATATTTTACATTATCTACTCATTTTTACACTTTGATGCATTAAAAATAATAGAAAGGGCAAGACATAATTTGAGTTATCGCAAACGGTACCTAATACATTTTATTCGATGTTAAGAAATAGAACTACTTTTCATCCATCGTTACCAACTTTACTGGACGCATGTCACTCAGTGCGCCAAGTAAAATATATGCAGAAAGTGACAGTGATACTTTTCTGAGTTCACTTCAAAAGTGCTCACTTTATCGTGAACGACCTTCAAGAATCATTTGTAACAAAGGGCTACAGGCTAATTGGTCACGGTATTTACAAGAACGCAGCTTTATTAATTTTCCAGTAACCGTTTCGTAGTCCCAGAAAAGGGAAGTTTCGAAATAATTATTTTTGATTTTACGTTGTGATACTATATTCATTTTAATTTCGCAATGATTTAAAAAAAGGGAGCAAAAATAAATATTTAAACCTCCTTTAACGCTGAAACTAACAATCTTGTGAACCAAGACATGACTAAGACATGAAAACAGCAGTAAACTAGTTAAAACTGCCCAGAAATTCCTCTAACTTTGCGAACATGGCACGCGAGAGTCAGATTATGGAAAAACACCGATACGACGACGAATGTGATAGGTATATGACAGAAAGATCAGAGAATAAACAGAGCAGGAAGCTCTTTTGTTGCAATTTTCGTAGATCAAGACCTTTGTGCCTCAAAACTGCGCGTAGAGGGGTCAAACCGGAGGAGCTATCTAACCAATGTTTACACTAATCTCGTTAGTGTGTGTCATTTATTTTTGCGGAGGTCATGCACTTGCAAAAAAAAAAAAAAAAAAAAACCTACTCCGACAAACACATGCACGTAACGATTGTGCAGAAAATTAAGCAATTTAAAAAAACTACTGGAAGTCACATGAAAAACTTGCTCCTTACAGATATGTGGCGCGATCCGTCGAACACCGCGGCTGGACCCTATCAATGCATTTCTCGATATGTGACCCGGTTGAACACGCGCATCCGCTCGTTGGCAAGCACGAACTCTTTTCAGTTCTCTACTCCCACGATAAGGGGAAGAGAGGAACTAACTATGATGAATTAATAATTTACCATAGCGTGCCTAGGTGACATTTAATTTCCTGTCAAATAGGACACAGCCCCAAAAAGCGAAAGTCTAGCTAGGGGTTGCCAGGGAGCGATTTTACACGTGCGAGCCCCGTTGACCGACAAGGCAGGAACACGGCCTAGCAACAAGGCCTTTTTTTTTTACCCTTCACCCCCCTTCCTCCTCTTCCAACTCGACAAAGCGCCGGAATCGATTTGCCGTCGAGGAGTTGGCCGGAATGTAGGTAAAAGCGGGGAAGCCGCGGCCGTCGGCGCATGCGCTGTCGGCGTGTTGTGGTGGCGGCTCTCCGGGACACGTGCAGAGGTCACGACCCCGCCAGCTGAGCCGCACGTGCACGCTCAGAAATACACTCTCTCTCTCTGGCTCACTCTATCGGCCGCTCACCTCGACCCCGCCAGCGCCTCCGAGCGCGGCCAATATCTTCACCGGCAGCCAGTCGCATTTCAACCCGCCCGCCAGGGGTCGGTCATCGTCACCCAGCCAGCACCAAGCGCCTCCGGCCTCTTCCGGGTTGTTGACAGGACGAGCCCGCACAAGTGCGGCGGGGTATGTTTACGAGGGAGGCCGAAGGACATCCACGAGCTGCCAATACCTCCCCTACAAGTGCCACAGCTATAGAGCGTCCTCAGTGTGCGGTGAAATGGACATTCACTCTCTCTCTCTTTCCAATACATGTCGTTAATCCTGCCCTGGTTCCTGCTTGCACCGTTACCTTGCAAGTTATCTTTTCAGCCTAAAAAAAAGTGCAATTTTCGTTGCCTGCGCGTCATGTCATCACAATGACAATAGGGTTTCTCACAGGCTTCATTTTCAAAGGAGCCGCTTGAGCTTTGCGTCGCAGGACTTGATTCTCTTGAAAGTTGTCAGGAAGGTTAACAGATTAAATCCGCTTAATCAGGCCATTTCGTTCGTCACCCATTTGTTACTCAGCCTGCCAGTTACGTCGCAAAGCTGGAGTAATCTGGCAACAATGCGCGTCATTCCCACTGTACTGCGATCTAAGAGTGGGACGCTCTATAGCAAAGATACATAAGCGATAATCCATTTTCTGTTACTTCCAAATTTCTGAAGCCCAGCTATAATTCTACTTCCAGGATATTCCTCGGCCTCATTTAACCAAGTCTAGAAAATTGCACCAAAGATACAACGCACCGCATTCGTACGCACTTGACATTTTGCATAAGAACTACTAAGCATTGCCATTGCACATATTTTTCCAGTTTTTATTAGTTTTAATTATAATAGAAATAATATGATTTATACATAAAGAAAGAGTTCAATTTACCTAAAAATATGATACTTTTATGTTAACACACGTATAAAACTATTGTGGTACACGAGACATTTAGGAAACAATCAAACACGCCATACATAAGAGTAATTTTTCAAAGCTTTGACTGAAGTGTGAAGAAACCTGCTACTAGACTATGCCTAGGCGCCACGTCTAAAAAAAGTGAGGGAAGGTCACATTTTACAGCGACAGTAAGCTACTGCTGTTTCCATTGCAATCTTGTGTGTTTTGTTTTCGTTTTAGCTCAAGCTACCACTCCTGAGAATTCCAAGATTTCTTATCAAACTTCCCGTCGCCGAGTTCGTCAGCCGGGAAATCAGTTTATCAGAACTACGGCCGTTCCAAACATAAGTCGACAATTAACTTTCCCCACTGGAAGCAACTTTCTCGGAGCCTTGCTAAATATCTACTTGCAGGCCCGTTTCGTATCCTTCTGCCAAATGTAAACAAACGTTGCCATGTGGCATCTGTCAAAATCAGTGTTTACATGCCATTGTTCGCGCATACTTTCGCTACACCTGAACATAAACACTGAAATGTGACTTCCACTTTTATATCTATCTGATGTGTTGTTTACAGTTTACAGCTTTTCAAAAAAATTCTGCCGTGGGTCTATTTCAAAAACCATTTCGTACTAATATTCACAGTTTAGACCTGTAACATTATTTAGGTCGGCTTTATGAAGTTCCAAAAATGCCTGAATTGACGTAAGTTCTTACGGTTATGTTACCTTAACATATTTGTTTTCCACGACATAGCACATTACGCATAATGCACGTTAATATTTTGCCACGACTGTGTTTAACACTGCTACAACTGCGGGGTAATGAACTATAGTATTTAACTTTTTGTTATTGATATGTATTGGGTTATTTCTTTAACAGGACGGCCTCGGTTCGAATAACGAAGGCATAATCAGTCCAACGAAAAAGCGACATTAAAATCAAGCACGCAACTCGTGTTGCTCATTTTTTGTCATACAAACTTAAAATATAGCGGTGAACATGAACACAAATAAGCCTACCGTAACTTTTATTCCGCTCATATTTATATATATTGCTACTTTCTGTGTATTAGGTTAATTGAAATTTATTGGGGCTGGGCTTGGTTATTTTGTTGGGATTGGTGGTAAATCACGTTACACGACTGTGTTTCAAACACCCAGGGCAAAGGTACAACGTTGTGATAAATAAACAGACGTGGATGTAAATAAATAACTGCGTCGTAAAAACAGTTCACATTTACAACATATAAATAGTTCACATCATATATTTGAAATCACGCACACGCTCAGATCCAGCGTAACTATCACCACGCAGCTACACCACGCTATTTCACACGCAGCGGTTAACGAAACATACCGTACCAGTATATTTATTATTGCCGCGGAAACACAGATTTATCACAACCTCGTAACTTGCCTAGGTAGGTTTAAAAAACGTCTACAAACGTGACGGTAATTTGAAGTATTTTTCGGAGTAAGCATAATTGACGCTTCGTTTGATAAAACAGCAACACGCCATGTCATGGCTCGCCACGTCTGCCAACTTCACTTTGTTTTTTGCTCCACCATCATATCTAAATATATTAGAATAAGTATTCAAACATTAAAATCTCTTTTCAGTTGTAAATTACAAATTCAAATATCATTATTTTGCTGTAATAAGTATGAAATATGCTAAAATTGAAATTGAAAAAAAAAAGTATAATATTCTTGCTTACTAGCGAAGTGAAACTTCCAGCGCGAGAGCGACAAGCCTCGCTCAGCAGACAGTTTCTTCAAAGTTGCTCTCGCTCGATAAAACAACACGGTACCATTACGGCTCTACTCACGATATTTTCCGCCGTTATTTCAAACTGTAAAAATTAGATATGTTGCCGTCGGGGTTACCTAAATATTTAAATACTGCAGTAGGCACAGTTTAATTTACAAATAGTATACTAAAAAAACTAGGTTCAAACAACATTTTAACTGCGAACTATGTCGTACCGGCCGTTGCCAACACGTCGCTGCTCTCGCTGTTAATTCAGATTTAAAAAGAAACAAATATTACAAGTTATAGAAGATAGTAAGGTAAAGATTAATTTATTAAATAATACAGTACTCTATAAAATTAACCACAGTGTTATATATTTGTGGAATACAGGTTATTGAAAAAACAAGTTGACATGTTATGCCTAGAATGTTATTTCAAAGGTTGATTTTTATAAGTCGCTTCCAATCGGGAATGGATCCGCCATTGATCGACACGGCCTGTGTGTCTATGGTGACTTTCAGCGCCAATCGCACATCCTATACGAAAACTGGAAAATCCCGTTCCGTGCATTATCACTGGAGTGTCTTACCGTGATAGATGCAACCACTGGGTATTTCCAGACTGATATCATTTCGATAAATGTAGTCTAAAAAAAGTTCCGTTGATACAAGGCCAGCAATGAAAACATGGCGTGAAAAAAAAAAGTAAGGTTCTTGGCGAAGATTACTGGCTATACACGTTTTGTACTGTATATATATTCGGGAAAACTGTAATTTCGAACTAAATTCTGCTTTTACCATTAATTTTATACTGTATTGTTTTAAAGCAGATTTTAAAAAGATTAAGCAAAGCTAGATAAAGAATAATTTCGTCAGCGCTTTCCCAATTTAAAATAATCTGCAGTAAGCTCAAGAACATCTATCTACACTGGCCTAGATTTTTTTTAAAATTTCGATACTAAGAACGGCGGCCCATGCCTCCCCCCTTCCCCAACAAGAACCTGGCGTAAAGGGGGATCAGTCTCCGCCCTTTGGATTTATGGAATTTTCGCCGGAACTTGCCACACAGATTTCATATTTTATTTTGGGCATCGACACGACATAAGTCATTACTTTGCACATGTCCTGAAATACGTATTGTCAGACTACTGTAGCCAGTATCATTTCTGTGAAGGCCGGCATAACAAAAAAAAAAAAAAAAAAAAAAAAAAACTCATTTCATGCCGCCAGTCACTAGTCAAAAATTAGTAAACGTGGTACAGATTTAATAGTTCGCTAGAATTTTAGGAACTAGTATTTATGCCATGACATGCGAACAATTTTTTTGAACGTTCTTAAATGGAACTTATGGCGAAAATAGTGAAAATCCAAGATTGCGGAACCTGATCCCCTTTAACCTTGTGAATAAAATTGCATGGCCATAATGCGACTAGTGACTTTCATTACAGCAAATGTTAAGTTTGACATTTTATTTGGTTCACTTGTGTAATTCGGACGAAATGTAAAATTAATGTCCGAGTAACGGTAAGTTACCTGATTTATCAAATGAAACAACTGCGAAGATCCACACAAAGTTATACCTACACACGTGACCGGCCTAATGGATGCAACCACATTTACTAAAAATTGTACGGCCAAGATTATCTTAACTCTTGACTTATATAATTATGTAGTATTTATTAGCGAAAAGAAGGAACTACAGTTTCGCTGAGGTACGGTAGCTCAAATTCAATATTATAAAATGCTAATTATATTACTGAATGTGCGACATTTCCACTTTCTGTGCGAACTTCAAGGAGAAATAATTGCTTACGTTGAAATGAAATTAACAGAAAACTAAAAAGACGTGTGCCTACTCAAAAAAGAACTGAGAAAAACCAAACCGTCACAAAAACTCTGCAAAATTGCTGCGAGTCTTTTTTTCCGCCCGTTTGCAAACATTTATAAAGTCGCATGAGCTTGGCTGAAGTTGAGCGGCAAAGAAATACGGAGGAAAAAAAAAAGGCAGAATGCGCGAGCCCTAGAAAAATGCGTGCATGAAAAACCACACACACCGTAAACTGCGTAACAGAGATTTGTGTGATGGAACAAAATGTTTCCTGGAATGAAGGCACCAACAATATTACTGCACGCCAAATGAGAATTGTAAGAATGATAATGTACTACTTTGTAAATTCACATGTGCATACTACTGGATTTCAAAACTGTAACAAACCAAACAATAAACTTAGCAAGTATTGATTTGCCATTTTACGAATACGCATTCAGTACTGCGTAAATTTAAAGAGGGGCGCGTATTCATAAAATGAATAAGACATTAATTGTATGGATATTTATTGTTTCTGCTATTAATTAAAAATATGAAATGTACAAATTATTGTTTTTAAAAAAGTCAAAGATCTAGAAATTCGATTACACGCGTACTTCGATTCCCCTTGCCCAACTCCAAATAACAAACGTAGCCCTCGATTTTCTGCACTTTTATTTCACATCGCACCATCCAAAAACGCAAAAAATAAATCTAAAATAGAAGAGGGGGATACGGAGAGCTGCTCCTGTTACAACTGGATGCGGCGAGGGGTAAAAAAGAAAAAAAATTGCGTCATATAAATGCAAAGCCGAAGCTCGCCAATCGTTATTTCCATCGACCTCGTTTCCGAGCTTCAAACGTTATTTTCGCGCGGGCTGAATGTACTCTGTCCAACCGCCAACAACACCAATCGATAGAACATTCCAGTCTCTGTGCGAACCACAGTCATATTTCCCTTTTATCCTTTACTCATTCAAAGAAAATTTTTTTTTTCTGCAAAGTCTGCACTCACAGCGGTTAACGCGGGACTGATACTTTCGATTTTCGTACTAGCGAGAGTTTCGGAACCAATGCATTTTTGACGAATAGTTTGTTGTGGCTTCTAGTTTGATTTAAGATAAGACGTGAAAACGAGTAGCCAAGAGGGGAAAATTGGAAGCAATTTAGTTACAGCCCAATGACATCCGAGAATAAGCGCTCTTTGTATTTAACGTCGGCAGCGCGAAGTGGACACTGAAAATTGCCAGCAAAAGCAACAGGCAAACGAAAAAAAAAAAAAAAAAATTATACCATAATATGGTTTACTGCAATAAGTGCTTTGTGAGAAAGTACTAGATCTGCAGCGAAAATTTCGGCCTGCCTGCTAATAACGAGTTTTGCTTTTCGTTTTTCCCAACCTAGCTCACAAGACATTCTAGATGCACGCAAATGACTGGCGAGGATGATGGTGAAAGCAAGGGGGGTGGGGGGGGGGGCAATAATTCGAGTAGGAATGCGCGCCTCTACGTCCGCCGCGCGTAAAATTCAACACTGCAATGTACTTCGTAACAGCTATTCATGCTTCGAACATTTGAAACACACGACTAACACGTCAACTCTCATTCTGATTGTTACAACAAAAACACAGCCCAACAAATTGCATCTTAATAATATTATAAATGCAAAAACTTGTATGTTTGGATTTGGATGAAATTTGATAAAGGGGTAGATTATATTCTGGATTAGCACATTGGGTACTTTTCATCCCCGAAAAACGAACAGTTTCTTAGGGAATATATTAAATATGCCACCAACCATTTGATTGATTGTCTTTTCTGTTAATTTTTGCGCGCGGGTGGAGCTGCAGGTAACAACTAGTATTATTTATTGCCAAGATGCTACGACCTATAACAATCATAATCCCCCATCAACATTGCTGTACATGTTTTTCCTTACTATACTCAACGCCATGAAATTTGAGCACCGGCAACAGTTAAGTCTGCAGACAAACACATCCGACTGATTGTTATGAAATCGATTATAGTGTTGCGAGACTGCGCATAAGCGTACGTCGTACAACGGCGCTGCCACGACTCTTCGTGTGTCGTGGATAAAGAGTCCTCTGTAATATATAACGCGTGATAGTTGCCATTTGCCAGTACGCGATAGGCATGCTGAGAAGACGTGTGAGAAAACCGTACGAAGAACTGATAGAGTTTGAGCGGGGCTGGATAATAGGGTGAGTGAAGAGATTTGGGCGTCGCGAAGACATCGCGTCTTGAGAGCCGATCAGGGTAATTGAAGCGAATATGGAGCGGCGCCGGAATTAAGGGATGGGGAGAAACGGGAGATCACCGAGAAAATTCGCCGACCAACGGCATCGTCCAGCACGATTCCCACTTGCGAAAAACCGGTGACCGGGCCGGGGATTGAACCCGGTTCGCCTTGGTGGGAGGCGAGCGTGTTAATCGCTAGCCACCGCGGCCCCCTGGATAATAGGGCTGCGAGGTGCAATGTAGCAACCTGGCCATCATTCGAGCCATTCGGAATTCACGGAAGAATATGTTGGGAGCAATGGAAATATAAACATATACATAAAATGGCAGACCGGTTTAGGAAATTCGCAGCCACCATGAGCGAGGACCGCCTATCAGACAAGCACGAACAGAGCCAACGACGTCCTTCGCCACACAATGGCATGTGGCATCTTCACCAAAGCACTGTACCTATCGATACCAGAAGCATTTCCAGACGCCAAGCACAGGTTAAAAGTGAAATGCTACGGACTGGTGATAAATCACGCCTTTCTTTGGCACCGCATAACCACCACGCCAAGTTTACAGGCCTGCAGGTGAGCGATACAATCCTCGCCTCGACTTCCAATGGCACACGTCCCGTACTAATGGCATTGTGGGTTGGAGAGACATCGCTTATGATCACTGTTTGTCACTGTTAAAGACACTAGAGTCACTAATTGCAAAGTGGTACGGTTAAGACATCCTGCGACCGCACGTGCTACCTTCTCTAGTCGGGTGTGCTGAAGCCCGTTCTCAGTAAAACAGCACTCACCCGCACACTTCTGGTTCTTCAGGAGCTTCTATATTGCATTTCATCTTTTATTTGTGGCCTATGCGGTAACCTGACTTTGTCCATCGAACATCTGTGCGATCGTATGGTACGCCAGTTTCCCCAATGTCGACATATTTCGTTCTCTCGTGCATAAATCTGAAAACTGGATCAATCTACATAAAGTAACATACGACGTTTGTTAGATTCCTGCCAAATAGTAGGACTAATACTTGTACTCAGGCAAGAGACGGTCCGGCGAGGAAGTAGGTAAAAGGTGAACGTGCCGTTGTCCAGTGCCGCAGGTGGGCGAAACATTGACCTTACGCAATGTTTAAGTAACCAACTTACTTTATATGTACAATCATAATAATAACACTCTGTCTGAATCCAATGGTCATTCTTGGTGCGCGAATTGTTACGGCAATGAGTGTATACGTAACTGCAACCTGGGCCGATTTTTTAAATCAGACGAAGTTAGGCTACGAGATCTGCGGAAATCAACGACAGTTTACAGGGCGTATTTCTGCGCTTCTATCCATCTTGAGTGAACTAGTTCAGCTTATCACTTAGAAAATTGGAGTAAGTCAAACTAAATGCAATGTGAGCGTCGTTATTTTGCAGTATTAGTAAGTAGCAGTAAAAATACTTCCGCAAGAAAAAACAATTCACGAAACAAAATGGACGCTAAACGCGGAGTGGCCCGAAACACACGGCAATGTTTCATGCGATCCACGTTCAGGAAAAAACAGCTCGACTTGACTTTCTACCGATAAGCCAATTGGAACGTATTGGAATATTTCCGATCCGCGTTCGTTAACACATTACTGTCGATGATCGACATGCAGCTTGTTGTTTATCTCCGGGACCCACGGCCCGGTTCAGTACAGCTACACTAAAAAATAGGCGCATGTGACGGGAACCCATTCCACAAACGAGTTTAACTATTCAGAAACTACCCGAAAGAAAATTAATTTGTGCAGTTTAAAACACACGTACATATGGAGAGGCACTCGTAAAATAATAACCGAACAAATATGAAAACGCAAGCAAGATTGGCAAGTCTATGTTACCTATAATGTCATGATCTACCAAACCCCGAAACACCTAAGTAACGGTGGCTGAGTGGGTAGACTATTTTTAAATTTATTTCTTATTAACACTACTTAGCAGTACAGCCATCCATGGTGTTCAATTCTATAATGGCTACTACAATTTAACAAACAGTATATACGTTATATAAATTCACAATTTTTTTTTGGGAGGGTGGCTGTTCGTATGGGAGCCCGTAATTTAAGCTATAAATTCTATTTTTATTCAAAAGCATCCTAGGAAGGTGGTGAGCTATTCTGCCCCGACCGAGACAGCTCCCCGACGGGTATCGTTTCTCCGCCCCCGCCGGAACAGACCAGGGACCGGGATTCCAACGAATCCGCCCGCGCGACCAGACGCCGTCGGGTCCGCACACAGCTAACTAGCCTTTCGGCTGGGTCTGTCATGGCACCCAACGGTCGAATGGCCCCGCCCACGAACTCGATGGCCATACTATTATATTTTATTCTTATTTGTCCCCTCGCACACTGTTCTGCTCCAACCTAAGCATCATCCAGGACATCGAAGTACCACTTTTGGACACCCAGACCTTCGTTTCCTACGTCCCCCCCCCCCCCCTTTTTATTTCTCCCTTTTTTTTACACAAAAACACACACAGACATCAACCAACATACTATCACAAATCACATCTTTCCCTCATTTAGATTTTCTTCTCCGCAGTTCCTTCCGTTCTTTCATATTCTCTTTCTTGCTGTTTCCACTCCTCTTTTCCTCTCTTCTGTTGTTCTACTTTCCTTCTCTGTTCTCCCCATTTACTTTCCTCTTCTCTTCCTCCTTGTTATTTTTCTCCATATTTCCTTCAATTCTTGTTGCATTCATTTTGGATCTTGTGTTCTTTATAACTTTTTCGTGTTTGGAGCTTTTCAATTTTTAATATTTATTGAAAATTATGTTTATATACATTTATTTTATTTTATTTAAACGATAAAACGATAAACAAACACAAACACTCACTCAATAATTCTCTTAGTTCCAGCAAACTATCATTCATAGTTTTTACCAAATCATATATTTTACTAATATTTTAATTTATTATTTCTACAATTTCCTCGTCATATGTATTGTGTTATTGTAATGGTTATTTTATTAAAATATTATATAATTTGACAGTGTCCTGTTATTACTTTCAACACACTATTATTTATATTGCTTTTACTTTCGTACCATTGTTGTATATTTTTAATATAACTTTTTGTATTTACGCCGGTTTCTGTTGCATCGTACTCTGTTTGCCAATTTATAACACTTAGTTTATAGATTTCTTTCTTTAATTCTTTTAAATTAATAGGTGGATTATTTCTATTTTTTTTCAATCCAAATATTATTGTACTCTAATATATCATTATATGTATTTCCGTTGTATTCTAGTTCGTCTACTTCATTTTTTATTTAATATATCATTTCCATATTTTATACTATTGTCTATTGGGAATTATTTACTACCAGTTATTGCGGATACATATGATGTTGTTGGTGTTAAATTCATTATTTTTATCACTACATGTCTTTGTGATGCTCTTAGTATTCTTTTAGTGTGTTTATTTTCAATTTTATTTTTGTAACAAATGCTAGCATATTGGATAATATTACGGCATAATGCCTGATATATTTTCTTATTTTTATTATTATAATTTTCGATATTCCACGCCGTTTTATTTTTAAAATATATTCTTAACTTTTTCGGTTATATATCTAACATGTGGGACAAAATTTAATCTATTATCCAAAATAATGCCCAAGGATACTATTTCCTTTTTAACTTTTATTGTTTGTTTGCCATACTTTACCACTGGCGGTCTTTTATCTAATTTTCTTTTTAAAATTATGGCAACTGTTTTCTCCACTGATAATTTAAGTTATTTCTCTTTCATCCATATTAAAGTTTTATCCGTTATTTTTTGTGTCCGTTCTTCTATTTCCTTTCTTGTATTACCTTCTATCAAAATTATGCAATTGTCCGCGAATGCCACAACTTTTGAATCCTATTTATTGTTTTTACTATGTAATCATTTATTACTAAATTCCATATACTTGGCTCTATTATTGATCCTTGTGGACAGCCGCAATTTATTTCCCTTTTTAACGTTATCTAATTATCTTGTACTATCATGTTCCGGTTATTCAAATTGCCCCATAAAATTTCTTTCCATTTTTTTTTCATATTGGTATTTTATTAATCTGTTCTTTAATGTCTTTCCATGTCACTGTTGAAAATGCGTTGCTTAGGTCTATTGAAATGCCAATCAAATATTTTTGCACTTGTTTCTATTAAATTTAATACCTTATTTATTGTCTTTTCGGTTTATTTTTTCTCTCTAAATCCAAATTGGTTATCGTGCAGCGTTTTTTTCTATTTCTGATTTAATTTCACTATATATCATCCTTTCGTATATTTTGCCCAATGTTGATAAGATACACGTTGGTCTGTAGGATGAAACCTATGTTTTTAATTTATTTTCACTTTTTTTATAAAATACTATCTTTCCTGTTTTCCATATCTCCGGATATCTGCTTAATGTATAGCATTTATTTATAGTTTTTGTTATTATTGATTTAATTGTTTCCCAGGTTGTATTTATTACCTCGATTGTTATCCGATCGATTTCCGGTGCTTTTTTTAACGGTGCATCTTTCTACTGCATTTTCAATATATCCTTTAATATCTTCATATTCTTTTTTCTCTTCTTCTTTCAAAGTATGCATTTCTATTTCTTCTTCTGTTCCTTCAAGATCAGGTTGTAGTTTGCCCATCATAACTTTATATGTTTCCTTAATTGTTGTGCATTTTTCCCCAATTTTTATGCTACTGATGGGTAGACTACTCGCCTCCCACCAAGGCGAACCGAGTTTAACCCCCTTTCGGTTCACTCCTGACTTTCGCAAGTGGGAATCGTGCCGGACGATGCCGTTGGTCGCAGGATTCTATCGGGGATCTACCGTTTCCCCCACCCTTTCATTCCGGCGTTGGCCCATACTCACCTCATTTCACCCTCATCGGCTCTCAAGACCTCGCTGTTAAGAGCCGCCCAAATCTCTTTACTCTCACCCTATGCTCACCACACCATCTGAAACCACTAATTTTTAAACATTAGAAAAATTCATAGGTTGACCAACATAGGTCTGAATCAAAACCATCCCAGTTCCGCTTTCCTGTATTTAATTTTCTGTGAACACAGGCAGCTGTCGTGACATCACAGCAAGCCAAATAACCTTGGTGCTCTAACGAGAGCAAAAAAATTGGTCACACCCCCACAGGTCCCCCCCCCCCCCCCCCCCAAAAAAACACACTTCACCCACCAAACACACACACCTACAAATGTAATTACCGTCGGCTACAAAATGCATTAATCATAATGCCGTAATTCATACCTGTAAGAAGCACTGACAAAGATTTAATCACAAAAATAATTATGTAATTGTGGGAAAACTTAATTCACACCTCGGCACGACACGTGACACTTTTGAGCAAAATACAATATACGCGAGCTCTAGGGAATTAATAAAACACCATGTTTGCAAGGTTGTAAGTTCGAATACGCTAATAATGAACATGCGTCGTAGCGATCATATAAAACACGCGCATTCTCAATTATACTAACAAAATGAACATTTGTACCAAAGAATTCAAGCAAATGACCTAAAGACTGACATATCCGTTGACACAACTTAAGTACAATTAAGAATTGCTTAAAAATAATCATGTAAAGTGGTCCAAAACTAACGTGCTAGTAATCCACACAACTTACGTTGGAGAGCATCAAAAACATAATGATTTAAAAATATTTTATTGCATGTATTTATATTACAGACAAAAGGGATTCCAGTTAATAGGCTCTTCTGCATTATAAAACGAGACTTTATTAATATCTGTACAAGTTTATGTTGTCAACTACCTATAAAATACAGTAACACTGCAGGAGAATTGTGGCAAAAACGATGTATTCACACACACACTAAACGAGCCAGAAAAATTGGGATCCCTCTAAAATACTGTGCATGTCTGTGAGTCGATTATCGTAAAACTGCATAAAAACGACGAGGCGTGGAAGCCACAATCTATCTGAAGTCGTCTGCATAGAATGATTGCCTACTAAATAATGGTCCACATATATCTAAAACTCCAAGGTCGTGGGTCTCTGATTTAGCGGTGCTTTAGATAGCGTCCCAGATACGCTCAACGTTCAAATAAGGTACACGAGGAGGCACCCGTAATTCTGATGGCGTGTTCCTCCAACAATTAGACGAATTCGGATGTGTGTGGTGGCGTCTTGCTATGTTGGATGAGGCCAAACTCGCCAGGATGACCACAGTACACGAACATGTGTAATAATACGTCCGAACGGAATTGCACAAATCTCGCCGATCACAGACCTATGTTGCTGAACGGGTCCTAATACAGGCCAGCCATTACGGAGCCAAACACCGACGGTATAAACCCTTGTTGGCACAGGGAATTCACATATTCATAAGGATCTCTCAACAAGCGGAGTCTTCAATCTGCAAAAAATAAAAATAAAAAGTTGGAAATACGACTTGCCAGAGCAGGCTACGCGTTCCCAATAGTGGTGATAAGAGTCTGGCGAGGTACATAGCACTATGTCGCACGGTTAAAGGCTGTTCACGGTAAACTTAGTACTTTCGAAAACCCTGCTCAAAGATCTACATGTTTACACGCTGTATATTATTCCGCCTTCTGTAAAATTAACATTGCCATGAGTGTCATCACATTATTCATGCGTTCGTCAAATGAAACAGTAACATTTTTAGAATATTTTACAAAAGTGCTAATTTTTACACTTCGATGCATTAAAAAGAGAGAGTGAAATCAATAATTTAAGTTATCACAAATGGTTACATTACATACACTATTTATTCGACGTTGAGATATGGAACTACTTTCCCTCCATCGTTACCAACTTTACTGGGTGCATGTTACTCATTGCGTTCGTTAAAATACATGCAGGTAGAAGCAGTGACTTTTTTCTAAGGTTGATTTCAAAAGTGCTCACTTCACCGCCAACAGCCTACAACACATTACACTAGGCGTAGGCATCTGGTTCTGAAACTAGAATCGTGCGGTTTACACTGCGCCACCTCACTATGATGTTCGTCCGAGGTCCAGCGCGGAAATATATTTGCTGACTAAAACCAGTTCTGCAGCCGACGATGAAAGCATACTTTCAAATGATTTCGATTATCACACGGCTGTCGTACACTTGATTTTTCACATGAATTTTTGTGGTCGAGGTATTACTATTTGAAATGGTAGTACATCAAAATTCAAACTTCGCTTGTATTGGAGAAATACTAATACCTTTCGCACGAGATCGTAAAATAGCACCCCTTATACATAGATGATTCGTTTTAGTGCAGTAACAGAAGAGTCAGGGTCATTGCTGAAAGTGTTTCATTATAGAAGCATTGCATTTATAGCTCTGAGAAATTTTTGGTACCCGATTGTGAATTCTGATAACCAGGGAACACTGGTTGTCATTAAAAGGTAAGAATAAATTAATATATAGAATTTGGTATTCAGTTAATTGCTGCATAAATGTGTGTTAGTAGTTCATGTATTATGTCCGTAATGATGGTTAAGGCAAATAGCTACGCTTCTATTATCGCATTTTTCAATAAATCCTCCTACATTTAATTAGGAAGAACTAAATATGGCGGGTGACACGGGCTTTTAATCTGCTATCCCGCCGACCAGCAACGCGATTCCAACATGCGAAAATCCGGGAGCGACCTCGTCGGGAATCGAGCCCAGTTTGCCTAGGGTGGAGGCGAGTATTCTAACCACTAGACCACCGCAGCCCCAGGAAAACACTATATAACACGTTCTAGCTATTAAAGGTAACCACGATTTCCAGCCAATGACAACCATAGTGAGGTGCAAAAAAAATCATTAACTTGATATTTTAAGAAAATTATATTTGATCACTTTCCTGTAATAAACTCACTGTGCACAAAAGCAATAATTATGTTAAGGAGGAACGGTCCCGCCATTTTATAATGTAGCATTTTTCACTGTAACCTGACAATACAAATTTGGTATTTAGTTTAAATGGACGGACACACAGGGCATTGCTAAATAAGTCTTAAGCTTGTATTGTTTGATCGCTGTTGCTATCATCAGCCGAATATTCGCCACCCAAAATAACTCTGCTTATAACGGCAATCACAAGTCATAAGTTACAAACGCAACGGATTTGTAACAACAGAAAAAATTGGGGGAAACTATTGTTCATGGGCTGTGGTGCAAAAAATTTTAATACGAAACCTTAATACCCAATTTTAATACCTCAATACGAAACGGTACATAAATAATGTTTCACGACGAGAAAATGGACGGAACGGAATTTTTCCCGCACTGTCAGGATGAGTTTGGTGCCAATTTCAGGCTCCCTAATTACTAACTTACGGAAAATTGTCCCATAAAAATCTTACCGTAACATAAAATAAGAGTTGCGGGGAAATGTACTACGAAATATTAATTACTTTACTGAGTGTTGGTCTGGCATATATGAATTTTAATTACAATCACTAAATTATTTTCTGAAAAGTTTATTTTTCCATTCCACCTTGGTGGGATTCAAGCGGAAGAAGTAATTCAATCTAACATGTGGTGCGAGACAAGTCATAAAAAATACACTATAAAAATGTATGCTGTGTCGTCCACAATGTTTGCTGTTGGTATTCGCCCAGCCAAACTTTTTCGAGGTGACAACAAAATTAATTTTAGGTAGCCACATAAGTTTGGTAGCGAAAAGCGAAACAAATTTCTGTTCGCACAAAAAAAAAAAATTGGCAGTGAATACCGAACACTTACTACAAAATATTTTCTTCGGCGTACGAATACGAGATTCGTGGTATAGCCTATTCACGGATTATTCACACTTTTTGAATCGAACCTCTGAAAAACCAACCTATGTATGACGTGTTAAGTTCCCCCCCCCCCCCCCTAAATTTGCCATGTTTTACAACCGCATTATACACATGTTAGATTTAAGGCACGTTATTTACGGTTAAATTGAAATTTGACTTATATTTTATCTTTAAATTATAATATTTAATTTATGATTAATAGGAATGAAATCAAGGTGTAATGGCAATGCCTAAAGACTGTTCACGATTATGTGAACACTTTTGAAATTAATCTTAGAAAAAAGTCGCTGCCGCTAACTTCATATGTTTTAACGGGCGCACTGGGCGACAGTCCAGTAAAGTTGGTAACGAGGGATGGAAAGTAGCTCCATACCTTATAGTCGAAAAAAGGGTTAGGTAACCATTTGTGATAACTACAATTATTTCTTTCACTTTCTGTTATTTTAATGCCTCTAAGTATAAAAATTACCACATTTGTAAACTATTTTCATTTCCAATAATCTTATAGTGTCTCCTTACCGATACATGAATAAAGTAATGAGGCCCATGGCAACGTTAATTTTACATAAGGCAGAAAATACACAAACGTGCATACAAGTACAATTTAAGCAGGGCTTTCAAAAGTGCTCATTTTACCGTGAACAGCCTACAGTAAAAAATAGTGTAATAATATTTTAAATAAGAACTGAGTGCGCACGAATGCGGTGCGTTGTCCCTTCGGCAGAATTTCCGCAAATGGGTTAAGTTTTAGTTGCACGTGGCGGAGTAATATCCTGCAAGTAGATCTTTAGCAGGGCTCGTGGGTAGTTAGTAGTAACCGTGAATGGACTATAGCTATAGCCCCGAGTATTTCACGGATTGAGTTGGCAGCAGGCTAGGCTGGACAGCCCTGTATACGCTTGAGACATTATCGTTTGCTGCGATCAAGTGAGGCCTCTGTACAGGACTGTTAAACACTCACTCACACTGCTGCTACCTGCTTATTACTGGCTCACGGTTAAAAGGGGCTTGTCGAAACAACTGTCGTCCAATCACAACAGTAGAAGAAAAGAACTAGTGTTTGGAGTCTACCTTGCCTCGCGAAATACTCGTGACTCTAACCACAGCGCGCACGAAACACACGGGAGAGCCCGTTCTCGTAGACGGCCGTAGTGAACCCAGACACCTATTCACGTGGAGTCGCCCGAGCACGGTGGCGCAAGTGTCGGAAACTAACTCGCACCGCGTGGTGAAACCCGCCTAGCAGCAGCACAATGGACCGGCGCGGCGGCCACTTCGCACGCCGTCGACCTGGTTCCGCGAAACCGGGCCTGCGACAATACCGCCGAGTGCGCGCCCAGCTGGAGAGAGCCGCAGTCCAACTTGCGTCCAACGCTCGTCGGGCTGGCTTCAATTTCGTTTCGGACTGACCGCGGGTATTCTCTCTTCCTTTTCTAACTACGCTATGAGCCACGAGTATTTCGCGTATTCACTCGGAAGCAAGGTAGACTCCAAACACTAGTTCTTTTCTCCTAATGTTGCGATTGGACGACAGTTGTTTAGACACGCCCCGTTTAACCGTAAGCCTACAGGAAGCAGTAGTGCGAGTGAGTGTTTAACAGTCCTGTACAGAGGCCTCGCTTTACCACCGCAACCGATAAGCAAACGATAATGTCTCGATTGTATAGACGGCTGTCCAGTCTAACTTGCTGCCAACTCAATCCGCGAAATACTCGGGGCTCTACCTATAACTAATGCCCGGTTGCACCAACATCTTACTCGATCCGAGATCGAATGATCTTAGTTCCGAAACAGGGTCCAGTTTGGCCTTGCACTAACGAAATTTCATTATTCTGGATCTCCGATTCCTCGATCTTGGTTTCAAAGTGAGAGATCAGATTAAGTATGAGCCGAATTTTGCTATTGGTTAGTAATAGATGATATCATGGCAGTAGGCGTATTTTTCACTATAGATAGAATTATATGTGCGATGTTTCATCTGTTTTAAGTGAATTATTGTTGTACGAATTTTACTGAATAATATTCAGGTGCGTAAAATGTTTTAATTTCTCAAGAAAACTATCGAACGAAATTCTGTCTGTTGGCGTATTTTCAAACTACATTCATCGACGATGGCTTCTGATCTCGGATCGAGATTTCGAACCGTCAATTTCGGCGGTTCGAAATGAAATTCATCTCGATCTCCAGTCCAGCTCTGAACTCGAACGGTGCAGCAGTTTTCTGTGTCGATCGTAGATCCTATCGAGCTTCGAACCACAATGGTGCAACCGGGCATAAGTGTTCGGTGGAAGCATGAACAGACCGCAGTTGCCAGAGACTTATTTACTCCCGTGGGTACACATACAGAGCGGGAAAGAGGACGCATCTCCCCCCTCCCATCCCCCCTTCTTTTAATCCATAAATATCACACTGCAAAAACCCAGTAATTACAACAACTCGCGAGCCAAGACAAGTACTTATTTCCGATAAAAAAAAACAAGTTTTATTTCGACAAATTACTATACGGAAAACAACTACCTTAAGTTAATAACGGACTGATTTCATCCTCCAAAGTGGAATATGGCGAAAGAAAATTACTTTCCATAGGTTTTACTACTGAATTCAAACATTTGCGGTGCCATGAAATTTAACTGTACCCGGTGTGCTTCCAGTACAAAACTTTCAAAATTAAGTTGTAATTGAAAAAGTTACCGAAAATAGATCAACTCCAAGGTCACTTCATTATATCACGTCGGAAACACTGTGGCCTAACTATTTTCAAATATATTGTAGAAAGCAGGATTCGTGTAAAGAGGAATTTCAAGACTGGGAATGTTAACTACATCTGAAAACATGCCTAAAATTAACTATTTTTTATTTACATGTGAAAAGTAAGCATCAAAGTTTGTTTATGTAATGCGCTATACTTACCAGCTGTGTTCTCGAAGGAACATAATTAAATGGCTCCAAAACTGACAGCAGACTGCGTTGGCCTCTACCCCGGAAACGTCTTGTATATAACACTACGACAAAAGTTAACAACCAATAACCAGCATGCGCCATTAGCGATGGAAACGTACCTAGCTGTTCGCTTCTATCGCAGCGTCGCACAAAGGCCTCTAAGCGTTTCCGCTGCCAAGTCTTCGCTCCGCAGAAAAATGAGAATGGCTGTAACCTTCGCAGAGCGAATTACGCCGCGCCAGCCTTCGTTCTACTACCTACTGGTCTACAAGCGACTACAAAGAGCTAGTTTATTCTTTCCATGGCGCAAGGAGCGGCCGCTGTATTCCTAAATAATATCGAATAGTTGAAGGCGCCATCTGGCTGGAGGTATTTAAGGGCGACCTAAGTACGCGCATCGAAGGCACTTGAACGGGCGTGCAGTCTTCTTCTCGTAGACTCCTCTGAGGACTTTTAATGGCGAACGTATCATTGTATGGTCTAATAATACACGCATACGAGTGCTTTATATCCTTAATATAAGTAGCCTGCACGGAATACTCATACAGCTAAAAATTACGGTGAAACAGTCGTATTAGCCCTTATTCACCTTTAAAAATACACATTTTGGACGGAATCACAAAACTGTAACTAGCATTCGACGTGCAAAAATTCTTAAATGTTATTCGTACGCAGACACCACTCGAAAATAATGAACAGTTCTTTTTATTCAGTTATTTTTATTGACGTCTATATGACTGATCTGCGCTCTGTTTGGAATAGAGGAGGAAAGCTGGCAACAGACTAGCAATCTAGTTTTGTGAAACAAATTAGATGCTCACAGAACATAATCCAATACGTGGGAACGTAAGGAGCTTGAAAAATCGGGGGAACAGCAGGATAAAGGTTGTTCACGATAAAGTGAGCACTTTAGAAATGAACCTTAGAAAAAAGTCACTGCCCCTGCCTGCATATATTTTAACGGGCGCACCGAGTGACATGCGCCCAGTAAAGTTGGTAACGAAGGATGGAACGTAGTTCCATATCTTAACGTCAAATTAAAAGTATTAGGTAAACATTCGTGATAATTTAAACTATTTCTTTCTCTTTGTTTTTATATGCATCGAAGTGTAAAAATTAGCAGTTTCATAAAATGTTTACGTTTAAAATAATGTCACAGTTTCACATGGCCGACGCATGAATGAAGTAATGAGGCCCATGGTAATGTTAATTTTACATAAGACGGAACAATACACAACGTGCATGCAAGTAGATCTTAAGCAGAGTTTTCAAAAGGCCACCTACGGCTTTACCGATCCAGAACTGTGGAACCGAGAATTGAGTTGTGAATGAATTGTGGAGACGAAACGTTTTCCATTACAGTCTGTGACACATGAAATATCGCACCAACAAAAATTCTCGGTATAATCTGTCACCCTGATGAGCGCATTTTTTTTACTAGCCTCGTGTACAGTTATACCCATGGGAAAAGGTTTTCTGTAGACACACTGGGCAGGTTGACAGCCATATTTGTGTAAACTTCATCTGTGGCGGGGGAAGACACCGTTGTATCTATTGAAACAGCTGTAAACAGGACTGCCTTCAGAAGTGTCGAAAAAAAGTTCACTCGTCCGTGGGACAGCCTACAGTGTCTTTCGTCGGCTGTCTTGCAGGCAGCCGAGCCTTGTTTAAAGCAGGGTTCACACGATGCAAAATGCAATTCGCGCAAGATTTCGTACGAAATATTCCCTGCGAGAATGCCAACTAAATTGCGAGCGAAACGAGTTCACACGCAGATAAATAAAATGAATACCATCCCGCATCAAAATTAGTTGATACCAAACAGCCAAGGTATTATAATACAAAATATGAAGTTGCTAACTTCAACAAGGTATTTGTTTCAAAGCTATCCCTCCAAAACATAATTGTTTTTATTTTATTCTCAGCGAACTATCTAAAATTCAATCCACGCTTTAAAGTTATTTTCCAGCTATGTTTTATTTCCCTGTATTCCTCTTCACACACCTCGGATTATGATTTTCTTTTACTCTACGGTTGTGTTTACAACAGGCCACATGACCAGCATACAAGGACCAATAGGATCGTAACTTCTATCGCCTTGCACGAGAAAAATAGGACCTGCTCTATCTCCTCATTTCGTGCAAGATGTGCCTTGCACACAAACTTGTGCAAGAAATTCTCGTGCAAGGTCGGCATCTCGCGCAAGTTTGGTACTCATTTTGCATCGTGTGATCCCTGCTTAAGAGGCAAGCAGCGGGCTTAATCGTGTGTAGCAGGCAGGCAGAGAATTGCGATTTCACGCAGCTTAATTTCAAAGCGAAATCGCTCCGTCGTCTTGTGTGGGTGGTGGTGTTGGGAAGCGGGAATTTGAACTGGGGGGAGGGGGAGGATACAGCGCAAGGATTTCATTTTCGCTGCTGAGGAAATTGAGGCGAGAAGATGACCTTTCCCTGAAGCTCGTTTTCCTTTCCTAACGATCCTTCCACTTTTTCGTTGGGGGGGAAAAAAATGAAAATAAGTTTAAAGGATTCCCGGAAACACAAGGGTGGATGAAAACAGTTGTTTTACAAAGGCGTTTTCGTGAGAAATTTCACGAACAAGCAATATGGCACCAAGTTAACATAAATTCCTATAATTAAACTCTGTGGATTTCTGCGATTTCTAACTAAATCAATTTTCAAGAAGACGAGAATTGTTGCCTTCGATATAAATAACCCTTGCAAGACTAGCGACTGCAGAATTGTGTTTCTTCAGAAGATCTCATGACGAGAAGGAACCTGCACCAAAGGATATTAGTGAGATTAATCCAAACAGGATAATCTGTTGGAAGACTTTTCCAGTTCATGAGGGCAAGGCAGATAATACTGCTGTAATTAGTGTTTTTGGTAATTCGTCTATGTATTCACGTACGAAGATGAAGATGGAACTTGGTTATCAGATTTGGTTGCATCGGAAATTAGTGGCTACTACTGGCGACATGTATATACTTGGTCATGTGGAATTGTTTTTCAATCCGTGATTATGTGTTATGTATTTTTTATTTTGTAAAATATCAGTAATCTTTTATCCTTCCACCACTTTTTAAATTAAATATTGTCATGCAAGTGATAAACACAGTGTACACATTTCACCGGACTCTAAAATAAACGCCTAAGGTGAGAAAATATATTTACTGACTTACTCCAAATAAGTGGGCTTCAAAAAGTATTCACTTTACCGTGAATATCCTATACCTACACAATAACTATCATGAAATACTTATCTGTGGTAGAAGTACATAAAGTTTGGCCTAACTAAATTATCCAAAAGCGTGTGAGTGGATGTGAAAGAAGTGGCATGTGGCCTAACTACTACAGCACAATACATAACATCCAGTGAGTGTGCACTACCAAGCATTATACACACATTTTAAAATTAACATATTCGAGGTGGAGTTTCAAACGCAGACAGAGAGAGAATTTGTATAATACATTCTAAAAACTGATCGGGTGACCTAGGCAGCACGACAAAAACTGTGTTTATTGTTTTCACTTGCCCACTGAAGGTTAATTGTCGGTCATATTCATGCGCTTTCAGTGTAATAACATTTTCCATTAGAACTATTTATTACTAGACATTATCAATAAACCTATATTCTCCCTGTTTTTATTCATAAATATTATAAATGAAATATTATAATTTACAGATAAGATAAGGGTAAAAGTTTAATTTAACCAAATATAAGGTACTTTTATGTTAACACAAATACAAAACGCTCGTGATACACGACATATTTAGTAAGCAACCAATCACGTCATACATGGGGTGATTTTAAGTTTGATTCAAAAAAGTATGGAGAAACCGCGATTAGACTATAGTGCATATAAAATATAGCATATAGCTGACCAAGCGCAGGCAGTTTTAACAAGCTGTTGTTGAACTGTACGAGTGTTGGCAGAGAATTGACTTACACACACGTAATGGAGAGCTGGGTGCTGATTTCACAATGTGCGCAGATCAACTTGTAAACATGTTTCTCCTAAAACATACTTTAATAATTGACACCGGGACTTCCCACTTCTCTTTTTACCCAAAAAGAATTAAATAAAAATTTGCCGGAAATTATATTTCGAAGGATCAGTACAGAGAATATCATGTTGACTTTTACTCCTTTTAGAAATGGAAAAAGACGCGAAAAACTAATTACTGTACATATAGCTGCTAATCAGGAGAGGGGAATGGAAATACAAGCAGGTGCTCATTTGCAATGGAAACGGCAGACAGCGTTCAGGGGGCAAACACACTCAACGAGTACTAACCGCGTGACCAACACGCACCGCGAGGCCTCGCGTACAAACATCGCCTGAGCGTATTAATAAAAGGAAGACGACCTCGGGAAGAAGAGCGGAAGATCTGCCACCACGCCAAAAAAAAAAAAAAAAGAGGGATGAGCGACTGCGTAACTCGCACCCATAATTCAATCCTCGACGGCCTACAAATGCGTATTCACGATAACGCCGGCAAACATCTGCAGCGAAGAGGTTCGACGGCGGCCGAGGAGCCCCGAGGGGGAGATATGAAAACATAAATGTCGAGTGCGAGAGAGCGAACCCCTGTTCATCTCCCTGGCGGTTATCGGCGATGGCTGGGAGAGAGGATCACCCTCCCCCTCCCGCTTAACACACTCCCGACCATCCAAAACACTCCAATGCGTAGACCCTCAAACAGACGCAGATTTGTGCCGCTACGTAGAACTAGAATCTGTAATTCACCTGCCCCCCTTTATTTCCACCCATCTTCCATTGCAGGTTCTACATTCAAGTTCGGCCTAAAACACGCCTGGACTAATTAATTTTGCCAGTAGTAGTATTAATACGATGCTACTACTCAACGCTCGAGGTTTCTCTTAATTACAAACTAGAAAAAAACAGAGTAACCCAAAGTGTACTTCCTTTACGTCGGAGGGGTCACGGTGGCTGAGCAGTTAGCATGCTCGCCTCCCACCAAGGCGATCCGGGTTCAATCCCCGGCCGGGTCACTCCGGATTTTCCCATATAATGTAGGAATCGTGGCGGGCGATGTCGTTGGTAGGCAGGTTTCCTTGGAGATCTCCCGTTTTCCCTGCCCTCTATACTAACCTCAATCACCCTCATCGGTTCTCAAGACCTCGATGTTGAGCCGTCCAAATCTCTTCAGTTCACTTCACGTCCGATAAGGTCGGCGTCGGAGGAAACCAGTGTTTCCAGTCTGGCAAACTTCATGCAGTACAACGAAAAAATTCTCAAGCTCATTTAATGGGTATTTTCTATGGAAGTTTTCATTCATTGCTGAAACTCCGTCACCGTGACTTACGTTAACGTCTTCGGAATACACACCTTTGATAAATCATTTTTCCGTGCAAGTGAAGTTTCACACGGCGTTGGAGAAAGAAAAAAAAATCGTTTCGCCGACCATTTCTTTTTTAAGTGTAAGAGCAGTGGTTCTGGAATAGTTATATCACATTTTGCAAATCAGAAGCAAACCTAGTGGATTTGGATGCTGTATCACCGTGTTTTCCGAGCGTTATACACACGTCTAGCTACATGATGTCACGAATGGGGAACAGATGGAGATTCTGTCGGAAGGAGGGTACAAGCAAAAAAAAATACATACCACGACCCAGTTTCACTACTCCGGCTCATGGAAGAGGGTCTGCAACAAGACGCAATATGGCGTTCCATAAACTCTCCGTGGCGAACGATGAGAATTGGTGGGGGGGGGGGGTGGAGAAAAGAAGGAGGGAGGGAGTGAGGGAGGAGAAGCAATGGCGGCCAAGAGGAGAAGGTAGAAAAAAAACAAACTCGCCAGAGCTTTAACATCTACGTCGCATCTTTTCGGAAGCACTACTTTAAATGAGAAACTCATTAGCCTGCTGAACATTCCCGGCGGTTCTGCTTCCACTTCGATCGACAGATTCACCCGAAAAAAACTAAAAACACTGCAATCGTACCTAGAAATTGACACATGCTCGGATGTTTTCTCTTGCGAATAGACCTGCCGCAGGGAATTAAAGATCAACACGAAAAAATTGCTTGTATGCTCAACTACCAACCAGTTCGATTTACGATGCATGCAGTTAATATTCAACCACTTTTTCAATCCACTTGACAACTCTTCCTGCCTCCAACTGCATATATTTAATCTCAATTTCTGGTATACCAAAAATGTTTGCAAGGGATCACGAAAAGAAGTGATTTGTCTTACCGTGTTATGGAAAGTGTAGGCTAATATTTGAACAAGTAGCCTTTAAATTCACCTTCACTGGTTTCTTTCGTTTTAAACGCGTTGCAGTACTAACTGATGTAACAGCAACATCCCGATTTCACAATAGGCACCAACTGTGTCAGTTTCTCCTGAATTACTCCCCAACCTCTCCTATAACACTCACCGACGGGAGTACTTGTTCAGGAGCACTCCGATAACTTGACGCAGTTGCTTCAGGTACGCGGATCGCTGTCTCCACATGACAATAGCCATGGGTTAAGGATGAGGTACGCCGATATCGCTCGCTGCGCGCAGCCAGTCTTCGTGTCCCAACATTGAACTGCTTTACTGCCAACACGACTAGTAAAAACGGCGTGGATTGGATTTGAGGTTTGAATACTGTTTAGTAAACTAGTGCTCTTGAGATGTTATCAATACTTCCTCTAAACAATGTGTAAATGAATATTGATTGAATTTGAGGTTTGAATACTGTTTAGTAAACTAGTGCTCTTGAGACGTTATCAATACTTCCTCTAAACAATGTGTAAATGAATATTGATTGAATTTGAGGTTTGAATACTGTTTAGTAAACTAGTGCTCTTGAGATGTTATCAATGCTTCCTCTAAGCAATGTGTAAATGAATATTGATTGAATTTAAATTGGTATAAGTATTTTATTAATATAATAGTACTTGTCACTTAAAAATTGAGATATAAACAAACACTTCCATCATCGTTCACCATGTGACTTGACAGTTTTCTTGCTTTGGGATACGTCAATGTTGGGTACAAGCGCAGAATAAAATCTGTCTAGCTAATCTTTAGTCTATGACAATAACCCCGGAGGCTCAGCTGAATCACCACCAACTCACACGAGATACCACAGTACACTACTCTATACAAAAGGAGTCTTCGTCGGGGTAAACAGATGTGTTTATAATACTTTATGGCGCATTCCTCGTACTTATTTTACGCTCAGAGACAACCCCATTCTGCCTGCCCACAACCACCCAACTAGGCAGTAGCGTGTCAGACTATAGCGTTCTGGTGAAAGTCTCAAGCTCGACCCACTATTGCAGCACTATTGGTGGTTTCTACCATGTGTCTATCCACCGTCACACTAGATACACTCTGGCGCTGTTCCTTCATACGAACCTCTGTAGTTCCTCTTAAATATCATGTCCGCTGTCGATGCAAAGTCAACAGTAAACTATAGCCATTCTCACCAGCACTATAATTAAAATGATTATCATCAACACCACTATAATTCACCATTGTGTCATTCATAATGTCACATTCTTATGGCCTTTATTCGCATTAATTTTAAAATATCCTAGCATTTCATTTTCGTTTAGCACACAATATCATTTTATATTACTATTAACACCAGTTAAAGGCTGGTCACAATAAATTGAGCACTTTAGAAATTAACGTTATAAAAAGTCCTTGATCCTGCATCCACGTATTTCAACGGACGTACTGAGTGACATTCGCCCAGTAAAGTTGGCAGCGATGAAGGGAGAGTAGTTGCATGTCGTAACGTCGAATTAAAAGTGTTCGTTGACCATCTGTGATAACTTAAATAATTTATTTCGTTTTCTGTTTTTTAATGCATCTAAGTGTAAAAACTAGCATATATGCGAAATATTTACTTTTCTAATAATTTACCAGTTTCACTTGACCGACACATCAATAAAGTGATGAGGCCAATGACAATTTTAATTTTACATAAGACGCAACAATATACAACGTGTACACAAGTGCAGTATAACTTTGGCAGGGTTTTCAAAAGTGCTCACTATACCGTTAACAGCCTATAGTTGTAATAAATTTCAGCAACAGGAAACAAAAGTAAGTTACCCCACGTGCCGAGTGTTTTGCGCTCCTGCCCCCCCCCCCCCCTAGTGGAGCACCCTGAGGGAACTTGCCAGGTGCAGGCTGTGTCGCGCGATCTACACACAATTACCGGCCACCGTAGGCGCCCGCGAGCCAACTGGACATTGCATTTCCGGCCGCCCTCGAGCCTCCCGCAGGATGAGCTTCGATTCTGGACTGGGCCCAACTCCCGAGCCCGTCCACGCGCGAGATCTGGGTCGCGCCGTCCAACACTCCAAACCGCACCACCGACCCGCCTCCGAAATTTGGCAGCTTTCGCCCCTGTCCGAATTTCTGTCCGTTCCGCATTTGTATACAGGACAATCGACCCCTGTAACGCGATTGAATCAATAAGATTGTTTTGTGTGTGTATCATTATATATATACATTTATTTTTATTTATATGTATATATAAAACGTGTTAATGAGTGTTTTTTTTTAATACTGGATGTTTTTTAAAGAGCTTTCATTGGAATCTTAAATGTATTTTGTGATTGAATGGTTTTGGAAACCAAATGTTTGTATATGTAAAAACCAAGGTGTTTTTATCGTTTTGTAAATTGGAAGAAAGTATTAGAACGTAAAGGAATACTGGACCAAAATGAAACAAATATAATACGAAACCGAGTTTTGTACATGTGTGTGTACCCCCACCCATTCTGGTCAGCAAGAGAAAGTGACCATCAATTACTCTGTTTTGAGATATATGCTTCCCGTTCCCATCGTATTTCTGGATAGTGGTAGGTTTTGATAGATTGTAGATTTTTCTAGCACTACCGACCGAAATAAGGATGGGTGGGTGACGCGGTTGTGGCCTAATTCAGTAATTTTTTAAAAGTGAAAAGTGAGTGAGAAAAGAGATTTGAGCGGCTCTTAACATCGAGGTGTTGAGAGCCGATTAGGGTGAAGCGAGGTGATCATGGAGCAGCGCCGCCGGAGTGAAAGGACAGGGGAAACGGGAGATCCTCTAACCAAAACCCTCCGGACCGGCGGCATTGTCCCAGCAAGATTCCCACATGATAAAATATGGGCGTGAGCCCGCCCGGGGATCGAACCCGGTACGCCAATGTGGGAGGAGAGTAATCTAACCACTACGCCACCACGGCCCTTCATTTTTTTTAAACTCTGCAATTACCGTCACCATGAAGTCTGCGAGACATACCAAAAAGATACGTAGGTAGGCAGGGCCTAAAGTCTCATCGACACGGAGGTTATTAGAGGCGGAAAACGTTACTCGGACAAAGAAAAAGTTACTCTGACAAAGAAAAAGTTACTCGGACAAAGAAAAAGTTACTCGGACAAAGAAAAAGTTACTCGGACAAAGAAAAAGTTACTCGGACAAAGAAAAAGTTACCCGGACAAAGAAAAAGTTACCCGGAGAAAGAAAAATTTACCCGGAGAAAGAAAAATTTACTCGGAGAAAGAAAAATTTACTCGGAGAAAGAAAAAGTTACTCGGAGAAAGAAAAAGTTACTCGGAGAAAGAAAAAGTTACTCGGAGAAAAAAAAAGTTACTCAGAGAAGGAACGGGGAAGGGATCGGCCGTGTCCTGTAGTAAGGAACCACCCAGCATTCGCCTGGAGCGATTTCGAGAAACCACAGCAAACTGAAATCGGAATGGCTGGAATGGGAATCGAACCTAGGTTGTCCCGTATGTGAGCCCTAAGTTTTACCTACCACGCCATCTCACTGGGTGACATACCATAACTACTTTCAATAGTGAAATATCCTAGACAAATCCCGTTCTGCACAGAATTCATGATGCGGACTTTCTGTAGCGCTGATCAGTTTCCAAGCTGGTCAAGATTTGTGAAGGGTTCTTCTACGGCCACAACTTCCCTCACAACCTCCATCTACCTACCACTATCCAGAAAGAGGATGGGAAAGGGAAGCATATATCACAAAACCGTTCAAAACAGAGTAATTGTAGTAGTTACTTTCCCTTGTTGCCCAGAATGGGTGGATGTACACACAATCGTACAAAACACGGTTTCGTATTATATTTGTTTAATTTTGGTCGAATATTCTTTACCTTCTAACATTTTCTTTCAATTTACAAAAATATAAAAACACCTTGATTTTTACATATACAAACATTTGGTTTCCAAAACCGTTCATTCGCGAAATACATTTAACATTCCAAAAAAAGATCTTTTAAAAAAACATCCTGTATTTATCAGAAAACCCACTCATTAACACATGCCATATATATTACGTACACACACACACACACAAAATCTTATTGGATTAATCATCGAGGCCTAAGTTTCTGGAAGAAAAGGATCCCAACTGCAATTCCAACTTTATTTCTTTACCCAGCATAATCACCTTCACACCAATCCACAAATATCTCATCCTGAGGGTATTGCCCACACCGGTACACCCATAATCACCTTCACACCAATCCACAAATATCTCATCCTGAGGGTATTTCCCACACCGTACACCCATAATCACCTTCACACCAATCCACAAATATCTCATCCTGAGGGTATTGCCCACACCGGTACACCCATAATCACCTTCACACCAATCCACAAATATCTCATCCTGAGGGTATTGCCCACACCGGTACACCCATAATCACCTTCACACCAATCCACAAATATCTCATCCTGAGGGTATTTCCCACACCGTACACCCATAATCACCTTCACACCAATCCACAAATATCTCATCCTGAGGGTATTGCCCACACCGGTACACCCATAATCACCTTCACACCAATCCACAAATATCTCATCCTGAGGGTATTGCCCACACCGGTACACCCATAAGACGTAGGTAGTGCTCACTCACCTCACAAGCAACACAAACGCACAGACATACACACACAACCATATGCACGGGCCTGGGGGTATTGCCACCACCACTTTACCAAGGGTGTAAGTAGTACTAGTGCATATCCACAACAAACACACAGTCATACAAAACAATAACATTTATACTGTTAAGTAATTCCCGACGTCCCTGATCACCAACTGTGTCCGCAAAATCTAAGTCCCAAATTCTTTCTTCTTAGCCTCTAAAGTGGTGAATGCGAGTTTTTGGGTGCTGAGTTCCACGACGGCATCCAAGCCCCAAGTCCACTGTTCACGCAAAATGAATACGAAGTCCCCGCGCGCTTCCGCCACGAAACAAAGTCCTTCTACTCCACAGAAAAAATATCCCAAGTCCCGATGCAGCACTACCGAAGACAAAGTCTCCTCACACACTATTTCGTAGAATACTCGGACTCCCGTCTAACCAGTAAGAAATTAACAGTCAGCTTCTGCATTGTATAGCGACGTTCCTGCAGCATCTCTCCGTCTGTTAGCCCAATCCCCGGAGATGGCGACAGTCTCCTCCTCCTAACGTGACCTCCCAGGCTCCCAGCGACGATCTCCTCGATCCAATTTTTTTCTGTAACTACCTTATAACCAAGTGAAAGCCCGGTGGGTAGGGGGGATTTTATTGCATTTCAGGGCTGGACCCCTTACGCTTACAAGGATAGGAAATCATGCAAAGAGACGGTGCAACACGACAGAGGGATTGGGCAGCCATGACCTGCAATTGGGGCCATGTGTACTTATAGCTAAGCTATCACTAGAAGACACTGGGAAAAACCGGCATAGACACCGTAAAAATCTAGTCGAACCCAGTCGTCAGAACAGAATTCAAAATTATTCATGCATTAAACAAATTTACTACAAGAGAGAGCGCGCGCGTGTGTGTGTGCGCGCGAGTGAGTGTGTGTGCGCGAGTGAGCGTGAGAGCGTGTGCGCGCGGTACATTATCGTGTAAGTAGAGATGGAAAAGCTAGTAGAGAGGGGGCGGGAACTTAAATTGTAATTATCCCTTGCCTCGACAAGCTGGAAAGGCGCTGGATTAACCAGAGAGGTGTTTGCACACCTCTCTGGTGGGGGATCTCCTCCATCCCTAAGCTACACCCCTATTTTAACTACCCGGTGGACCCCTCCACGCACACCTCGCTTTCCAGAGACATCATAGCTCCGATGTCAGCGCGCTCTATATTTACCACATTTTTTAATTATTAAAAAATGCAAGAGACAACCGCACAATTTTCAGGCAGGTGGCTCCTTCACACTTCGCGCTGCAACCTCCCAAACAGTCATGCACTGCGGGCACATATGACCACAGGAGTCGAGCTCCAGAGAGAACACAAATGCTCAGCTGGAAAAGCAAACGGTCTTACCATCACACAAATAAAATACAACTCGCATTGGTGATGGAATATACTTCCGTCACAGATTCAAAAATGACAAGGCTGTGTCCCTCGTGGAGCAGCCGGTTTCCAACAGACTGCTGCCTCGACTCTTTCCCATCCATCACGCCGAAGGTAGAAGATGGATGAATTTTTTTTTCCAGACATACATGCCCATTAAAATGCGCTCTGTTTTAGTGTTGTCTCATTCAGGCGCAACTATTGCAGAAAGCTAGCTCATGAGACAGTAGCCGTAAAAAATTCTCCATGCGTCACTCCTAAAAGATTTAACACTTTAAAAAGGCGAAAAGATCTTGTACATAAAACTGGGCACGAAATGATTTGTGCGACAGGCTTGAAGGCTAACCGTGCAGCTGATAGACAAGGAGGAGGTCATTAAATGCATGCGTTTGACTTTCTCACAAACCACGTGCTGCAGCACAGTTCCGCAATTTCCTGGGCCAGATCGCGCGGCAGGCTTGCCGACGAGAAAGTTGCATAAATACATAAATTTCAAGCCTCCCTTTCTCCTCGCACATCGACGGTCGTTGATGCAGGCAGTGGATTACGTTCATTTCACATAATCTACAAAACAACGAGCACGTTCACTAAAATTGAAAACGCAAAATGTGTCACCACTACAGCGCATCACTCGAGCAACCACACGTCGAACAGCAGCAAAATATGTTGCTTGTGGCAAGGGAAGAGAGACAATTTAAACAAAGAGTTTTTCTACCAAGAGGATATGACTTGCAAATCTGTGACAATCGGATCATCATGGCCAGTGTTAAAAAAGAAAATACTGACGCGGATTTAAGAACGCATGCAAGACAGGCGGGAATGAAACAGCAACGAAACGACGGCAAAAGAAGAAACTAATTACTCCGAGAAAATATTGACGCCACAGTGGCGTCCGTAGCAATTCTTACCCGAGACCCACAGAAATTGATGCTCCTGCTGGAGTCCGAGATCGAACCTTATAACTTAGGTGGTGAGAGGCTACCAACTAATCACTTTTGTAACTATATTTTGTAATGGAAAAAAAAAGGGGGGGGGATTGTACGAGAAAACATGGATTGCACTTTTTAAAACTTTCTTCTATCGCATAAGTAATTTTAAGAGGATAATAAAAAAAAAGTCCTTAATGTTAGCCAGAACACTGTGGGGTATCGGAACATTCATTAGGCGAGTTTAGGGAAGGCAAAGTTATATAGAGAATTCGGCGCCCCCGGTGCTAGATTAAGAATCCGCAAAAGTTTGTTATGTCAGTGATTACACGAACAATTTACTCCTTACCCACACGTGGGACAGAAAAAACTTTTACTAGTACAAAAATACTGTATAACATCTATACTTGTCTTCAGACTTTATTAAACATATGTAAAATATGGCAATCTAGTTATACTACGTGAATTATTCGAGAACCTTACAAGACTTGGGAGAGAAGCAGATGCTTTCTTTGCCCCCTTTTCCTACGCCCCCGAGAATACTAGACGGAATCTCAGTGGTAATTGAAAACTGAATGCAAGCTAGTCATTTGATAGAGTAGCTTTATCCATGAAAACTTATCTAATTACTCACGTAAGTAGCAAAGTGGTAATCACTGCAAAAACCATATTTTATTACCAGGATGCCGTACATTCGGGGAACAGAAAACTATTTAGATAATATGAAATTCTCCTTTGGGAGAGGCTGTTTTCTCTTATTTTCTGAGGGAGTGGTCATTTTAAGGTACACCGGGTGAGGCATTTAAAACAGTCCATCTTAATAAATCGGCCACTTGTAACGATAGAAGAAAATGTGTCAGACAAACGTTGTTTGGGGGGAAGTGACCATAATGTTACGTTAGTAAATAGGTGTGTTGAACGTCGAGGGGTGACGGAAATATGGGGGGGGGGGTCAACTGCAGTATGTTAAATGGGACGATGTAGTTTAGTGTTCACATTTCTAGTACGCGAAAAACATTTTGCATTCATATTGAGAAGAGCTGTTCAGAGGTGTGCAATAAAGTATATCATCCAATTTACAATACCGACGTTGACCCCCATAACTCTGTCACCCCTCTATGTAACAACACCAAACCTTTAAAACCTTTAACGTCACATTATGGCCCCTTTCACACCAAGCAACGTTTGTCTGAAACATTTTCTTCTATCTTTACAAGTGGGCGATTTATTAATGTGACCTGTTTTAAATGCCTCATCCTGTATAGTGGAGATAGAATGAACAAACAACAATGTTTAATTGGGCTGCGGAACTAAAATTAAGAATACGAAAGTGGACGTTACCTTTGACACGACGTTAAAAGGAAATGGAAGTTGTATTAAAAGGGTGTGTAAACTATTGAGGCAAGTGAACAATTAACAGCCTCGAGGGAAGCGGCCTTTCTCTAAGCGAAAAACGTGGGGCGAACGTCTAGCCAAAAAATCCTCTAAGGGAAGTGAATCTTAATGTTAGGTCACACTCGGATATTTCAACGGAGAAATTAACAGGTAAATTCATAGATTCTGGAGTTTCTACACCATGTGGTAACTTAATAGTAATTACAGGATTCAGATATAAATTTTAATGTAGGAGAGAGTTTATATATATAACGGGAAACACCCTCCCCTCCCGGTCGCATTGCCGTCTACGTGCCGGCGACACACAACAACCCCCTAGACCGCGGCATGTACAAACACGTACAGACGCAGTGTTATCTCGACGCGGTCAAGGGCGTCCCCACATGGACATCTAGCGACTGTACTGTGCCCGAGCTTATCAATGTCCTGACCCGAGCAAACGTTTCCACGCTGTTACACTGCGCGTCGGACAATGTTCGGGGTCGCGACACTAAGTAGTCCCGTCCCGACCCGACCTTCTTACATTTGGTGTTTCTGCGTTTGAATTCGCCACGCGGTATTATGACGTATAGTTTATTCACGGCAATGCAAAAGGTCTCGCAGTGCGTGAAATTTTAAGTTTTCGGAGAATGATAAAATGCATGGCTACGCAATACGGAAAATTTAATTTCTTGAGTTTTCCCAGGTATTCCAGGACTGAACTTTTTCCTTTACATTTACCGTCGCTATCAAAAATGTTGGATTTACACACGCACGTACACGAACACGTGCGTGTCATATTACGTATACACACACTCCCTTTTCAACACATCTCGATCAAATAAGCCTTAATATTATTGAAGTTATAGTTATTTAGTGTGAATTATTGGTGAAAGAATAAACTCGGGGATGACAAAACCATTTTACACTTCAGATAACGCAGCAACAACGTCCGTTCTCATTAATAAATGAAACACTAACATTGACATAAACAAAATGCATCGTAGCGTAATTCTGAAAGGTGAAGCAGAATAAAAATACAGCATACGTAGTTTTAAACAAATTATCTCGAAACTTCCTACTTTTCGTAGCTCTTAGCGTTATCTATTATTCGCAGGTACAATACAGCTAGTTTTTTAGTTACATAAAAGACAACATAAATCTTTATTGCGTAAATAAATATTGTTCACTTCACTTCCAAAGCAGTTAGAAATTTGTGCGCATACATCCATCAAAGGCATAGGCTGTTCACGATAAAGTGAGTACTTTTTAGGGCCCTTCCAACAAGCATTAACCACTAATAAATATGTTTTATTGCAGCCTCAGACATTAACTTTTGGGAGTGGTAATAGTATACACCGTGTTTATTAGTCGCGTGACAATACTGATGTTAAAAATTGGCTTAAACATAAAAACTGGCTTAAAAGAAAATTTTGGAAGGGCCTTAAGGAGTGCTCACTTTACCGTGAACGGCCTATAGCAGTTAGGATATTACTAGTGCACTTTAATTCGACAGAAAAAAAAGCACCAATGCATTTGACAACGTAGCGGCCAGCGTAATTTGCTTACCCGTAAGACGCTACCAATATCCTTAAAAAACATATCGAGTCTGCACAGAGTAGATTCTTTGATCCAGTAAAATAAACATGATACAACTGTCCCAGTATGTAAAAAAAAGCTGTACTTGATTTACTAAAGCGATGATGGTGATGCAGAAGGGGGGGGGGGGCGCTTAGAAAATACACAAGCGAGCGCGAAGAGAGAGAAATAAAGATAGCGTCTGCTAATCAGGTAATTTTAACTGGTGGTTGCGCTAATGCTTCAAAATTACACTGTGATTTATGAATGCGCCACGATAAACTATCACCCAACTCGTATTAGATACTGTACATATAATACATTTCAAGAAATTTATCAACACTCGTAAAATAGTCGTCAAACTGATAACACGTATGGGTTAAATTATATAGGCCCTAAAATATGGCTCATTTCTGGCAATAAATCAGATGGGCAAATTTTGTGGCACGAACTTGCTGTATACATTATTACTACTGTGAAGGCAAGGTTATATTAAGGTCGTATTCGGGCACCATATAACTACAACTGAGTATCTGAATATCATCGTGTATGCATAGAGATCACTAAGCGTGTCTGTGTTCGTACATCCTAAGAAATCACACGCAAATTTGCTACATATGTGTATACAGTAGGAAAGCGCGAATGGTAAAATTTTTGTCCCACAAAGCCAGGGTACCGTTACTACATTTTCCCAGGAAACATTAAAATGTAGAAGGAAGTTCCAATTAAAAATAGTAGCAACGCCAAACATTCCTATATGTGCAGCACACACGAGATCATTACCACAGAATGCTACTTGAAAAAATCACTGGTGGTGAATTATCAAAACGCCGACTGGCTAACCATACCATTTCTCGCCACTGTGCAGCAATCCTATCTCATAGTCTAGTTATAAGCATTTTAGATACTGAAGGCCTTTCAAAAGTCACGAAAAAGTCGTCATTTGGAATTTAAATATCAAACATATGACAAGGCGTACTCTGGAGGCACCATTGGTAAGGTAGCAGCTCTGAATGAATCTCTAGGAAGCAATAAACATTGTGACCCGCTTGCTGTTTGTCCCGCGTGAGCGAACTGAAGACAAGGATAGAGTAGTGGAGTGGAGAGATTTTGGCGACACTTAACGAGGTCTTGAGAGTCGATGAGGGTGATTGAGGTAAGTATGGAGCAGCGCCGGAATGAAAGGGCGGGCGAACGGGCGATCTCCGAGAAAACGACCAACGGTATCGTCAGGCACGATTCCCACGTACGAAAATCCGGAGTAAACCAGCCGGGGATTGAACCCGGATCGCCTAGGTGGGAGGCGAACAGGCTAACCGCTGAGCCACCGTGGCCCCCAGGACAGAGTAGTGATATGATAGCGGGCGGTGATTCACAAGGGATATTTGAATGACAGGCGAAAGATAATCCAACGAGAATGTATGTATCTTGTGTCGAAAAGCGAGCCGCTACGATACGCCTTTTGGAACTCGCACGCTCTTGACCTCAGCAGATAGAACTTATGCGTTTATCTGAATAATGTTCTCGTTTTGATCATCCTTGCCACTCAGCGTGACTCGAAATGCGGATAATGTTCCAGATAAAGGCCTGCTGATAGCATAAAATCGAGTTGTTGAGTGTCTGCAGTTTGAGCGATAGACGACGAGCAAGAAGAGCAACGAGTGGAGAGAGAAGAGATCAGAGCAGTAGGAAAATCTGCCACTGCGAGTATCAAGCAGTGAAGAATGCGACTGGCAGGCTGGACTACTGGACTGGATGCGTGAGTGAAAGAAATAAATGATGGCAACAAACAGAGTAAACATGTGTTAATGATGAGTATGAGTTAACTGACTGTAATCAAACAGAGGCATTGAGAATGACGTTAATAAGAGTTGAATAGACATTAAATATTGAGCTCATTGGTAAATAAAAAGAGCAATAGTGAAGATAGATAATTTAATGCTGTAAATAATAGCTGTGAGAATAAATAAAAAATCAAAATTAGTCATTTTATTTGTATTAGGACATTAGGACTTACATCGCTCACGAACTCAGATACGCCCCACGGGCGTCTTTTAACAATACTGTAGCTTGCTCAACTCTGTTATGTTTACTTTCCATGAAAAATACTAACTAGGCAGCCTCGCCGTCGCATCGCTACGATCTTTTCCCGGAAGCGAATCTATAAACTAGGTCATCGCCGTAATTTTGCTTTCACATGATTTTCCTTGAAGCGAAATGAAAAAAAAAAATCAACATCGCGTGTTTACGCGCGAATACTGTCATGCGTACAACACATTACGGTCCGGCGTTCTAGGAAATTTAACTGATTTGTCAGTAAACTTCGAAATACCGCGTAACTCATCGGACCAAAGGAAAGAAAAAATTTCATTTGTAAAATTTTATAGCGAATTCGATTCACTATATTCTGTTCACGGTAAAGTGGGCACTTTTAAAATCCTAGTTACGTTTTTCCTATCGGCCATTTTTTACCCTTACAACACATTTGAAATAAAAATTGCCATGGAAGTAAAACACAGTGTATTTATTTCGCCGGACTCGAAAGTTAACGTCTAAGTATAAGTCTACAATTAAGTATATGTATTGACTATTATTCCAAAAGAAAGGGCTTCAAAAAGTGCTCACTTTACCGTGGATAGCCTATACAAACATGGGTTTACATTTATTGGGCAGCTTTCGAATAATGTGGTGGGTAGACTGTGTCTAAACATCTTACAAAAATTCGTAGTAAATACCGAACGTATCGTAAAAATCGTTCAATTTTTTCTTAAAATATTTATCCAAGAAATGTCTACCTAGCTGCCGATTTTACAAATTACGCACAAAAAATAAACAGTTGGATGCGATTACCATTTAAAAGTCTAGTATTTAACCGTTGCAAAAAAAAAACTGAGCGAGACTACAGCGCAATAAATACACTGGACAACTCTCCCATTTACTTGCTACTTTCAACACAAATGTCACATGACAAATTTGACGCTTTATATTAATTTATAACTGTCTCCTAGCAGTCGACGGAAAGCTGACAGCTGGCATAAAAACAAGCGCACATCGACGGAAACTCATATCTACCTGGGGCTCCCGCACCTAAAGAACTCTTAAAGGTAACCGACGGATGCCACAACCGGGATTCTAAAACCCGGACCCTCCGTAATGCATCCGTTCGTGCCGCGGATGCAGTCGCAAGGTAAAGGAACAGCATGTTGCTGAAAGTGCGTTTGATAAACGATAGGGAACTTCCACACAGTACTTGTGTATATTGTGCTGGTCACGTCTTCCTCCTTCGCGATCCTTGGCCGTGGATCCTGGAGAAGAGAGGCTGCAGGTGTCGCTCGTCCGTATGGAATTGGAGAGCCCTCTTATGAGGAGTGGTTCTGCGCGGGGATAACGAGCCACAGACCTTGGATCTAACATGTCTCCTCTCTCCCCCCTTTTGCCAAAAGATCATTCTATGACCATCCCCGAGTTTTCATAGCTGCGGACGACAATGCAAGAGCTTACCCTGGCTACGACATTCTAACAACCACGCACAGTACATGCACGAAGATGCACTTCCAAAACTAATACTACCACACTCGAGACACCTAGACTGCGCATTATCCATGTCCGACGACGCCTCACCTTACACAAGACTGTTCCGCGACTCAACCGTGTTATACAGATCATTGGCAACAGAAATTGCCATACTAGCTAAGCAGCCCCATTTCAGAGTTGCAGGGACGTAAATGAAACAAAAACTCTAATTGGAATTACTGAATGCGTTTAATGTAACTGACTACATTCATGTTGAATGTCTCATACGAGCTGTCCAAAATGTGCACCATCTGACCGTAAACAGGCTGCGATACGTTGTAGCCTACTATGGCGTGTTGCCACTGCATGACTGCTCATTTCTGAGTTGATTAGTGTTGTCAGTTCTCACCTGTAGCAACTGGTCTCGTGTGTCTGATCACCGTCCCCTGTAAACCCTACTCTTCAGGCAGCCCCAGAATAAAGAAGTCTAACGGGGAGAGGACTGGAGAACGCGCCGGCCATGGGACTGGCTAACCTCTTCCAATCCACCTGCGCGGATACTCAGCTGCTGCACCACGCCTATTTCCATCACAGTATCCGTAAACGAACACCATGTCTGCGTACTCTGCACGTGTAAACATTCATGTCAGAGCAAGGCGAGCTTCTGGCGGCGCCGTTTTGTCTACCTATGAGACGAGTTGTGCTGGTTTCCCGATAACGCAATGTCGAAGAAAGGTTTTGCAGTAGTATCGTGTGAACAGCCTATATTCCTCCGCGGTGTTATAGCCGCAAACAAGAACGTGTAAACTATATTAATTAAGGGTTCCCTCTCTATTTTGGAGCCACGTTTTGTACTGGCTTGAGCAAAAACTTGCGGCACTCAACGTTCCCAAGTAAAAATCTTGCGCTACGCTACTGGACTAAGTCAAATTCCTTTTCAACACTTGCACCGTTGGATAATGTCTACCTTTGAGGTGGTAACGCTAAACACTATGTAGAACATTAATTTTTTTTTCCAATAATGTCCATTTCAAATTTTGGTTAAAAACATTCCTTATTTTCAGTATGCAAATACAAATGTTTTTATTTGTTCATTCTTGTTCGGTTGCAAATGAGAAAACTCTTAACAGAAACCGAATGCTAACAACCAAGATTTTATACCCTCTCTAGCTAACGTACCACAAAATTTAGGAGAAGTGTGAAATACGAACCTACGAACTACTTGTGCGACATCCCTCTTCCTTCATATCTACAAAGACAGCATTAAAATAATAGCTAATTACGTTTTCAAGGCGTGTATAAAATTACACACAACGTGGATAGCAGCAGTCTGAGCAAGTTAGCATTCAATGACAAGAGTGCGAGAAAGAATAGGACAATGTATTTTTTTTTATTCTGCAAACATAAAACAATGCCTTAGATAAAAATTTAAATAATTGTGTGCAACATGCATGTCCTAATTAGTCAAGATGCATAAAATGTCTTACTCTTGTTACTGGCAACGTTGCTTCAGTTTCTTTTATGTTATTCGGGGCCGCGGTGATGTAGTGGTCAGACTACTCGCCTCCTACCTAGGCGAACTGGGTTCGATTCCCAACGGGGTCGCTCCCCGATTTTCACCTGTGGGAATCGTGCAGGGTGACTCCGCTGGTCGGCGGGGTTTTCTCGGGCATCTTCCGTTTCCGCTGCCCTTGAATTCCGGCGGTGCTTCAAAATCACCTCACTCAGCCTCATCGGCTCTCAAGACTTCGGTGTTATTAAGCAGGGCTTTCAAAAGTGCTCATTTTACCGTGAACAACCTATATCCGTTGGTATGCAGTTTAAAGAGAATTACTAAAGGTAGTCATGTATTTAAGACTTATAATTTGTTACGCGTTTAAATTGACAGTCACTGAATTTGTCACTCGTTATAAAAATACGAATCAGCGCGACAGTATAATCATATCGTTCCATAGTAGAATTCCATAGAATCGCTTCACATCGGCGCCGAATAGCAGGTGCAATGCATGCGGCAACTAATTTTTTCTTATTTACACGAGAGTGAACGAAGGAATTAAGCAGGTACTCAGATCGATCGTTAACTTTATACACAAACTAAAAATGTTTCACAAAAGTTGAAACTTAAGTCTGCAATGTTTTGAGATCACTTGGGGGGGGGGGGGGGAAACTCTCCGGACTTTTCACGCAAATTCCGTGTTTCCCGCGGTGTTCTCAGCCACTGCAAATTCGTCGTCTTTCTCACGGCCCTCATACTCGCCTGTGGACACGCAGAGGAACGAAATCAACAATCACATGATCACAAAAGAAAACGGTTTCAGGTTGAATGATCAAGTCGCGCACTGCAGTGTGAAACTAGTCCAAGGCCCAAGAAACGTGACTTTCACCACAAACCAATCGATTTGCGCCAAACTGGTAGCGAAATCGATACTGCAAGTTACACGCAGACAAAGGAAGCACGGTTAATAATTTATAACTGCTACTGTTACGCAAGTAGACGCTCCTGACGATTTCCTCAAAATATATTTACGTAGTCCGAAGACGCCTGAATGTGGGATGAAAATCCAAGACGCGATCCCTTCAATGCCGTAGGAAAAAACAGAAAATGCGTCTTATGACTAGCAGCGTGCCTTTTTTAAGGACGTCGAAGAGTCGTAAAATTCTTCCCCACATCTTTAGCATATTACATACTTGCTGGTTGTGATACGAAATAATAGCCCGGAAATCTCGAAATTGAACAAAATTAACGCGTTCGAATACTGGTGAAAATAACTGTCATGATATTTGAATGTCATGAATAATATTTCTAGAGAAAGTATTTCGCGGCTCGGCCGTATTTAAATTTTAACTTTCGAAACAAAGTTTAAAAGTTTAAATAGCCGCAGAAAAAAAGGAAACTTTACCGCGCGTGAACCGATAAACCATTTCAAAGAAATTGTTCAAGCCACTTCACTCCTGCCGACTTCGAGAAATAATATATAGCTGAAACTAAATTGCGAGTTAAAATAACTTTTGGAAATCCGCAAAAATAGAAATTGATAATTAAAAAGCTCATATTTAAGCTGAAACAAATATTATTAATGTTTTTTTATTTGTGATTTTGTACATATTTTGCCGATATCGCGTCAAAAATCATAAAATACCCTACAAGCCTAGAAAAAATTGTGTTATTGAACAGCTGTCACATTCTATGCAAGTTTAGAGTGGAGTAAGTCCATTCTAAAAATAAATGCGTGTGAAAAAGAGATTTTTACCCCTTTACTCGGCTGAAAAAAGTTTACTGACAATTTTTCTCCTAAATTGCTGAACTGCAGCCAAAAATACTATGAACAACTACAGCCATAATGCTATAAATCGCACTTAGAAAATTTTAACGCAGTGTTATAGGCTGTTCACGGTAAAATGAGCACTTTTGAAAGCCCTGCTTAAGATTTAGTTGTATGCACATTGTGTACTATTCCGCCAAATGTAAAATTATCATTGCCATGGACCTTATCACTCTATTCATTCGTCAGTCAAGTGAAACTGTAAAACAATTAGGCACGTAAATATTTTACAAATCTGCTCATTTTTACACTCTGACAGATAAAAAAAACAGGAGCCAAATAAACAATTTAAGTCATCCTAAATGGTTACCTAACACATTTTATACGATCTTAAGATATGGAACTACTTCCCATCCATCGTTATCAACTTTACTGGGCGCATGTCACTCAGTGCGCCCGTTAAAATATTTGCAGATAAGATCAGTGACCTTTTTTTATTTTTTATAAGGTTGATTTCAAAAGTGCTCACTTTATCGTGGACAGCTTTTAGAATGGTGTATTTGAAGTGAAGCAGGTCACCAGATGAAGGTCGATAATACAGCGGCAGGTCTACCCCAAGGAAGCCACAACTCTACTTCGCGGCTCAGAGGGACGCTGGCGGATCTGGCACGCGGCCGGGGTTGCGTCCCGGGGCTTGACGCCTTAATCTGACACTTGTGGGGGCGGAGGCGTCCCGTCGCTAGGGAGTGGGGCAAGAGGACAGGGACGAGTGTCTCTGGAACCAGCGGTTGGGGCCCTGGAGTAGGGGGTGTGAGGGGGGTGTGGACAGCGTTCCACGAATACCGACGACCTCCCAGACAACCTCGCCAGGGCGCTCGTGTCTTCTCTCTCTCTCTCTCTCTCTCGGTCTCTCCAGCCCAAGGGGCAGCTCCCCTGGACAGAGGTCGCAGGGCTCCTCAACCCTCTCCCCTCTCTGTGCCTTTCCCACACAACATATAACTGCTGCCAACGTCACCACTAAACAGACGTTTCCCAGAGGTACGATACAGCTGTTAAAAATAAAATTCCGTTCTATGTCTATTTAGAGAGAACGCTAGCGGATTTCCAATTTAACTGTAATTTCGAACCGCCTTTAAGCACGGTAAAATTTAATTTCTTGAATAGTTTCAAAAAATGAGTTCGTTGTATCCTGTAACTTACACTAAAATGCGTATGCTTGCACTCTCCAAAAAACCAAGTAAATTTTCATTATTTTTTCGCACACCATAGAAATAGAAAACAATTTATCTTATAGAATTTTTCACCTGATGTTTTTCAGTGACGTAGGAAATGCTATAGACCATTCACGGGTAGTTTCGAATATGGCCGTTCAGTTTGTGAACGCAAATTTTGCGTCGACGATAAAAACAGTTGCAAACGTAACACAGGAGACAGACTATACCGCGTCTCGCGCAAACACGAAAAAAATGGAAGCTATTTTTCATGGGTTGTCAAAAAACCTCGTGAATTGAAACTGTTGTAATCAGATAATGGCGCTTAGAAACAGTATTTTCTGTACATTAAGAGTATTCACGTTTTTTCAAATTAATTTAAGGTTAGAGATAAAATTTTATATTTCTTTAAAAAATAAGTATGCATATTTTCGAATCCGTGTCGCCCGTACTTATGTTTAATTCCTCACAAGGAATGTTTTTCTAAAGAGGAATCTGTATGGTGTCGGAAACGCACGAACGTGTAAAGACGATACAAAATGTAACAATTTGTGTTAACAATTGTATAACTATTATTTCCACACTTCTGTGTCGCTTATGCTCCATAAGCAGTGTAGCATAGTGGCTAGCCTCTTCGCTTTCGTAATAGAGATAAAATGTTCGTCGGTTTAATTCCGCTATGATGTCTTTTTTTTTTATGAGCAGCTATTTTTCAGTGTTTTAACTAGTTCTTTTAAATATTTTCTCAGTGTACAAATAACAATTTTTTAATACCTGAAATTTCTATCCGCATAAAACCTACGCCTTATTTTTGTTATGTATTACGAGTTAAAATCTACAATGGACGAAATTAAATCACGTTTATGGTATGAAGAATTTACTATGAAATAATTTAAGGGAAAGTATTTTGTTCGTTAAGTTGCTTCGTTTGAGCAATATTCGGGTTTAAGTTTTTTAAACAGCCTCGAAATCATTCTATAAACTTCTGACATTTACCTGCAATTTTATGAACATACTAGTAATGTTGGCGTTTATAAGTTACGATTATGGGTACACAAAATCAACGTAACAGTAGGCCTATACGGCTCACAACTTCGTGCTAGATGAGCACGTTTCAAAATTTCGTTTGATGTTTGTAATGTGGTTATTTTCATACTTTTTCGCATACGTGTTCCTTCCAGTGAGATCACAAACGGTTTTTTGGAAAACTTTGAAGACAGTAACATGCATCGACTGACTTTTTTTTTTCTCTTCAAAAGAGAGCTTTTACAATCTAAGCATTGCCAACTGCCGTCGCAAAGTGACGGCAAGCGTTTGTGTTGAAGTAAGAGATATCGATCGTCGCAAGGAAGAAGTCATGATCGCTAACAAACGCTGTTTGGAACACGGTACAACACGAAGTTGAGTTCGGAAGCAAGCAAGCGTCGACGGGCCACAATAAGCCTGCTGGACTGAGCGCGGGCGGGTTATGGCATTGCGGGGATGCCCCCCCCCCCCGGGGATGCCCCCCCCCCGCCACTCTCAATCTCACCAGTCTTCCAGTGCTCGAACTCGTGGCGCGTCGTGACGTCGTTTGAAATGGACCTAACACATTTGTATTTCGAGAGAGTCGGAGACCGGTGATTTTCTTGTATAAGTAGATGTGAAGATCCAGAGGACGACTAACAGATTTTGGTGAAAGGAAAAAAAAAGGGGGGTGGGAGATACTTAATATTTTATCATTGGGGAACGATACGGGGAGAAAAAAAATTAAGTTATGTAACAGTATTTTTTTTAGCGTAATTTGTATTTATATCCAGGGTTTTTAAATAATATTTTATTATCATGATTTTGCTCGAGATTCATTGTGATACAGGCATTTTTTTGTAAAACAGTCTAAAAAATAGGGTTTGTAAAATCGACATCTGAAGGGACGGAAGGTCCAAGTGCCTGGTGCATGCTTCCGATTGCGAACCGTTGCAACGTCTAGGAGGTATCAACATCATTCTGGATGTTGTTCGCTTGGGTTAAAGTGAGAGTTTCAGGAGATTTTGAATAAAGAACTCGAGTCCATAAAGTCACACGCTACTTATCAAACAGTTCTGCTAGGGAAAGCTGGAATAATAAATCGATAAATGGGACACGGTATCACGTTGTGAAAAGTGTGCGTGTGAGAAACGACATTTAATTCCACATGCAGCTAGCACAAGACATGCACGAGTGCTCGTCAGGATATACTGTAATTTATCAGCTCTCGGCCGTTTCACTGAATTAGAGCAAGTGCACAAATTCCGAAATGACTCCAGTTTTTCTGGACTGAAACAACACTGAATACACTACCCCAAAACCCCCAACTAGACAGCCAGAAATTAAAACTGCCGGTAACAATAGTTCTTTTAAAAAAAGCGAAACAATAAAACCAGCTAGCAATTACATCCCTCGGGCTGAATGCAAAACAAAGACTGTAATACCGTGTTCATTAGCACAAAAGAACACACGCAATACAAAACGTACATGTGAAATGGCACGGTTGTCAAATCCTTACACTGTTTACTGAAAAATGGGGCGATCCCATTATGAGTACGCCTGTTATGGCATACCCATTTTTGTGCTATTATGAAACTGAATATTCAAAAGACCGATATTAAATTCCGAATGTACTACCACTCCAACCTTTTCGGCCCTGGTAATAACGATTACATATTTTTGCAGCATCGAACAGCTAGTCATAACGCTTAAGATAAATATGTGAATACAAGGTAAAAATTACTTTCAAATGAATGTCTGGGGTACCACTACTATTCCAATTAAATTTTCGCCGCGGGGAAAATTTTTTTATCGCCAGTATTAGAGACTTCAGGCGAAATAAGAATCAATCTCGGATTGGATTTGAACGGGTTAATTAACGTCCCGCAGTGTAATGCCTGGAGACTTCTCAGGAGACGGCTGATAAACTAGCTTATGATGTAACTTTAACTAACACCCATGTATTACCTACGATTCGAACCCAGAACCGCCCGCAACCCAGACCGGCGGCGCACCAACCGACTGAGCACGGGAGGTCGGCTAGAATCAATCTTGTCCTACATATATGCATAATAGGTGCCCTGAAATAAACTGAGTCCCGAGATTAAATCACGTAGTCTTAATTGGCAGGAGACACCGCAAAATAATCACATTCCAAAATTAAAGAATATTCACGTAAGTAAAATGGAGTTATGCCTCCCGCGGAAAAAAAAATAAAAATAAAAAACTTACTCTGGGCATGTTTAACGAGATGCGAGTCTCGAATGAGGAAACATTTTGATCCGCATCCCTTACGTGTTTATTCACGCCACTTTCTATGCAATTCAGAGAGTATATTTGGTCAGGCGGAAATATCTTACTCTAATTCTGGAGTTGCTATATTCTGCCCCTACCTAACTCAACGGAAGAAATTTTACCCATGTGCTTTTTACCATTCACTTTATTAGAGAATAGAAAGGAACTGAGGAGGCACGTGACAAACGCTGATCTAAGTATATTATTAAACCTCTACGCATTAAAAAAAAAATTTTTAGACAGTTTCCACCACATCAAAAGTCAACATTAACGTGTACGCTATCAATTAACTGATGAGTTGATGAAGTGAAACATTTAACTGTTAATAACGTAAATATATGCATTTACTTATGTGCACAAAACTAAATTAAATTCAGTTCCCACAAATGTCAACATCGCACTATTAATACATCAGACACCCAACTGTGTTTCTGAATTCTCTGCTAACGTTACCATGAATATTTCTGTCAGTATTTATTTTAACTGTATGTTGTTATGGGGCGGAGACGCCCCAAATGTTGATCTCAGAAGTGGTCTATTAACAGCGAACAGCTGATGTCAAGTCTAATACTCTTAAAGCGCTATCAATACCCATTTGTCGATGCGTGACAGGTTTACGCTAGTTAATTACGAAGTGCCTTAAGTTACGTTTGTGCTTACTTCGATCTAAATGCCTAAATTGGCTGGAAGCGACGTTGTTTCTACTACAGTAGGCTCAGAACCACCGACTGTGCTTCAATTCAAGAGTTTCGAGCCTCGGGAAGTATTTCTAGTCATGATCTCGTCACGGCTAGTAAAGGCCGTTACCTCGCGAAGTAGTACCGAGTTATAGAAACGGAGTGTCTTGAATGCCAACCTTGAGAAGCGTTGGAAGAGAGTGCGTAATGATAGCAATATAACTACTTCGCAAACCTCAGCAAACCTTGTGTAGCTAAATATGCGCGTTTCAGATTTTGGAATGAGTTCGGGATGTAAGATACGGTGTGCGGTTGAGCCGTATGAAGGGAGACGTCGCCGAATCAAGAATGCGGCGGTGCAGTTGGTGAGTATATGTTTTAAACACACTTAGTATTCTGAATATTTTACTTGAGAATGTACGAACTAAACTATGTGCTATAATTCTACGAAATTTTACATCTGCTCTCGAGACCTTGATGTTAAGCCTCGACCAAATTTCTTCACGCACACTCGCTCACTCTACGAAATTTGTACCAATTCGAAATACAGTGAAAGAACACCGGAAACTTATTTAACACACACAAAAGTCACTTGTGTTCTCCCATTTTCTATACAGTGCTATGAATAGACAAGGGAATTACGAATCTAATGCGGCTCGCACGTGCGCTGACGCACTGGAAATACATTAGGGGGAAAAAAATCTATAAACGCGGCGAAGCTTACGGACACAGGCGTCGTGGAATTCCATCACGAAAGCGAACTGCAATACTAGCTGAGTCGACACTGCTCCATGCTGACTGGCTGGAGATATACAGCCTGTACACGGTAAAGTAGCTATTTTTATAAATCAACCTCAGGAAAAAAAAATCACTGCCCGTTTAAAACGCTCACACGCGAAATATGCAGGCTTCCAGTCGAGTTTGCAGCGAATTAAGTACAATAGCTCCAAGAATCTACATTGTATTGAGAGCGTATAAAATTTAAATTTATGGAACATCAAGTTCGTGCTTTTGTACATATAAGAGTACGTTTTCTTGTACGTATTGAATAATATGTATTGGTATATTCGTAACACACTCCGGTTCCTAATAATATCACGTTTTCACCTGCCTGAGCCCACGAATTTAGGTCCAAGGCAATGCAAATTTTACAAGCGCCGGATATATACAAAGGTAGATCTTAAGCAGCGTTTTACAAAAGCGTTCAACTGGTCGCGAACAGTCTATAGGAAATCAGGTTACAGCAGCCACGTAGCAGTGGGGGAGTTGCTCATTGATGTGGGGGCCCTATCCCAGAAGCGCCACACCCTTCCGTTCACTTCAATTCCGCACAGCGTGCCGACCGACCCCCAGTTCGTACGCTAATTACTGCAAATATTTGTCCAGGGACTCGGCACTTCAGAGGGACGGGAGGAGGATCGAGGTCGACAGTCGACGAAGCCTGTCCCACAGAAAGCGACATGTGTTGCGATGTGTTTGCAGCGAAAGGGGACGACCCTGCCCTAACCTCAACAACCCATCCTCCCCACTTCGACCCCTTCAGCATCACCCCCGACAAGGCCGTACTATTACCGGACACCCCCCCCCCCCCCAACCTACCTCGCGCGATCCGGCGTAGCCCCCGCCACAGCCCTGCCCCACGACGATCGAATTCTCTGCATATTTGCCAGCCGCATCATTATAGGCTGTTCACTGTAAACTGAGCACTTTTGAAAGTTCTGCTTAAGATCTACTTGTATGCACATCTTGTACCTTTCCATCATATGTAAAATTAACATTTCCATGTGCCTGATCGATTTATTAATGCGTCGGTCAAGTGAAACTGTGAAAATATTAGAAACGTAAATTTTTTACAAGTTTTTCATTCTTACACTTATATTAATTTAAAAAAAAAAAAAAAAAAAAAAACAGAAAATCAAATAAATAATTTAAAGTATTCACAAATATTTACCTTACACTTTTAGTTCAACGTGAAACATTAAGTTACTGTACCTCCGTCGTTACCAACTTTACTGGGCGCATATCAGTCAGTGTATCCATTTAAATATATGCGGGTAAGGAACACTTTAGGTATATGATGTTCACGGTAAAGTTTCTTACTATGCCCATTCTTATACGTCAATGTATACTGCATCTGCTGCACGTCAGGTGTCGTCTGTGGCTATTGTTACTTTCCTTGCTTTAGGTTAAGCTTAGGATGTATAACTCGTAACATTAAGTAATTTAACAGAAAGGGACGTTAGTTCAGTGATAAACTATTGTCAAATAAATAGCTATTTACTTTATATTCAGCTGATCTAACAGTCCAGTCATCGTTACATTAATAATTCACTTCTTTATCTTTTTACGTTAAAATGTTAATAGATAGAATTCATTTAAATAGTTGGCAGCTCATTCAACTCCTATACGTTAACGTTAACTGAATTGTGACCTCTGTTCACTACGCCCCGTCTCACATATAAAGATGAGGTAGACATATCGCTGGCTGCGCACAACCAATCTCCATGTTCCTTTCTGCCAATACGGCTAGCAAAAATGGCGTGGATTTGGTTCGCGGTTAGAACACTGTTTAGTAAACAAGTGCTTTTGAGATGTTTTTATACTTCCTCTGACCAATTTGTAATGCTTTTTTAATTAAATTCAAACTGGTAAAGTATTTTACTCATACAAAAGTGTTTTTCATTTTAAAATTAAGATATAAAAAACACTTCCATCACTGTTGACCATGTGACTAACAGGTGTGTTCCTTTGGGGTAGGTCAATGTTAGGTACATGTTCAGAAGACGAATAAGCAGTCTACCTCATCTTCAGTCTATGGCCTCACATTCAAGTCAGCGTTATACTCACCAATAATCACCGATAGTCCGTTCTACTGCACGATTGACGTACAGACGGCTCCGTTGAGCCGTCCGCACCAGCACCTGGGTTGCTGGCTCAGATGGTCCGGTGACGTAATTAAGGAGGCTTCCCTTGTGATCCCGTCACGCTGATGGCCTAGTTTACCCTCGACGGTTCTTTTGTTTTCCCCGTGTCTCCTAAACACTGCTACTCGGGCGGCGTCCTTACGGCCACTCCAGCGCCTCGTAACACTATGAACACCATACCAAGTTCTGGGATTAATCAGTTCTAAGCTTCTACCGCTGTATAGTGGTCCATAAGTTGTAACAATTGTGAAACAGGCCAACTGCTACGAGCTTGCTTGTCCTACATCTGGAACAAAGAGGACGGACCGATAACGTTACAGAGTCGGCAAGCAAGTAATTTTGAAATTACTATAATCGTGGAGGGCCCATTTTCAACTTTTATTTATATAGCTATTCGGCGTAAGACAAAGTTCTTTCATGCTCGTGGCGTAGCGACCTCATCTCCGACTCTTAACCATAACAAAATGGATTCGATCCCCACGGAGACCCGACAAATCCTGTCGGTCGCTGGATCAGGACGTATGATCAAAGACGGGGATTATTTCTAAGTTCGCACCTAACCTCGGGTACATAAGTGTGTATCGTTAGGTGGTTCGTAAGTAAACTTATGTAAAACTAATACTGGGCTATTAAGAGCCCTGTCTGGCTGGCGCATGAAGTGAGTTGCAGAGGAGTGATGGAAAACAGTTTTTTTTTTAATGACTGGAAATTTTATAATGGTGTCTGAATACGAAAACTCTCCGTGCGTAACTTTCCAAGTTTAAGGTTCTAATTTCAACCAAGGATTTTTTTAAACATGAAAATGACTAAAACGGGTGTTTTCAGAAGCAGTTTTATCCGCTAAATGTTCTATGAAAATTCTTCACAGTGCTCTTAAGACATACGTATCAAACAGTCATGAACTTAAGTGTTAATACAAATCCCCACTCGAGATAGCAAATACGTGCAAAAGTAAAGAGCTGAATAGACGCGTGGCTATATTAGGTACGCTTCATTACATTGTAAAACATTAAAACTTCCTATAGGCGCCTTTTTCGTTGCGCGAATACGGAATAAATGTGAGGAGAATCCTTGGTCAACATGGTTTGTTCCCGGTCATAAGTATTATACGCCAGTGAACCAACACCACATTAGAACGTAAAACTACCTTGTACAGCATGCATCGCTTGGCAGTTGTCTACTACGCGTGCTGGGGTGTGAACGGAGTATCTGGTGTGGTGTCCGTGCACTACATGCAGCCAAAATGTACCCAAAACAAAAAGTATTTTCTCTTATTTGTTCCATGCATATAAACTTTAATGAATAAACATAATGCGAAACCATCTCAATTGTCTTATTATTTACCTACCAGCTAAAATGTACGAACGTTTTGTCCATTAGCGCGACGAAATTATAGGGTCACCGCTTAAAGTCAAGATCAGACGATTCGCCGACGGAAAGACTTGTGCCTTGTGCGTAGAGGCGATTAAGCATATAGTGAATGAGCAACAGTCGGCCCTAGATCTCACGCGTTGCAAGGCCTCGAACGTGCAACATGGCTGCAGGCAGACAGAGAGAGAGAATCCCTAACATTTAGAAGCAAATTGACAAACGCGTCTGCTAGTCCGATAAAATCTAACATCGTTGAAGTACGCGTCACCCCTCCCCCTCCCAAAAAGATCCCTGTGCAATGTATTTGACTACTATCAGCGTAGAGCGTCAAGAAAACTAACATGTAAAAAAGTGGTGTTGGTCGAAAAAACACATATGCTATTAAACTTTGACAAGACGGTACAATCGTATCTGACATCTTTACTCATAATGTGCGTAATTTTCCTTAGTTTACAGAGTAAAGATTTAAATAAAGAAAATATTATGCTACTGTAAGATAAATCTTTAACATTAAAATTCAAATCAAAAGTGATATACGGTGCAGTCTTGTATGAGTGGACGTCAAACTCTTGTGTTGGCTAGTTTTCTTATTGGTTATACTTGAGAAGTACGACAATTTTTAGTATATTAATGTTTACTATTTCAGTGTGCTTCTGGTAAAACGCACCTACTCAATACCTGACGAAACTGCAAGTGATTCTATCGGAGACATTTGCGGGTATATCTCTAGCATAACATTTGGGTTGATGTGTTGCAGTTACGTTTTAAACAAGGGAATGTTAAGTTATCTCTATACTTCAGCGATCGTTGTACGATGATACTCGCATACTCTTAATTTTTAGCATAAACAGACTCAGATTTCTATAATTATCAGAAAGGCTACTAAGTACATACTACATACTGCCAGGTCACGGGAGATGGACGTCCCTGGGGTGGGAAAAAAACGCGACGAGAAAACTAGTCCCCTGCGAACCCCGCCGATACTATTCCGCACTACTTAACTCTTCTCGCGGTAGCCTACACACCAGGCGACTCGACCACTCGGAAGTGTTCTGTACTAGCGCAATACACAATTCTACGTCGTTAGTCAACACGAGAACAAAGTGACAGAGGAGAGAGCCAAAAGTATGTGTGGGACCGTGGGAACCCACAAATGTTCCAGGATAATTTCATTATCTGCCATAACTCCTAGCCACTATCCCTCTGCTATATTTCGCTCTTGCGAAATGATTCGGAAAAGGTACACCGAAAACATTTCACGGGCGACATTACATACTAAAATAACATTATTTTTGTCTTTACTTACGCATGCGCGTTCTTCATTAAGAGGTCTCTGTACTGGAACATTTACTGCGAAATCGTGGCTTGCACAAAAACTCGTATCTCGGTGAATACCATATCTGTAAATACGAATCTCTGCCACAATCGGCAAAAAAAAAAATTATCTGTTCCTTTTATTTTTATCATGCCGAATATATTCACGGAGGAATAAATTCGTGGAAATCGCTAAATATCGCATATTGAAAGCTTGTCTATGGATTTAAAAATACGATTACACGCACATACTTCGTGGGCTTCCGTCGGGTGTATAAAGTCCTAGTGTTACCGATATAATTTTCACAGTACAGCATTTTGACGGAAACACTCCACGCCTTGCGAGTAGGAGCGATGAGACGCTAGGCGTGCGTGTTAGTGGAGCCCGTATCGCTTCATCGCTTCTCGACATTGAACACGCAGCTGCATAGCCATCTTAAGGGATACGGAATGTAAACTTCGAAGAATAACATTCAAACATCAACTTCAAAAGCTATAGTAAATGCTTAAGTTAATTCGTATCGTTAGAAAAATGGCGATTTACAACCAGATATTTCAAGTCTCCATAACTCGGCAGAGAAAGGAGCACACACAATGCTCGGGTCATGTGCACCAACCCCCGCTCGGTATCATTTTCATAGTATTAAAAACACCTACGCATACATAATTGATGTTTTCTACTCGCCATGGACTAAGCTCTGAAATCGTATTGACATAGGTGTTAATCAGGCGCATCTCAAGTCTCGTACCTTTACGACTGGCGAAGAAACTGCCAGTGGAAGTTACAGTAACAATGCAAATTGTTCCATCTACGCAAGTTTCAAATATGCTATTACGGCTTCCTTTTTACGTTATCACTATGTTTACAAAAGTACTGATAAAATAATGCAGTTGCTTTTTAACCATACGTGTATAGGCTATTCGCGGTTAAGTCAGCACTTTTTGAAGCCCTCTCATTTGCAAGAATAGTCAATAAATATATTTTATTGTAACCTTAGACGTTAACTTTCGAATCTGGTCAAATATATACACTGTGTTTATTACTTAAATGACAATATTTTATTTTAAAAAGTGGTGGAAGGATAAAAATTAGCTGACAGGAAAGAAGTAAACAATCACTCTAAAGTGCTCACTTTACCGTAAACAGCCTATATCAGCTCCAACGCACCACTTAGCCCCCTTTGCTCCATGACCCATGTATGGCTTGGCAGCCTGAAGCCTAGATTATGATGGAGGCGAATTAGAAGTAACATTACGTTTTACATACTTGTTTTCCAGATCTGTTTATTGTGCAAAATCATTCTGGCGAAACAAACATCTAGTATATTTTCATCCGAGAAAGATCGATGGGCACAAAAGTGTGTGTCTGCATACTGCAGACAGTGCAACGATACTGGTGAAAAAAAATCTCCGAGTGCATTTTTATCAGAGAAGCATCGAGAGCTTCCCTTTATTTGCGAGAGTGTATAGAAGTTTGTAAAGTACTTACGTGAAGAGAAGCAGCGAGAAAACGGCGGATCCAAACGATCGAGTCTGATAACCGATACCTCGAGTACAGGATGCACTGCAAAGAAGTCTAATCGAGATATTTTGGCTGCTATTCCTCTTCACGCCGAAGTCTTGAGAGCCAATGAGGGTGAAATGAGTTGAGAATGGAGCAGCGCCGGAATGCAAGTGCGGGGGAAACGGGAGATCGCCGAGAAATCCCGCTGATCAGCGGTCGTTCGTTTCCCACCACGGCAAACCGGGTTCAATCCCCGGCCGGGTCACTACCGGATTTTCGCAATTGGGAAACGTGCCGGACGATGCCGCTGGTCGGCGGAATTTCTCGGGGATATCCCGTTCCTCCCGCCCCTGCGCTGGTCCACACTCGCCTCATTTCACCCTCGTCGGCTCAAGACCTCGTTGTTAAGAGCCACCAAATCTCTCAACTCAACTACAATGTAAGTTTATATGTGGTAAGTTATAATACATACCAGAAAACGAAAAGGAACCAGAAAGTAACTGGATCGTTACTAGTGTTGGAATTCGGCGTTAATTTTTGTTTAGCAATGCGGTAAAGAAACGGAACACATCCTTACAGTAATTGTTTGTTCAAATCAGTGCCGGCAGTAGATTTCTAATTCGATAGTCTATGTTCCTGAAAGCTAAACATCATATTCATGTTACGAAGAGGCTGAATTGATTATCATTCCCAGCACCAACTTCCGCATAACTAGATTTACAAGAGACGAGGTTGATACCCGATGAGTAGGGACCTGCAAAATTCG